>CM077151.1:159125541-159440935 GCA_039583875.1 Platanthera guangdongensis
TGTATTGATTTGTGAAAATCCGGCACGAGCACTCTTCGATACGGGAGCTTCACACTCCTTCTTGTCCGAAGGATTTATATCACGCATCGGAGTCCCTTCTTCGATGGCGAAGGACAAGTTGGATGTGTTGTTGCCCAACGGGTGTTCGATGCGAGCGGATAGGATCTGCGATGTTAAGATTCGTATTGGGGAGCAGGAGTTCGACCTGCGGGCGTCTTTACTTCCATTAGTGGAGTTCGACGTCATATTTGGCATGGACTGGCTCTCGGAGCAGCAGGCCCACATAGATTGCGGTAGCAAGGAAGTTAAGCTGGGAGCGAGTCGTGAGACGACGTTTACGGGCTTAAAGGGGTCGAGCAAGACGTTGATGTCTGCTCTTCAGGTGGTGAAGGCGGTTCGTGCTGGAGCAGAACTGTTCTTTACACTAGTGGAGGTTGCAAAGCCGAAGCCCGCATTGGATTGTATTTCAGTGGTATCGGAATACCCTGATGTGTTCCCCGCAGATCTTCCTGGAGCCCCGCCTTAGCGGGAGATAGATTTTACGATCGAGCTAGTACCAGGTGCAAAGCCTGTGTCACGCTCTCCGTATCGGCTAGCGCCTAAGGAAATGGCGGAGCTGAAAGTTCAACTGCAAGAGTTGTTGGAGCAAGGGTATGTGCGCCCGAGTTCTTCGCCTTGGAGCGCGCCGGTCCTCTTTGTTAAGAAGAAGGACGGAAGCTTGAGGTTATGTATTGATTATCGGGAGCTAAACAAGCTGACGGAGAAGAACAAGTACCCGATCCCCCGGATTGATGATCTCTTTGATCAGTTAGTCGGGTCGACGGTGTACTCGAAGTTAGATCTCAAGTCTGGGTACTATCAGCTGCGGATAAGGGAGAGTGATATCCCGAAGACAGCGTTTAGTACGAGATACGGGCATTATGAGTTTACGGTCATGCCATTTGGGCTGACTAATGCGCCGTCAGTATTCATGGATTTGATGAACAGGACGTTCAGGGAGTACTTGGACCATTTTGTGATCGTCTTCATCGACGATATTTTGGTGTACTCGCAAAGTGAGGAAGATCACTTCAAGCATCTTCATTTGGTGTTGGAGACGCTAAGGAGAAATTAGTTATATTCCAAGTTCTCGAAGTGCGAGTTTTGGCTATCCTCAGTGGCGTTCCTCGGGCATATAGTGAGTGGAGAGGGTATTGTTGTGGATCCGGCGAAGATTGTTGCGATACGGGAGTGGCCTGAGCTCGCTACTGTAGCAGAAGTCCGGAGCTTTTTGGGGCTTGCCGGTTATTATAGGCGCTTCGTAGAGAACTTCTCGCGGATAGCGTTACCTCTCACTACTTTGACGAGGAAGGAGCATAAGTTCGTTTGGACGCCGGAGTGCGCGCGAGCTTTTGAGGAACTGAAGTGTCGGTTGACCACAGGCGCCTGTGCTGAGTTCGCCATGTGGAACCGAAGGCTATGAGATATATAGCGATGCTTCAGGCAGCGGTTTGGGTTGCGTGCTACTGCAGCACGGAAGCGTGATAGCTTATGGCTCGAGACAGCTAAAAGTGCACGAGAGGAATTATCCGGTCCATGACTTGGAGTTAGCGGCCGTGATTTTTGCCTTGAAGCTGTGGAGACACTATTTGTACGGTGTGAAGATTGATATCTACACCGATCACAAGAGCCTAAAGTATCTTATTGATCAGAAGGATCTGAATATGCGGCAGCGTAGGTGGATGGAGTTCCTGGGGGACTATACATTCAAGATCCACTACGTGCCTGGCAAAGGGAATGCGGTTGCGGACGCGTTGAGTCGCCGAGCCCCAGCTCAAGCCAATTGGCTATCGGTGCACGATGAGCGGTTGGTGCGGGAGTTGGAGGCGTTGGAGATTGTTTGTGTGGACAGACAATCAAGTGCTGAAGCAGTTCTGAATTGGACTGAAGTCCAATATGACCTGGCTGATCGTATTCGGCAGGCTTTGGATATGGATGCTCATATGAAGCAGTCCATGATAGAGGCTCTGGATGGGTCAAATTCCCAATTCGTCGTGGAGGACGGATTGCTTTGGAAAGACGGTCGTCTGTGCGTCCCAAGCGTGGGCAATTTACGGGTGGAGTTGTTGTACGAGGCACATCATACCAAGTACTCGATTCACCCGGGGAGCACGAAGATGTACCGCGATGTGAAGAAACTGTTTTGGTGGCCGGGTTTGAAAAAGGATGTGGCGCTATACGTAGCGAAGTGCCAAACCTGCGCCTTGGTAAAGGCGGAGTGCCAAAAGCCGGGAGGATTTCTTAAGTCCTTGCCTATTCCGGAGTGGAAATTCGACGACATCTCTATGGACTTTGTGCACGGTTTGCCAAGGTCGCAAAAGGGAAACGACGCCATTTGGGTGGTTGTTGATCGATTAACGAAGGTGTCGCATTTTATTCCGCATAGGAAGGATGATCCGGTGGAGAAGCTGGCAAAGCTTTATGTGGATAACATAGTACGGCTTCATGGTGTGCCCCGCAGCATCGTGTGTGACCGAGATGGGCGGTTCACGTCCAATGATTGGAGGCTGGTGCAGCAAATGTTGGGAACAAAGCTGAAGTTTAGCACAGCCTTCCACCCACAAACGGATGGGCAGACCGAGAGGGTTAATAGAACCATGGAAGACATGCTTCGCATGTGTGTCTTGGATTTTGGAAAGCAATGGGAAGACCACCTTTATTTGGTGGAGTTCGCATACAACAACAGCTACCAAGCAAGTATTCAGATGGCGCCTTTTGAGGCCCTATATGGTAGAAGATGTCGCACGCCGTTGTCTTGGATAGAAACGGGTGAGTCAAAGTTGTATAAGTGATCGGAAGTAGAGGGTGCTACTTCTTTGGTGAGAACCATTCGGGAGAGGTTGCTTATCGCTCAGGACCGGCAAGCAAAGTACTATAATGCCAAGCACAGGAACGTGGAGTTCGCTGTGGGCGATTATGTATACTTGAAGATCAAGCCGTTCAAGGGTGTCTTGCGGGTGCGGCGATTGAAAAGGCTAAGCCCAAGATACCTTGGACCATTTGAGGTTCAGGAGCGAGTTGGGGAAGCGGCCTATCGGCTGAAGCTTTCAGTGGAGCTAAGTGGTTTACATGATGTATTCCATATTTCGGTGCTTCGGAAGGCGGTGCAAGAGCCTACGCAAGTGATCGCGGTTGATCAAGTGCCGGTGGATAGTGGGCTAACGACAAAGGTCAAGCCCGTGTGGATTGAGGACTCGGAGGTCAAGCGACTACGCAATAAAGAGATCAGGATGGTCAAGGTCCGTTGGGACAATTGCGGTCGTGAGGAGCTCTCTTGGGAGCGAGAGCAGACTATGCTTGACGAGTATCCGGAGTTGTTCCGCTCAGGTACAAATTTTGGTTTTGTATGTCTTTCCTTTATGTAATTTCGTGGGCGAAATTCTTTTAAGAGGGGGAGAGTTGTAACGCCCCGAAACTCAAAGGAGCAAAGGGGACGTTTTGGGCCAGTTTGGGTTCTGGCAGCAGGCACACGGCCTGGGACACGGGCGTGTCCCAGGGCGTGTCAAGCGTGTGTCGACACTTAGCCACGAAGTCGTCGTGTTTTACTCGACGATTCGTCGAGAGTGGGCACACGGCCTGCGACACGGGCGTGTCGCAGGGCGTGTCGACCCGTGTCGACACTTAGCCGTGAAGTCGTCGAGTTATGCTCGACGATTCGTCGAGAATGGGCACACGGCCTGCGACACGGGCGTGTCGCAGGGCGTGTCGACCCGTGTCGACGATCGTCCCGGGGAGTCGTCGAGATTCACTCGACGATCGTCGAGACAAGGAACACGGCCTAGGACACGGGCGTGTCCAAGGCCGTGTCATCAAGTCGTCGATCTTCCCTCGACGAAATGTCCCGTGTACATGGCCTGGGGTCCATGCGTGTCAATGTGACACGGGAAAGGACACGGGCGTGTCCTAGAACCCGTGCAGTGCTCGGGTTGAAAATGGGGGAAAAATCATGGTGTACACGGCCGGCTACACGGCCGTGTCAGGTGGAACACGGGCGTGTCAGCTCGAACACGGGCGTGTTCGATACCCGTGTGAGGTTCCAGGTGATTCGATTTTGACGGCGAATGCGGCACACGGCCCTGGACACGGGCATGTGCCAGGCCGTGTTCGGTCCAGATTGGGCATTTCAGCCCCGAATCAAAGCCGTTCGTTTTCTTAGGTTGAGATCCAACGGCTGGGGGTTGTTCCTGAGAGGATATAACAGAGAGTTGACTTAGAAATCCATCACTTTCCTTCACTTTTCATCTCTCTAAGTCCTTAGAGAAAGAGGAGAGCCAAGAGTTGAAGAGTAGCTAGATCCGCCATTAGAGGAGCTTTGGAGCTCTGAATCGCAAGCCGACTCCGGATCCACGGAGGCAACACAAGTGCGGTGATTTCCATCCGATTACTTTTCGATGGCGCCAAAGAGGAACTCAAGGGTAACGATCCTCATCTTGAGCATGAATAGCTCTCTTTCTTAGCATAGGAAGCCCGCTCTCGCGAGTTTGCGGAGAGTTGGAGGCGTTCCTTCGGGTAGATATGTAAAGTCCCCGTCGTTTAGAGTCCGTATGCGAGAACGGACGTAGGCATGATGTGTGAAGCCTACCCGGACATGTTGGTCTGGATCGGTGATGTTGCATTGCATAAGGCCGGAGAAGACTCCGTGCTATTGGTTGTTTTTCGGGTTTTCTACGCGGTAGATTGCAGCAGGGAGCCTTGGGGACTAACCCAAAGGTGCACCCGGAAAACTGGGCGGATACGAGATCTTGCCAACTTGGTGGCCTGAGAGCCAACTTGAACATAACGTGGTTATGTGACTTGCGGTAGAATGGGACTCGGAGGAAGTTTGACCCGCGCAAATGGCTTAAATTGTCGTTGCGATGTGAGCACGGGTTAGATGGAACCGTACCCGCTCTATGTCGTTCGGGTTAGAGAGACCTAAGGTTATGTGGCACTCGCCGTTGGCATAGATGAGAGTCTTCGGAGGTCAATGGCTTAAATTGTCGTGACCCAGGCCAGGAAGATGAATTGCTCATAGGTTTGGCCGTCTAAGTGGCAGTGGTGAGTCTGGAATGTTAATGGCTTTAATTGACGTAACATCGACCGGTTCACCGAGAATGTGCCCTGAGTGCACGGGGCGTGTGGCCGTGCGAGCCAACGTCTGTGATGAAATGGCTATGGTTATATAAATTGCTCGCTTATGCTAATGAAATGCAGGGAAGGAGCATCGCCGCCCCGAGTTGGGGGCGGGATCGTTATAATTTGGTCAGCATTGCTGACCGTTGCCTTGTTTTGCCACCGTGAGGTGGTTTGTTGCTTGCAGGTGCAGCTGGACCAAGCGGTCAATAGCGGGCTAAAGCCCTTTTTGCGAATCTGGCCCTCGAAGGCCCAAGTGGAAATGTTTCTATTTTATTCATGTATGACCGGCCTGCGTGCCGAGGTTTGTAAATCATGTATTATTCAAGTGAAACACTCTGTAAGGCCTTAAGGCCGATTTTGGGTATTTTGTATAACATTCCTAATTATGTAATAGTGGACATTCGTGCTCTAATGCTGGGTTCTTGTTTACAACTTATATAAACTGCTTCCGCTAGAATGCTCTGTGTAGGACGTTGAGATTGGTTGGATGGTTTCCATACGTAACCACCCGGTCTATCTGTGGTATATGGCGTCGGGCCCCGGCCGGACCTACTGCTATATACTATACGACGGATATGGGGTGTTACATGTCTAGCCTTGCTCTTAACTATAATGTCATTTTCATCAAATTTGTTCCTGTAGATCCACTTGAATCCAATGATATTATGTCCTTGTGGTCTGGGAACCAGCTTCCAGACCTTATATCTCTTGAACTGGTTTAGTTAATCTTACATTAATCCAATCTAGTCTTGGTCTATATTTGCCTCTTTAAATTTCTTGAGCTCTACTTGTGATAGAAAACTTGAGTATAAGACTGTATTCAGACTTCTGCTTCTTATTATTACTCCTTAGCTTGCCTCCCCAATGATCTAGTGAGTTGCATAATCTCTCAGATGCCTGACAGCTTGAGGAAAACTAGCTTCAGCTTGTTGTTCTTCATTATCTTCAGTTAGTTGTTCTTAATTCGCAACTTATAAGTCTTGTGCTTCCTCTGGACAACACTTATCTTTATCCTTATCTTGGACTACTGGAGCATCTTCCTTGATGGAGAGCTTATCCATCACCTTCTTTATGCCTATAGAACTAGAAGAAAATCTAGGTAGCTCACTGTTAATCATACTTGATTCATCAAAGACAACATAAACTGACTCTTATACAACTTGACTTGTCAAGTTGTAGATCCTATTTGCCACATTGTGGTTGTTGTACCTAACAAATATCACATCATAGGATTTGGCAGCAAACCTAGTCACATAAGACATTCCATTATTTAGCACATAACACTTGTTGCCAAAGATCCTGAAATTGTTCAGGTTTTGTTTTCTGCCCTTCTAGATCTCATAGGCAGTCTTCTTGTGTCTCTTGGTGATAGAGGATCTGTTGAGGACATGACATGCAGTGTTATGAGACTCCCTATGAGATCTAGAATACATGCCATTTTGCTGGGGCGTTTCAGGAGTAGAATTTTTAATGAATCTCTTGCTCTTCACAGAATCTTGTCATGTATTCAGACTGAATTTCAGTCCTATGGTCACTTCTGATTTTGACCATAGTACTGTCAAATTCATTCTGAATTTGCTTGATAAATGTCTTGAATACATTAGGAGCTTCAAATTTCTTCATAGGAAAGAACACCCAAGAAAATCTGGAAAAGTCATCAACCACCTTAACGGTTTAGAATTTCCTACATAGAGTTTGAACGGGCATAGGACCAAACAAGTCCATATATAGGAGGTATAGGCACCTCACCGAGTCTTTTATCCCAATGCCCTTGAAGGGGGTCTTGGTCTGTTTGGCCTTTTGGCATGCAGAGCAGATACCGTCCTTAGTGCATTTGAACTTGGGACCATTCCTAACTAGCTCATCACTAAAGAGCATGCCTATAGTCTTGTAGTTCAAATGAGCCGGCCTCTTGTGCCATTGGACGCAATATGAGACTTTCTCATTTTCAACTAGGCATATAGGAGAGTCCTTACTTACATACAGAAAATTAAGATAATGGACATTTCCTCCCCTAGTGCCAGTAAAGATGACCCCATGATCACTTGACCTCCTAATTTGGCACTCATCATTGAGGAATGAAATGTCATAGCCAAGATCATATAGTTGGTTTACACTTATGAGGTTGTGTTTCAAACCTTTAACATAAGCTACATGTGTTATAGTGGCTATGCCATTTGTTATCTTACCATAACCTTTAGTCACTCCCCTATCTAAACCACCAAAAATGACTTTGGGTCCATTCTTTACAGAAGTTTAGTCCTTTAGATTACTCCTTGTTCCAGTCATGTGCCTGGAACATCCATTGTCCAAGTACCATATGGGAGTATAGCCACTTGGACTAACCTGCTAGACATAAATCAGTTAACCTTACAACCCCAATTCTTATTGGGTCTTAGGTGCAAGTTAGTCTGATAATGAACCTGTCTACTTGTAGTTCTTCTGACAGGTAAGCTCTCTTGCTCTTGGGACACTAAGATTGTGCCAACACTCAATAACATAGTGGCACACCTTGTCACAAAACCAACTCTCATGGATATTGTACCTTCTTTTTAGAGCTAGTCTTATAGCTGTGCTGACAACATCTCTCAATCCAGAAGGTACAACAGCAGACTTTTTCTTGTATCTACCACCCACAATCTGACTTGGGGTGTGTCTGACAGTAGAAGTCCTTGGAATATCTTGAGTCCTACCATAAGTAGTCTTCTTTTTTTTTATAAAACATACTCTTGATGGCCTACAAAATGACCAAGTATAGTCTGCTGACAGACTTGCCCATCTTCTGATAGTGGGTAGGTAGGTCCTGAGAGAATACTGCATCCTTAGTCTTGAGTGTTGGGGATGCTGCACCAAATACAAATGTCTATGATGGGCCATTTGGATTTCCTTATGGGCTGCCTTGAAGGCTCCTGAACCCTTGCTATCTCTTCCACCATAGAGGTGAACATCTTTATTCCCTTTGTTGGATCTACCATTCATCTAGTGATCAAAGATGCTTTCTTGGTCATACCTGTTTGATGGTAGTAGCACTCACTTGAATTGAAAAGGAGGCTTCACTGGAGCTTTGCCCTTTCCTTTGGTATTGGCAACTATTGTGTGGCCCCTGAAGCCCAGCTGCTTCTTACCTTTTTGGGAGGTGAAGGAGTCTATCAAGTGCAGCACTGAACTTGGCTTTGAATAACTAGCCACTATCCTCTTCTCCCTCTCCAGCAGCTCTTCCAAGTCCCTTATTCGGTTTTCTTGGTACTCTATGGTGCCTAAATGGATGAAGGAAGTAATTTCTAGTTTACTGATTTCCTTCATCATCAGATACAGTAGGGAACCTGATTTTACATGCTGGTAAGCAACAAGCTGAAGAGAAGAAATCTCGTTAGCCTACTTCTTAGCTAGCAACTTGCTTTTCTTGAAATCAGTCAGCAAGATAGTATACTTGTCAATAATAGAATTCACATCGTCCTCTGATTCGGAGTCTCCTTCATCTCTTGATGTGTGAGCTTCAGAATTTGGGCTGTTCTCATAGCCTGACTCCGAAGAAAACATAGACACATAGTGTACCTTTTGTTGATGAGGCTAATCCTGGCTAGATTCTTCATCAGTCATAGCCATCAGCCCATTACAACTGTCGTCTTCTTCTCCTTCTTCATCCACCTGTGAATCACTATCTAACTGTGATAGAGGGGCCCTGATTCCAATTCTGGTAGAAGGATACTTTTCCTCTTCTTCCAGCATAGCATTAATTAGCCCAATGTAGGCTTCATCTTCTTCCTCTTCTTTTGATTCGGAAGAGGAAGAATCAGACAACCACTTCTTTTTATTAGTAATAAAGGATTTCACTTTTTTGCCCTTGTGCTGGTGATGTTGCTTCTTCTCTCCATCCTCTCTTCTCTTTACCGGGCAGTCAGCTACAACATGCTCAGGCTTACTGTAGCAATAACAGATAACATTAGTAGAAATCTATTTACTAGGTTTAGAACCATACCTGTCCTCCTTGGAGGATTTATTCACTCCCCTGTAGTAGTCCTCCTTGAGATGAGAGGATAAGGAGGGTCTGCTCTTACTCTTCTTCTTCTTTATGAACTTCTGGAATTGTCTGGAGAAGATAGCAAAGTCTTCACCAGACATGTGCCAGTCTAATATGCTTGACTCTGAGTCATCTGAGTTAGACTCAGCTTCCATCCTTGGTGGAGAAGGAGTATTCCTTCTGCACTTTCTTGAGGATTCAGCTTTGAATACTATAAACTATTCTTCGGCCTGAGACATCCTATTTTTCTCCTGCTCCATCCTAGCAGTCAGCTGCATTTCATAGGACAACAGCTTCCCAAATAATGTTGCAGGTGGAGTGCGAGCAAACTTTGTCACCTCTCTGATGGCATAGATCTTAGTATCCCAGTCTCTAGTTAGAGACCTAAGGAAAATGTCATTTAGCTCATAAATACTAAAGAACCTTCCATATGTCTTCAGCTCATTAACTATTTTGAAGAATCTCTCATAGAATTCAGTTATGCTATCAATCTTGCCCTGCCTGAAAGCTTCATACTATTGGTTAAGCATGGACTTTCTATCATCTCTGACTTCCTCTGTGCCCTCCATGTATACCACTAGTGTGCCCCAAATTTCTCTTGCAGTTGTGTAGTGGATCAGATTTTGATGGGTAGAATCATCAATAGCACTGACAATGATATTATAAGCTCTTTTGTCCATAGTGGAATGGATGACTTCATCGTTTGTCATTTCTGCGTAAGTCTTAGGGGTTTAATCATTTGCATTTAGAACTGACACTTTCATGGGGATGAAACGTCCCTCCTTGATAGTAATAAAGATCCCAAGGTCAGCTGCTTCTATGAACAACCTGACCATCTCCTTCTAGATGCCAAACCCTGTTGGAACACCCTATTACTAATTTGGGTCAGGATCACTATGTCTCTAGGAACCTTTGCTTGACCTCCTGTATAGCTTAATAGGTCAATTAGAATTGAGTCTAAGGGTTAGAAGTCTAGGTTTGGAAGCTGCCCTGAAAACCAAGATTTTGTGTTTGGAGACTAAGTCATATCGTCGAGCTCAGCACGACGATTCGTCGAACTCCGATCGACGATCGTCTAGCTCAACTTCGACAGATCGTCGAACTCCATTCGACGATCGCTGAGCTCAACTTCTTCATATCGTCGAACTCCATTCGACGATCGGTGAGCTCAGGTCGACGATTTTGACTCTGCTTTGGAACTTTATCTCTGAGCTCAGTTCGACGATCTTTGAGCTCAGATCGACGATATTTTGCTGCTGTATATTTCCAGATCGCTGAGCTCAGCTCGACGATAGCAGAGCTCAGTTCGACGATTTCAGATAACTTCCAGGATATTTCTTAATTCAAATTCAAATCAGTTAGAAGTTATTCTGCAATTAATTCAGAGATTTCCTAGCCGTTCTCATTCAATTCTGGACCAAGTTTCAAGGGATTTTTCAAGGAATAATTCTGTGGACTTTCCTCCAGAAGAGATTATGCAATTAAGGATGCAATTAATGCAGGCCAACAGCTATACTTGACAGAGAATGTTATTCTATTCTATACCAGAGAATAAAAGACATGATTTTTTGAATCTCTCAAGAGAGACACACACAATACAGAGAGAGGATACAGATTACAGAGACACATTCAAAAATCTTCTATCACAAAGAATTCTGAAGAACACTCATCCAAGGAGATCAAGCTTTCTAAAAATCTTCAGATCTCTGTAGTTTTCAAAGTGTTCAAGGCCAACATATTTCCAGACTCCAGACATTCAACATTTCAGCTATTGCTGAAATCATCTATTGCTGGAGTTCAACCTTTGAAGGCCTATCACCCTCAGCAAAGCTTTTCTTCCTAAAGATCTCAAGGATTCAGGGGGAGCTTTGACATCAACAATCCACATAGTCTTCTCAGTTGGTTGAGAAAGAGAAGACTTCCATCACTCTCTCACCCCCACTCTGTAAAGGGTTTCTCAAACTCCCTTCAAAAGTCTGAGCTTGTTTTTTGAGCACCTTGTCAAAAGCTCATTGGTGGCAAGACACCTGATCAAAAAATCTACTTTGGTTTTTGAGCACCTTATCAAAAGCTCATTAGTGCCCAGGACACCTGATCAACTCATCCTGCAGTGGATTCCTACCTAGGGTGGTAGAAGAGTGGATGTACCCAAGTTTAGGGGAACCACTATATTTCCTTGTGTCTTCTGGTTTTACTTGTGTTTATGTTTGTTTCTGGCCTTGATTTTTCAGTGCTTAGTTTTTGTTTAAATTAGTGCTGTGATTAGATTTATTATTGCTTCCCTGCTCACACATATTACAACAATAGTTGTAAAAGTTTTTAAAACACCATATACTCTATTCACCCCCCTCTAGAGTATATCAGATCTAGTTGCACTTTCAATTGGTATCAAAGCCAGGTTGGTTAAACATACCATACCTGATTGGTTGTACAGGCTAACACCTGAACCCAAAGATCCCAAGTTAGATCTGTTTTTCTTTAGTACTCTATTATTAGATTTTGTTTTCACAAATCATGGCCCAAAACAAAGATTATGCTAGCACCAGACCTCCAGTGTGCAATCTATCCAAGTTTGCACTTTGGAAGGCAATGATTAGACTTTACATGAATTCTATTGACGAAGATATCTTTAATTCTGTTTTGACAGTATGTCCAAGACACCCAGAGAACACAAGTACAAGTGCTGTTCCACCTCCATCAGGAACAGATGCTGACATCAAGAGATGGAAGGTAGCTGATGCTAAGGCTATGAACATCCTAGCCCAGACAATGTCAGATAACATATTTCAAAAGGTAGCTGAATGTAATTCAACCAAGGAAATTTGGGACAAACTCTCAGAAATAGTCTCAGGCTCAGCTGATGAGAGAAAGGACAGAAGATCCCATCTCATCTCTCAATATGAGAATTTCAAGAAGGGAGAGACTGAGTTAGTGGGAGATATGTACAACAGACTAAGTCTAATTGTCAGTGAACTCAGGACATTGGACAAAGAGATCTCTCTCACAGAACTTAATGACAAGATCCTAATGTGCTTCCCCAGCACTTGGGATTCAAGAATCTGGCCAATTATGGATGCCAGAAGTCTAAATGAGATTACCACTGAAGCTCTATTGGGTAAGCTCAAATCTTATGAGCTACTCATCAAAAATAGAGAGGAAGAACAGAAGGCTGCCTCACCAGCCACAAGAAAAGAGAAGACCATAGCATTCAAGGTAACTGAGGATCTGCCTGAAGATAAAGCTACAGGCAATGATGAACTACTCAGTCTGCTGGCCAAAAGATTTTACAAAATGGCTAGAAAGGACTTCAGAAGAAGATCATACAAGGAGCAGGACAAGCCAAGGTATGACAAGTCCATTAGTAATAATAAAGACATTATTTGCTTTGGTTGCAGGAAACCAGGGCACATAGTTCCTGACTGTCCAGAGAACAAGAACAAGGACAGAAGGGACAAGAAAGAAAGAAGAAAGGAGAAAGACTCCAAAAGGAATGGCAATGGCAAACCTTCTTCAAGCAAAAACAAGCATACAAGAAAAGGGTTTGTTGCTGAATCCTGGAGTGAGATAGAAGAAGAGTCAGAAGCCTCATCCAGCTCCAGTGATGATGAGGATGATGCAGAAGAAAAGGAGTTCTGCATGATGGCAATCAATGCCTCACAGCACAATTCAGAGGAAGAGGAGTCAGAGTCAGACTCAGAGACTCAACCTGAGGAAGATCAGGTAATTGGTTCTTTTGATTTTAGTTCAGAAGATTTTAAATCTGAATTTAAAGCACTGTGCTTAAACCTGCTAAAGTCTGAGAAAGAGATTATCTCTCTCAGAAATCAATTATCTGAACACAATACTTTAAAGTCAGAAAACCTCAAACTCTCTCAGGAGTTGGAGTGCTGTAGAGAACAGATAGCTTCACTGAAAAGTGAGCTCTCTGAGGCCAAGAAGCTTGAAGAATCCCTTAATGGGAGAAGCATCAAGCTGATGGACATCACAAGCACAGTGAACTCTAGATTTAACAGTACACTGGGCTTGGGTGCTTCATCCAGCCAACCTATAGTCCTAACAACTCCCATCAAATTCATTTCTGACAAAGGAAAGGGAGTTGTAGAGGTTGCTAGGAAAAATTCTGATCTGCCTCAGAAAACTAAGTCCCAGTAGAAATCGTCGAACGTAGATCTACGATCGCCGGATGAAGATCGACGATCGCCGAACGCAGCTCGACGATCTCAGGAAAAATCGTCGAACGAAGATCGACAATCTCAGCCAAAGTCGTCGAACGCAGGTCGACGATCTCAAATACCTGACCTCAGCCATAGTCGACCGTCGAACGGAGCTCTACGATCTGACCCAAGATCGTCGAACGCAGCTCCAAGATCGTCGAACAGAGGTCAGAGCTCTGGAAAATTTTTCAAAGGCAAATCAAAATTGAATCCTAAGGGTCCTTCATCCCAAATCTTTAACCCTTATACTGAATGGATTATACCTCCAAGGAGATATCATCCTGAAGGATATAAGAGTCAACCAGGGATGTCTTTCATTTCAGAATTTAGAGTTTATCAACCTAGGGCCAAGGTAAACTGGGCCAAAAACAAATGAATTGTCTCATGTGCAGGTGAAGACCTATCCAACATCTAACCAGCAATGGTATTTGGATAGTGGGTTCTCTAAGCACATGACAGGGAACAAGACAACCTCACATCCTTCAGAGCCAAGCTTGGACCCAAAGTTATCTTTGGTGATTCAAACTTTGGACAAACTAAAGGATATGGTGCAGTCCAGATTGGTTCAGTAACTTTCAAGAAGGTAGCTTATGTGGAAGGACTGAAGCACAACCTAATCAACATCAGTCAGCTGTGTGATGAAGGCTACCAGGTGACCTTCAGCAAAGCCTTATGCAAAATCAAGTCAGAGGACAACACAACTGTGTTGACAGGTAAAAGAAAAGGTAACATCTACCTAGTAGATTTTCTTTCAACTGATGTAGATATCTGCCTGTTTAATTCTGTCTGTAGACCAAATGTTTTATGGCATAAGAGATTAGGACACCTAAACCTTAGAACTATTGCTAGGCTATCCAAAGACAACCTTGTTAGAGGACTACCTTCTGGCCCCTACAAGAAGGAAGGACTCTGCAGGGCCTGTCAATTAGGCAAGCAAACTAAAAACAGCTTTAAGTCACTTAATAAGAGTGATTCACCTAGGATATTGTATCTGTTACAAATGGATCTCTTTGGACCCATCACAGTACAAAGCCTAGGAGGGAAATCCTACACTTTAGTAGTTGTAGATGACTTCTCTAGATTCACTTGGGTGTTCTTTCTAAGGAAGAAGTCTGATAACTTTAAATGTCTGACAGAGTTTCTCAAATGTATACAGATTGAGTTCAATACTCACATTGCCCTGATCAGAAGTGATCATGGGACAGAGTTTGATTCTCTTCTTATGCAAGAGTTCTATCAGAGTGAAGGGATCAGGCATACTTTCTCAGCTCCTAGAACGCCTCAACAAAATGGGGTAGCTGAAAGGAAAAATAGAACCCATATTGAATCTGCCACCACATTGTTGTCAGATGCTCACCTACATCTATCCTTCTGGGCAGAGGCAGTGAACACCTCCAACTATGTGCTGAACAGAAGTCTGATACATAAACTAAAGGGAAAGACTCCCTATGAATTACTCAAAGGGAAGAAACATAAAGTTGACTATTTTAGAGTCTTTGGTTGTATTTGCTACATTCACAATAATGACAAGAAATATTTAGCAAAATTTCAAGCCAAAGCTGATGAAGGAGTGTTTCTGGGATACTCCATGATCAGCAAGGCTTATAGGGTCTATAACAAATCATCTTTGAAAATTGAGGAATCTGTTCACATTTCATTTGATGAAACTAACATGTCTTTCAAGGAGAAGAACTCTTCTACCATAGAGCTTTTGCAGGAACATTCTCTAGTTGAAGACTTGAACATGTTACAAGTTACTCAAGAGGATGAAAGCAGTGAAGATGAAGGGAATGCTCAACACATTGAAGCACAACTTGAAGAGCCAGTTGTTGTACCACAAGAGGAAACAACAACACAAGTTGGTGAACAATCAACACCCCCTGTTGATTTAGTAACATCAAGAGACCATCCAATTTCCCAAATAATTGGAGAAATCTCAGCTGGTGTGCAAACCAGAAATCAGGTTAACCAAAACTTGTTGCACACCTGCTTCCTATCTCAAATTGAACCTCAGTCCATTCAAGATGCAGAGCAAGATCCACACTGGATCATTGCAATGCAAGAAGAGTTGCATCAATTTGAGAGGAACAAAGTATGGGAACTCGTACCAAAGCCTAAGGATCATTCCATTGTTGGAACAAAATGGGTATTCAGAAACAAACTGGATGATCAAGGAGTCATTATAAGAAACAAGGCAAGGCTAGTCGCTCAGGGATACTCTCAAGAAGAAGGAATCGACTACCACCAGACTTTTGCACCTGTTGCAAGATTAGAAGCCATCAGAATATTTCTAGCTTATGCAGCTCACAAAGGCTTCAAGGTCTATCAGATGGATGTCAAAAGTGCATTCTTAAATGGAGACATTAAAGAGGAAGTTTATGTCAGACAACCTCCAGGTTTTATCTCTCCAACTTATCCTGATTATGTGTTTATATTGAACAAAGCATTGCATGGTCTCAAGCAAGCTCCTAGAGCATGGTATGAGACCCTAGCATGCTTCCTCTTGGAGAATGGTTTTATAAGGGGTAGAGTAGACCAAACTCTTTTCATTAGAACCCATAAGTCCCATACCCTACTAGTACAAATTTATGTAGATGATATTATTTTTGGTTCTACTGACTCCAAATTGTGCAGAAGGTTTTCCAACCTAATGCATTCTAAATTTGAGATGAGTAGCATGGGTGAGCTATCCGTCTTCCTAGGATTGCAAGTCAAGCAACATGCTGAAGGCATCTTCATTTCTCAAACCAAGTATGCAAATGAACTGGTTAAGAAATTTGGCATGTCTGAGGCATCTTGTATGAAAACACCCATGCCTACTAATGATGTATTGGATGCTGATGAACATGGGAAACCTGTTGATCAGACAACATATAGAGCAATGATTGGCTCTTTACTGTATCTTACAACTAGTAGACCAGATATAATGTTTCCTACATGTATATGTGCTAGGTTCCAAGTAAGCCCTAGAGAGTCACACCTAACCTTAGTAAAGAGGATTCTCAGGTATGTTAAAAGTTGTCCAAATCTAGGTCTCTGGTATCCAAAAGATTCAGCATTTGAGTTAACTGGATTCTCTGACGCTGATTATGCTGGATGCAGAATTGACAGGAAAAGCACCAGTGGAACTTGTCAGTTCCTTGGTGACAGACATGTCTCTTGGTTTTGTAAGAAACAAACATCTATGTCAACTTCAACTGCTGAAGCTGAATATATGGCTGCAGGCAGTTATTGTTCACAAATCTTGTGGATCCAAAACCAACTCCTAGACTATGGCTACAACTTAGAGAAGTCTAAAATCTTTTGTGATAACACAAGTGCTATTTCCATAGCTCAAAATCCAGTCCTCCATAGTAGGACAAAACACATAGAGATTAGGCATCATTTCTTAAGGGATAATGTTGAAAAGAATAAAATTGAATTACAATATATCCCAACTGATTTACAAAGGGGAGATATTTTCACCAAGCCTTTGGATGAAAAGAAACACACCTTCTTCCTAAATCAGTTAGGAATGTTAGATGGAGGAAGTCATTAATAATATCCAAGATTTTGAAAGCTTAAAAATTGACCAAGACTAGTCAAACATCCTGATTTTTCTTAGTGTCTAGAATTTTTCTGATCTCTCAACTGCGCTCGACGATTTTCCCTAAGATCGTCGAACGGAGATCGACGATTCCCTAAATCGTCGAACTGAGTTCAGCGCCTCTCAGATAGTATGACTATCTCTTCCGGTCAACGATCGTCGAACGGCGCTCGACGATTTTGTTCTCTGAACGATCGTCGAACGGAGCTCGACGCTATCCAATATCGTCGAACGGAGATCGACGATGTTGAAAACTCTTCAGTTTCCTTTAGAAGCCTCGATCGTCGAACTGAGTTCAACGATCACTCCAATTCTGCGTCGAACCCTAATATAAAACTCATTTTTCGCCGTCGTTCTCATTTGCGCTTTCGATTTCTCTGCAAGATTTTTCCTTTCCCTCCAAACAGTTCTACGCTTGGTCATTTTGTTTGTTGAGTTTTTGCAGGTACAATGCTTCCTCTCGGCCTCCTCCTTCATCCTTGAGCTTCAAGAAGGGCTTGACCTAGCTTTCTCCATCAAGCAAGGGGAAGTTGTGCCATCCTCCACCGGATTGTGACACGAAGAAGACGGGCCATTGGAAGGTGGTGACAGCCCTTCTCTACCCCGAACGCAGTTGCGGACCGAGCTTGGACACGGATTGACAACCCGACGATTCCAACCGTGAATCCTCAGCAAGACTTCGGATTCGGTCGATTTCACACACTTTTCTTCTCTTGTTGTTGAATAGTATAGTTGATCTCTTGTTTATGATGAAGTTGTACTTATTTTGATATACATTTGTATCAAATCTTGTCCATGTGATTTCTTATTTCTGTTATTTTCTTGAGGTGCTCCATATTCCATCCACCAACATCCACCCTTGCCGCACTAGCAATTGCTAGTGGCGTGAATATCGAAGAGGTGATCACGACCCTCATTCTGCCATTCTCATCACCTTATACGCAAGCCTACTCGTCCATCCACCTAGCGATTTGGTGCATAGCGGCCCGACTAGTCTTCCATCCCGCCTGGCGAAGCATCGCATAGCGGCGTTGCATAGGAGTAGTTGTTAACCTTTTATTTTCTGTTTCCGCAAACATCAAAACCCCCCTTAGTTAGCTCCGACCTGAGGACTTCAATCTCAAGTCCTCGAAATTAACTCCACATTACTGTGTTCCTTGAGAGATCGATACTTGGGAAAACCCCCATTTTATATTACTTGTGCGACTGGTTCACTGCCGTGATCTTTAAGCATCAAGTTTTTGGCGTCGTTGCCGGGGAACACAGTCGTGTGAGTTTTTTTAGAGGAAGATAAGAGATAGAAGCCCTTTTCATTTGTTCATATCACTTTCTTCTTTATTTTAGTTTTTAGCATTTGTGTTTGTTTTTGTTTGTTCCTATTCTAGTTTTAATCTTTCTATAGCAGGTTTTCCTATTCTTTTATTTGTGTTGTGTAGTTAATTGTTGCTTAGAAACTTTCTGTTGGTGAATTATTCTTGTTGCACCATGTATTCTTATATGAATATCCGTTGCCGATGGTGCGGGGATTATAGGCATGGTAGTGATGAGTGCCCCACTGAAGAATGGGAGCATAATTCTCGTGGTTCTGTGTATGGAGCACCGTCTTCTTATGGTACTTCATACACCCAACCCATGTCTTATGCTCACTCCTCTTCTACGCCTTCATCTTTTTCTTATTCCTCTCCGGTCCCACCTGTACCGAGGAGTAATGGAAAACGATGTTTGTGTTGTCGTAGCACCGACCACGTGTTGAAAGATTGCGCAGAATTTCAGCGCCAGTTGGAGGAGGAGGATGAACCGGGTATCTGATTCATTCCATCCACCTCTCAATCGGCTGCCCCTTCTGATTCTGATGATATGTTCACAGCACCACCTTGTCTATGGGGGACTGCTGCGGATATACCCATCAGACTTTCTGCTGATCGGTGTGACGACATTGTGGCACCGTCTCTCCCCATGCCCTCTTCCCTCTTGTTGATTCACCCCTGGAGGAACCTGCACATATTTTCTCTGATGCTGTTGTTCCTCCGCCTTCTTTGCAAGAATTATCTATCCCTATTTTTAGTGAGTCGGTTGATGATGTTTGGCCGGATTGTGATTCTGAGCCTGAGGATGTGCCCATGTTTGACGAGGATATTATTTTCATTAATGGACAGTATTACGTCTTGGAATATGTGGATGCACCGAGGTGTGTTGATGAGGAGATCCTCTTTGTTGAGGAAGTTTCCACTTCCTTTATGGATGAGGAGGTCCAAACCGCCACCGAGGACCTCGAGCTCGTGGATTCCCCTCGCCATGACTCATATGACACCGTCGATGATCTATGTCGGGATCCTGCTGGGAGTGAGACCGGGACCACTACCCATATTTCTGATTCTTTTAGTTATTCATCTCCTTTATTTCTTGATCCCCCTTCTTTATCTGAGCCTGGGCTGGTTGAGTCTCTGCAAGACCGTCAGGAGGACTTGGTGCTTTCAGCTCGAGTCATCGATGGTAGCATCCTCTCTCGTGAGGAGGTTGATTCCTCCTCTGTTGAGAAAGCTTCATTGATTACTTTCTCCTCCTGCCTTCTCCCTGTAGTAGACGATACCTTGCTAGGCAAGGATTTATTTTGTGGTTAGAAGAGTGAGGACCATTGCTCCTTCTCTTCTTACTTCCTATTTCCTCTACCTGTGTTGGGCAGGTATTACTATTTAGGTAGAGGGGTAACTATTCTATCGTCGTATCGGTACCCATTACCGAAACGGATATCGGGACAGTTACCTGTGCATTTTTCTTTTCATAGGCCCATTAGCTAGAACCTTTTCGTAGTCGAATAAGTCATGCTGGGATGATAGTAACCCCAGTACTTATCTTTCATTTTCTGCATTTTATTTTTCTTGTCTATTTTAGTTTTAGCATTTCTTTTTGTATATTTTGTTTTGTTTTTTGTGGAGCTCACCCCTATAGGTATTCTTGGCAAATTACATTGGCAGGGTTGTGATTCTTCGTATGGCGGGCCTGCTTCAGATTTCCACGTGCCTTCTGGTATGCTCACTGGCTGAGCATTGGGTAACCTCTTCCCTTAGCTCTTTATGTTTTAATTTCTATATCATCTGCTGTGTAGTTTAGTTTAAGTCTAGGGGAGAGATTTGTTACCTTTTGCACGCACACATTTCTTGTACATACTGGAAGCCTTTATTGTTTTATTTTGATTAGTTCATTGCATCACACACCACTGCACCCACATGAGCGCGTGCTTAGCTTTTTGCGTGCTGCGAGTTAAACTCGTTTCTTTTGTATGATTTGGGAAAATTATTGTGCTGACATAGGATTGTGAGACGGAGTAAAATGTTGACCTTGCCGTGCTCCTAGTCAACTGCTCTCGTCTCGTGTAGAAATTCGAGTAGATTTAATTTTTCTGTATGCGTATGGTTTTATACTTTTCTATTTGCGTAAAGATCTTTTATTCTACTCAAAAATTTGGTGAATCCGATGTGAATCTGAAGGAAGCTTAGGGATGTGCGTAGATGGCCGTTAGTTTTGTATTGCTCGAGTCTGGAGGATGGATAGTCTTTATCGTTGGCTAAGAACTTGCCCCAAGCTATTCTTGAAGCATGGGTATAGGTTAGTTCACTCGCATGAGCGTGATGTAGGCCATCATTTTGTCCCGGTTGAGCTTTGTACCATTCCTAACGTCTTGTCCTCGCTAGCTCCGTTGTGCCTACCCCTCCTTTTGATTCAGCTCCACCATGATTTCACCAAAAACTCATATCCAATCCTAGTCGCACACCCAAGTTGAGCTTTAGAGTTTTACATTTTAATGTTGGGATGTGATGTGGTGCTATTATTTGTGAAAATGTGGAAGTGCTCCCAAGTTTATATCTGCGGAATTGTGAAAATAAAATGAAGAAAAAAAAGGAAGAAAAATATTCGTAAATAAAAAAAAAGTGAAAAGAAAAAGTTTAAATTGAAAATCTTTTTGGAAATGTGATTATATTTGGAGTAGGCGGTGCACACACCCATATGTTAAAAGTTAAGTTTGGGGGTGTGGTGTACCCGCATGTATTTTGGTTAACTGATGGATTCATTTTATACAAGCTCATTTGGGTTTGGTTCATAGCCATTCTTATTTATCATTGTTTACCTCACCGAAATCCAAGCCCTATCTCTTCACCTAATGTCCTACTGATTCGTGTGTGAACCAAACCAGTGCCGTGGAGAGAATGCGAAAGGGCAAGCATATTGTCACCGACATTGGTGGATTCCTTTGGAGGTTATCCCGAGCCCCGATCTTTGGCAATGCTCGCCTAGCGATTAGTCTACTTTCTCCCTACGCTTGACCGGATGATTCACCGTGATTCCATTTTTGAGTAATAATAAAAATTTGATACGCATTGTGAAAAATATAAACTATTCTGCATACTTAGAAATTTTCTCTATTGTATTTTTACGCACGCGAGCATGCGACTTCGCATGGTACTTTGTTTTTCAATTTCTTTGTTAGCTAGTAATTTTCCCTATCTGCTTAGATTTTGTTTGCTCGGGACGCGCAAACAGTTAAGTCTGGGGGTGTGATGAGTCCGATTTATATAGGGTTTTTCGGACTCATCTGGTCTAGTTTTCACGCGTTTGCACTTCACTTTTAGTTCTATATCGTTCATATTTCATCTTATCTTTATTTCCAAAGGAAGTGCACACTTAGGCTCGTGGTTGTGTATTTTTTGTACTTTTAATGTTTATACTCTCTTTTTGTGATTGCCTGTAATGTCTGCACATATCAGTGCTGGGTTTAGGGGTTGTGTGCATGTTCCGGGGACATTTAGAAGCAGGAATATTGCGCACGCTCATCAGATATAGTGCACACGACCACTGGTCGTGCGCCACTGCTCGTGCACAATGTTCCCTGATTTCCAGAATCTGCCTGGGGTATGCGCACTATCACTGGACACAGTGCGCACGACCACTAGTCGTGCGCCACTGATCGCGTGCATTTATTCCATTTTCTTCCAAATTCTGGCTGGGGAAAACGCACTACCACTGGCCATAGTGCACATGACCACTGGTCGTGCGCCACTGGTCGTGCGCCACTGGTCGTGTGCATTATAAATTCTGCAATTTATAAATTTGCAGGTTCCGCCCTAATTCGGGATCGCTCATTTTTCCTCCACCGTTTTTGTCTCCGAGGAGGGATTCCGCCATCCTCCTTCAATCTCCACACTAGGGAGGTGCTCCGGGCAAACTTTCACCGCAAAATCTAAACCGGAGCTTCCTCTCGGCCTCCTCCTTCATCCTTAAGCTTCAAGAAGGGCTTGACCTAGCTTTCTCCATCAAGCAAGGGGAAGTTGTGCCACCCTCCACCGGATTGTGACACGAAGAAGACGGGCCATTGGAAGGTGGTGACAGCCCTTCTCTACCCCGGACGCAGTTGCGGGCCGAGCTTGGACACGGATTGATAACCCGACGATTCCAACCGTGAATCCTCAGTAAGACTTCGGATTCGGTCGATTTCAAACACTCTTCTTCTCTTGTTGTTGAATAGTATAGTTGATCTCTTGTTTATGATGAAGTTGTACTTATTTTGATATACATTTGTATCAAATCATGTCTATGTGATTTCTTATTTCTGTTATTTTCTTGAGGTGCGCCATATTCCATCCACCACCATCCACCCTTGCCGCACTAGCAATTACTAGTGGCGTGCATAGCGAAGAGGTGATCACGACCCTCATTCTGCCATTCTCATCACCTCATCCACAAGCCTACTCGTCCATCCACCTAGCGATTCGGTGCATAGCGGCCCGACTAGTCTTCCATCCCGCCTGGTGAAGCATCGCATAGCGGCATTGTATAGCAGTAGTTGTTAGCCTTTTATTTTCTGTTTCGGCAAACATCAAAACCCCCCTTAGTTAGCTCCGACATGAGGACTTCAATCTCAAGTCCTCCTCGAAATTAACTCCACCTTACTGTATTCCTTGAGAGATCGATACTTGGGAAAACCCCTATTTTATATTACTTGTGCGACCGGTTCATTGTCGTGATCTTTAAGCATCAACAATCCTCTATGAGTAAGAAACTTCTACGAATGGTCATGAAGACTACTCTTCTGAGGAAGATGACTCTGACTTGATTGCTCAGCATCAAGAACTCTTGAAAGCTTTTGACAAATGCCGCAAGGTAGTCAAAAAGCAATTAAAATAGATTGCTTCTCTCAAGACAGTGGAATCAAGCATGAGGGAGGAAATTGCTGAATTAACTCCTCTCAAAAAAGAGGTTCGCTTCTTGTGAGAGGAATTGAAATGCTCCGCTGAAATGTTAAGTTAGAAGGAGAAATACTTAGAAGAGCTGGAAGAAAGCTCTTGGTGGAAAGGAAGATGGTTGAAAGCTACTCAAAGCCAAAGACTATTCTTCCCCTCATTGATGAGTTCTCTGCTCCTAAGAAGGGTAGTGGTATTGGCCACGTTGCTGGAAAAGGTAAGGCTGCTAAGAGAGCTAGTACCAAAGATAATGGGAAAGCACCACAAGGTCAACCCTCATTTAAGAAGGTAATCTTCCTGATGAATAATTAGACCTTGAGTCATCCTTCGGTCACTTTGCTAGGCCTACTTATGTGGAGCCTAAAAAGCAATACCATGGATGGACCCGTCCTCGAGACTTTGGTGCGATTATTTTTAAAGCACCTTATGAATAAATTTCACTCGAACGCTAGGGTCCATACGTTCATGGACCAAGTGGCAAGAAGGCTCCAATAGCCAACACTGTTGTTCCCAAGGTCAAGGAAATGGTGAAGCCGTATGTGTGCTGTAATTACGAGGCTTACACTTCCAAGTCTGTGGCCCCTGCCAGACCTCCCGTACAAAAGGTAAAGCATGAGTATAAGAGAAGGTAAGGTACAACAGGTTTGACTATTGGGGTTGTGGCAAGATTGGTCGCTTTGTCGTAGATTGTTGGTTTCATCCGGTAAAGTTTGAAACTCCACGAGTTACCAGTGCGAGACCGACCACTCGCAACATTAATATTCCAAGTGGTGTTAAACTAACGAGGACCCAAGTCTGTTTGGGTTCCTAAGGTAAAATGATTTATGTTTCCAGGTATGTCCAAAGGCCAACAAAATGTCAATATGGTATTTGACAGTGGATGCTCTCGGCATATGACCGGGATTAGAAGCTTATTGTTGGAATTTACCCCAGTTAAATACAGACCAAAAATTATCTTTGGAGGGTCTGACAGGGGAATTACTAAAGGTTACAGTATGATTTCCAACGACATAGTCTCCTTCACAGATGTTGAAGGATTACAACATAATCTGATAAACATAAGTCAATTATGTGACAAAGGTAATGTCATTGAGTTCTATAAGGACAAGTGTCTAATAAAATCATCTGCTAATTTTGAGATAATTTTAACAGGCACTCAGGCTAGAAATGTTTTCTGTTTAAATTTTTTATGTTTAAACAATTATACACCACTGTGCTTTTTGCAAAAGATAGTGCATCTCTCTGTGACCAATGACACAAGAGATTAACACATATTAATTTCAAAACAATAAATATGTTATTTTCTCACAAATTAGTGCATGATGCCCCCAACATTAGTGCCTTAAAGAGAGTCCATGTCACGCATGACAGATGGGTAAGCAGACAAGGGCTACCTTTACGGGCATTTCTGAAAAAGATTCCTCTAGAAATGTATACCTACTTCATATCGACTTATTCAGTCCTATGCCAATTCACAGTTTAGGAGGTAAAGTCTATAAGTTGGTTATTATTGATGACTACTCTCATTTTACTTGAGTGTTTTTTTTGAAACACAAGTCAGACAGCTTTGATTCTTTTCACTAATTTTGTGCGGCAAATTCAGAACGAATTAAACAACTCAATGGTCAAAATCGGAAGTGATCATGGAACAGAATTTGAGTCTGCTTCCATGACAGAATTATGTTGAAGCCAGGGTATCTTTCATGTGTTTTCCTCCCCGCGTACTCCACTATAAAATGGAGTTGCCAAGAGAAAGAATAAAACCCTAATTGAAGCATGCACAACTATATTTTATGACGCTTCACTACCAGAGTACTTCTGGGCGGAAGCAGTCAACACAGATTGTCACGTGCAAAACAGAGCACTAATCAACAAAAACAATCGTATGACTCCCTATGAACTATTAAAGGGCATAAAACAGACTGTACTACTTTAGGATCTTTGGCAGTAAATGCTTCGTCTTAACAATGAGAAGTATTATCGCACGAAGTTTAGTGACAATTGTTTTGAAGCTATTTTTGTAGGCTATAGTAGTCATAGTAACGCATATAGGATTTTTAATAAGAAAACCCTGGTGGTAGAAGAGTCTATAAATATTGTATTTGATGAGACAAGCATGCTTCATAACAGCTCGTCTAGTATTGTTGGTGTAAATGCAGGTACCAGGTTAAATGATCTAAGATTGGAAGAAGCGCTTAATGAAGATGCTCCAAGCTCATTCAAGGCCGTAAATCCAAGTTTGATGGATGAGGAACGAATAGATGAAGAACTACCTCAACCTACAGGAGATGCTATAGACATGGCAGAACCTGATGGTTGGAGAGGAAGAAATCTATCGTTTAAACACTTGGGATATCACCCGGTTGATCTGATCATTGGAGAGCCTGGAGATGGTGTTAGAACTAGAAGAAGTACTACTAATGAAATTCTACATCTTAGTTTTCTGTCTCAGGTTGAGCCAAAGAAGTTTGAAGAAGCAAGCAAGGATGTCTCCGTGATAATGGTCATACAAGAGGAGCTCAATCGGTTTTAAAGATGCAAGTTTTGGGAGTTGGTGTCTAGGCCCAAAGGACAGAATGTGATCGACACTAAATGGATATTCAGAAACAAGCTGGATGAAAATGAAGTAATCATAAAGAATAAAGTCAGGCTTATAGCACAAGGATACAAACAAGAAGAAGGGATCGACTTTGATCAGACCTTTGATCTAGTGGCCAGACTCGAAGAGATCCGGTTGTTTCTTGCATATGCTGCCCTCAAAGGATTCAAGGTCTATCAAATGGACATGAAGTCAACATTTCTCAACGGGAATCTGAAAGAGGAAGTATACGTAGCACAACCCCCATATTTTGTCATCTCTACTTTACCTAACTATGTTTACTTTCTGAACAAAGCTCTTTATAGTTTAAAACAAGCTCCCCGAGCTTGGTACGAGACGCTACCTAGCTTTCTTCTTGAGAACAAGTTCACAAGAGGAAAGATAAATAAGACATTATTTCTTAGGAAAGTAAAAGACAAGATTTTGCTGGTGCAAATCTATGCCGACGATATTATATTTGCCTCTATGGAAGACAACCTTTGCAAAACTTTCTCCAAACTTATGCAAGGGAAGTTTGAAATGAGCAGTATGGGAGAGCTGAACTATTTTTCTTAGGACTTCAGGTGAAACATTCTGACAATGGAATTTTCATCTCTGAGACGAAGTTCACCAAAGAGTTACTTAAGAAATTCAGAATGAAGACTGCAACCTCGATGAGGACTCCAATGGGTTTAACTATGTTTCTGGATAAGGATGAGAAAGGGAAATATTTTGATGAAACCAAGTACAAAAGCATAATTGGATCCTTGCTCTACCTTACTGTTAGTTGACCAGACATAATGTTCTCAACATGTGTATGCGCCAGATTTCAGGTGAAATCTAAGGAATCTCATTATGTCGCTACAATAAGAATTTTGAGATACCTTAAAGGTACACCAAATCATGGCTTATGGTACCCAAGAAGTAATGATGTCGAGCTAATTGGATTTTCAGATGCAGATTTTGCAGGTAGCAGTGATGACAAAAAATGCACTTCTAGGACGTGCCAATTCCTCGGACGAAGGCTAATTTCATGGATCATCAAGAAACAGAATTGTGTGGCAACTTCTACTGTCGAGTCAGTGTGCATCTCTGCTGGTAGTTGTTGCGTACAGCTTCTTTGAATCAGGAATCAACTCGAGGATTACAACCTGAAAATCAAAAAAATACCGATGTTTTGCAACTCCTCCAGTACAATAGCATTTGCAAATAATCCAATCTCTCACAACCGAACAAAGCACATCAAAGTCAGATAGCACTTCATCCGGGAGTATGTGGAGAATAAGTACATAGCTCTCAGCTATGTCCTGATGGATAAGCAGGTCACAAATATATTCACGAAGCCACTGGACGAGGCTAAGTTCTCATTTTTCAAATTGTAACTGGGCATGCTAAACAAGGACTCGTGACGATGGCTAAAAAGACAAGAATTCACTCGAGAAGTACTTCACTAAGCAGAGAAATTTGTCTAAGGAGAATTCATCGGATATCATTCATCGGACATTGACGATTCGTCGAAATATTGCTAGTATTCAAGACGTTACTCGACGAATTTGGCTCTGCTTTCGGCAAAACTCGCCGAATTGGACTTAGATCAATTTTTTTATCTTTATATTGGATCTGAAGAGCCGCGATTTTCAGGTATGCGCATCTCCCTCTTCAAAATAAATAAATATATATATATATATATAGTTCTAGGGGAAAATAATAATCATTTCGTCATAAGAAACTATGTCGATTCCATAGATTCCTTCCCGGCAATTCAACAGACGGGAATAGCTCGCCATCTTCTTCCTCGTCGATTCAATTCCGCACGAGCCATCCCAGAAAGTTCGACAGTTACAGCAGAGTCTCCAGTCTTCCATAGATCTTCCCGTCATCAACAAGTTCGATTACAAGTTCGTCATCAATAATTCGTGCAGAGTCGATTCTCAATTCTTTTTTCTCCATGGCGCCTCGAAGCATAAGCAGATTGTTAGGTGGTGGAGAACTGGTTCGTACATGGTTTGCTTCAGCCTCAGATGAATTCAGAAACATGATCCTCATGCTGGAAATAGTCGGTCTCTCCTTTGTCCTCGAACACACCTGTAAAGTGCTGGACAAAGACCTCCTTGAATTCTTTCAGAATGCAATGCTTCGACGTGAAGATGCAGTGATCAAAAGTAGAGTTCATCAGATCAAAGTTAAGGTGAAGGCTTCTCTCCTCACTCGGCTCTTATGGATTCCAGCTTGTGAAGAGGTTGTTCACCTCGAAGAGGATGACTTTACAAGAGCTATATTGTTCTTTGGATTGCCCAAATTTCTCCCAATTTTTCTTTGCCTTTTTCAGAGATAAATTTAATCGGTGTTGAAAGAATATTTTTCTTTAATATGGGGGGTAAGCTTGATGAAGCACATAAGCCTAGCTTGCCATTTAATCTGTCATTGACTGTGCTTGTGATTTCCATCAGCTTAAGGCTTCTCCCATTGAGAGATTCCTCAAGTTTCTTTGCCTCATATAATTCAGTTTTTAGTGAAATGATTTGTTCATTGGCTAAGTCTAAATCATTTTTCAGTTTGATATTTTCAGCAAATAGGTTATCAAATTCAAACTGTCTATCTCTAAGAATTTTTATTTCCTTTTCTGACTTAATTAAATCATTGTATAAGGATTTAAATTCAATTTTAAAATCTTTTGAATTAAAATCAAATGAGGAGATTACCTGATCTTCTTCAGATTCTGATTCCTCTTCTGATTCTTCATCTTATTCCTCAGCATCAGATTTTCTGCTGGAGGCATTAATAGCCATAAGGCAAACTTCCCTTGCCTTTGCCTCCTCTTCATCTTCACTAGAGCTGGAAGATGAGGATTCTTCATCTGTGTCACTCCAGGTCTCAGCAATGAAACCTTTCTCATTTCTGTTGTGTTTGCTGGAGGAGTGCTTGCTATAGTGCTTGCTTGAATGCCTTTTATTCTCCTTTTCTTTTCTTCTGTCTTTCTTATGTGCCTCTAGGCATTCAAGTAGAATATTCCAAGGTTTTCTGCATCCAAAACAAATAATCTCCTTGGTAGGAGTCTTGTCATATCTTAGCTTGTCATCATTCTTGGATGACCTTCTTCTAAAGTCTTTCTTGGTCATTTTATAAAATCTTTTAGCCAACAAGCTTAGTAATTCATCATTAGCTGTAAGAGATTCTGAATCTTCTGTTACTTTGAAAGCAATGTTGTGCTCCTTCCTTGAAGATGTGGAAGCCTTCTGTTCAGTAGCCTCCCTTGTCTTGATCAACTGCTTATAAGACTTGAGCTTACCAAGGAGAGATTCTGTAGAAATCTCATTTAAACTCCTGCCCTCCTTAATTGGCCATATCCTGGAATCCTAAGTGCTGGGGAAGCACATTAGAATTTTGTCATTTATCTCAGTTAATGAGATGTCCTTGTCCAGGGTTCTCAGTTCATTTATGACAACGCTGAGTCTGTTATACATCTCAGCAATAGTCTCTGATTCCTCCTTATTGAAATTCTCATACTGTGATATGAGGAGGGATCTCCTGTCTTTTGTTTTGTCTGATGAGCCAATAACTATTTGGTTTAGTGAGTCCCAAATAGCCTTTGCAGAGGTGTACTCAGCCACCTTTTAAAAGATGTCATCTGACATTGTCTGTGCCAGAATATTCATTGCTTTAGCATCACCAAACTTGGCTTTCTTTTGTGCATCAGTCCACTCAGGTGGTGGAATTGCTGAAGTACTTGTTGAAGTAGCAGCTTTAGGTTGAGGGGGACCTGTCAAAATAAAATTGAAAATGTCCTTGTCAATAGAGTGCATGTAGAGTTTGATTCTTGCCTTCCAGAGTGCGAATTTATTAAAGTTGCACACAAGAGGTTTGGTGCTAGAATATTCCTTATTCTGTGCCATGTTGTAAACAAGAGGCTAGAGAGAAAAAGGTTTATCAAAGGATCTTGGTTCATATGTAAGTCTGTGAAACAAAAGCAACCTGACTCTGATACCAATTGAAGGATGGTAAAAGCTTTACCACCAGAGGGTATAGATATATTTAACTCTAGAGGGGGGGTTGAATAGAGTAATTTAAAAACTTAATTGGTTTTTATGGCAGAATTAAAAATAGTGATATATATATCTTAAGAGAGTGCATGAAAGAAAAACTAACTAACACAACACATGTCACACAGCTATAAGAAAGCAGAAAGCAATCCAGACGACACAACAAATTTATAGTGGTTCACCTAAACTTGGGTACATCCACTCTTCTACCACCCTGGTAGGAATCCACTACAGGTTTTTGATCAGGTGCCTTACGACCAACAGGTTTTTGCTTAGGTGCTCTGTCACCACAAGATCTATTTGAAGGGAGATCTCACAACCGTTTAGGCTTTTGATCAGGTGCCCAAAAACTAAGCTAAGTCTTTTGATAAGGAGACCTAAGAACCAAGTGGTTAACTTTTGAAGGGAGTTAAAACCCTGTGTACAGTGGGAATAAGAAAATTGATGTTGTCTTCTCTTTCTCAAAATCAACTGAGAAGACTAGTGGATTTGATCTTGTCAAAGCTCCCCCTGAGATGATTATTGTTCAGGAATTTTGTTGGAAGCTTTGCCGGGTGTAGGCCTTCAATCTTTTGAAGATCTTTAGAACCTTTTGGACTGATATTGAATAGTTGTCCCTTGAAAAGCTCTGAAGCTGATGATGAAGTGCTTTGTGAGACTTGTATCAGTTATTGTGTCACTGTGTAATCTCTATATCTATTTCTTCCTTATTCTTCTTTTGTTCTTCTGAAAAACAGTCCTTTTATCTTCCTATAGAAATTCTATCTCTGAATTTGAATTCTTCTCCATGACTAATTGCTGAAATCATGGAACTTGGACAAACGGCTGGAGGGCAATAAATTAATTCCTTAACAGTCCCAGTTATTAAGCCGAATAATAACTCTGTGAAATCCAGTAATTAATGCTGCCAATGAATGACTATATTCATAAGAATATATGCAATTAATTACTCAGAGCAATATAGACAATAATATATTATATAAGCCTTGGTCCAAACAGAAATTAACTGTAGAGAAGAGAAATAAAGAACTATCAGAAAACGTCGATCTCAGAATAGATTTTGTCGACCTGAACTCCAAGTTCATCGAGCTGAGAAATCATCTCCGTCGAGCTGAGATCAGAGAAATTTGATCTAGAAGAATAAACTATCAAAGCTAGGCTCCAAGTTCGTCGATTAGAGATTAAAGTTCGTCGAGCTGAGAACTTGAGAGAAGAGAGAAGATCGTCGACCAAAGCTCTAAGTTCATCGAGCTCAACTCAGAGTAGGGACTCTGAGTTTGTCGAGCTGCGATCTATGATCGTCGAGCTGAGTTCGAAGAACTTCGAACTTATTCTCTGAACTCTTAAAAACTACCATTCTTCTAAGTCTGAAACTCTGATTTCTTCTGAGGACTGGATCAAAGATTAACTAACCTAGTCAGACTGACCTACACCTAACAAAATGACCCTAGGCTATACATGAAGGGTCAACAACCTAATAGTGAACCTAGCCCAAATACAAACTAGGGATCCAACAATTTCTATGTTGTACACGCTTCAGTCCTGCCCAAGGATCGGGATGTATTGACCAAGGTTAGAAAACACTGCGTCATTGGACTCGAGAGTAATAAACCAAGATCGTCGCGCAGTCCTTCATAGAACTGGTTGGTCTTGCGCTCCTCATCAATAAAGGTAGAGCATGCATATCATCCCAACCTCATGAACTCATTTAAGTAGTCATCCACACTACTCTCACCCTGAGTCAACCTCTAAAATTGATTTTCCATGGAAATCCTTTGAGAAGATGGGAGATACTTGCTAGAAAGGCCCTCGAGAACTCCTCCATCGAGATCTCGAGCAGATGCCTTCTAGCAAATTGATGAAGTTCCAGTTTATCCCACCAGAGTCTCGCCTCACCTTTAAAGAGAAAAGTAGCCACAGACACCTTTTGTGTCTCCTCTGTTTTTTTTGCCGCCAAAACTCTCTTTATCCTTAAGATCCAATCTTTGGCTTTACTGGGGGATCCGGTTCCCTCAAACGTCGGAGGATGGAAGTTCATGACATGCTTCAATTATTTCTTCGTCGCTCGCCCCATTGCCAAAGGCTCATCCAGTACGTGTTGCCTAGCCATAGGCTCAACTACGTCAAACTATGCCGGAGCAACCTCAGGGGTAGGAGTCTATACACGTCTTCTTGGTTGCGCGTTGATCATCGCAAATATGGCTTCAACAACTAAGTGAATTGTCTCAGAAGAAAGAGGAGGTGTAGGCATAGCACTCAGTGCACTACTCTCTGCTGAAAGTTGGTGTTGAGACTGCCCCGCACCACTTTTAGTCACCTATAATCATGCAACACACCATTAAGCGACTAAACAAATTGCAAAACAGCAATTACATGAACGCACGTGTTCCACAAACATGTGTATTTTCATTCTTAAGTGTACATTAATGGGTTCTTTCATGTTATAACGGTGACGTACATACACGTGCTCACCACTCCTTAAATAGAATTCGTCCACGAATTCGAATTAGGATGACCAAAACTAGAGTCTGATACCAAATTGTAACACCCCCATCCGTCACGTAGAATATAATAAAAGGTCCGGCCAGGACCCCACGCTATATTCCACAGACAGTCAGTGGAGTTACGTATTGACAACATAAACCTTTACACATCTTAAAATAGAGTGCATTCTAGTGGAAAATAAATTAATTACTTAGAACCCAAGCACAAGAATTTCCACTACCACAAAAATATGAATGATAAACCAAATACACAAACTATCATGGCCTTAAGGCCTTACAACTGTTTCCTCAAATAATAGTGTTTTACAAACTTCGGCACGCAGGGCGGCCACACATGAAACTGTAAAACAACTCGTTTTAGCCTCCGAGGGCTGGCATAGCAACCATGGGCTTTAGCCCTCTATTTCCCACTCAGATCTCCAGCTGTACTTGCACAAATGCATTCCACCTTAATGGTGGCAAACAAAGAAGCAGTAAGCATTAGCTGACCAAATTATACCGACCCCACCCCTCACTTGGGGTGACGGTGCTCCTTCCCTGCACGTATTTAGCATAGATATATAGTGGCAATCAGAACGTGCAACTTAAGCACCATTCACCACAGACGTTGTCACAATCGGCCACATGTCTCGTGCACTCAAGGCACATTATTACTGTGCTGAGATTCAAGCCCCACCACCGTTCACAAGGACGGTCTACACATGAGCATTCTGTTTCGGTTTACTGAGATTCAAGCCCCACCTGCTTGAGCATTACACCCTTTCCAGCCTAAAATTTAAGACTCTCCCTATGCTACGACAAAGTCATGCTGAGATTCAAGCCACTGACTCACTCCAAGCCGATCATCATAAGGTGTGAAAGTCTTTAATTCCAAGGTAGTTAATCACCTTGAAGGGGGGGGGGGTGAATAGGCTTTTGGTCTTTTATAATTTTCCCTCTACTTAGTGTGTTGTGGGTGAGTTATATATTGCTTCCAAGATAATCACTCAAAGGACACACAAGGTTTATAGTGGTTCCCCAGATTATGGGTACGTCCACTTTCCCTCCCACCTTTATAACAGCTTATTAGACAATACCCTTCTCTAATCTCGGCTCCTAGGAGCTTACAACATGATCCCGCGGGACCACTCAGTCTCCTCCAAGACCTATAGCTCGGGCACAAAGCTCAACAATTTAGTGATCCAAAGATCACCTACCTCATGCCCAAAGGCCCTACAGCTCAGTATGGGAGGACAGCCCAACCTCAGAGAGAATAACTCTCCTACAGCTCAGGCACAAAGGCCCTGCCTAAAATCCAAAGGATCCTACAACTCATGCACAAGTGCCCTACAACTCAGAGAGAATGACTCTTCTACCTCAGGCTCAAAAGCCCTACCTCAGATCCACAATAGGGATCCTACAATCTCAGGCATAAATGCCCTACAGCTTAGATACAAGATTGGATCCTACATAGAGAGTGGTTGGTTGTTGATGATTTAACTCCAGAGAAAATGTTCTCTGAGTTCGCCTTCCAAAGATGATACAAACTCCACCCTGCCTTCTTCACAACAACAAGAAACTGATCTTCAGGTTGACTTGGCTTGTGCTGGAAGTATATTGTAGTGAACTGCTTCTTTCTGAACTGAAGGTGAATCTTAGTCCTATCTTCTTCTAAGCACCAGAAATTGTTCTTCAAAAATGACTAGTTGGAATTGTGAAGTAACTACAGCTTGCCTTACAACTACCTGAGCTGAGAAAAACCCAGCCCCAACTTCTTCTCAGCAATAAGATTGTTGATCTTCAATGAGCTGCTGCTTGTGCTGGAAGTAACTCAGAGACAAGTTCTCTAAACTTGTTGTTAAAGATGTTGATCACAATAGTTATCTTTTATTTGCTTCCTGTTGCTGCAGCTAGGACAAAATCTTGCTGCTTCTTCATTTACCTCAGAAATATCTTCTGAACTTGCTGTAGTAGGTGAAGATAGTTACAATAAACTTGTTTGAAATTTCAGATCAGTTGCAGCTAGGGTTTTCCTTTGTGTCAGTTGCTGTTCTTGCTGCAATGAAGTTTGATGCCGGTTTTGATATTGATATAGAATCCTTCAGCACGACTGATCAGATTTTTCAAGATATACTGGGTTTGTTCAAGGATCAGAATCTGACTGCTATAATGACCATCAGGATCAAGCTGGCTTCTGATGAAATCAAGGAGTGGGTTTATACTGCCCTTAATCAAGATAACAGCACCATAGTTGGGTCAATAGCTGGAACTCAGGTACCCTTGACCCCAACCATTCTCTCGGAAGTTTTTGAATTGAGAAATGGAGAAGATTCTGCTGAGCTATCTGGAGAGGAATATTCTGAATTGCTTGCCAGGATGGGTCATCCAGAGGGAAACCCTAGCAAGCTCTTCAAAAGGAACCTGTCTGTTGAATACAGGTTCATGGCAGATGTGGTGGGGAAAGTGCTACTGGCAAAGCACTCTGACCCATGATACAATATCAAGATATAAGCTCTGCCTCATGGGAGCTCTTGTGGACAAAAAGAATCTGAATTGGGGAGAGGTTTTCTTTGACCTCATCAAAAAGAAAATCAACAAGAGTTTTGTTAACTTTAGGAGAATCCTTGGAGTATTTCTGCAGCACAAGTGCCCTGCCCTGCTGGTCTCCTCTGGAGTTCATATCAATGCCTCCAAGAGATTGTCCTGTGCTCTCTTTGGAAAGTGGGACAGGCAAATCAGCAAGCCTAGCAGGCCCTCCTCCAGTGCTCCTTCAGGCACAAGAACTCAAAGAGTCACTCCTCCACAGGTCTCTGCCCCTGCAGATGACCTGCCTGCTGCTGTTGCTTCTCCTCCTCCTCCTCCAATTCCATCCCTTCCCCTACCATCCACCATTCCAGCTCCATCCACCATCATCATATCCAGCCCATCTCCAACATCAACAGCTTCTCCAGACCCTATTCTACCTCCACCAGCAGACCAATTCCACCCACTATTCTCCTATCCTCCACCAGATGTCACCTCATCACCCTCTATTCCATCCTTCACCCTACTGGATGATTCCTTTATGGATGATTCCCCATCATCTACCTCCTGAGTTACCTTCCTCCTCTACTTCATTTCAAGATCTCCTACACCAAATCATAGATCAACCCACATTCATCCCATCTATCTCCATCCCTATATCCTCCATACCCAACTTGCCAACACCTCAGCCATCACTTCCACCCTACTCCAGCTCTCCACTTCCAGAACCTTCAGCTGCTCCTATCTCTTCTACCTCTGGTCCAGCTCTTGAGCAAGTAGACCTTTCAGCCCTTGCTGACAGGCTGTATGAGCTGCTTGCCCCCAGGCTCTCTCTATTGTTGGAGACCTCCTTTGCTCCTCTACACCTGTCAGTGGCAGCCCTCTCTGCCAGGCTCTCTTCCCTCTTCCCTCAGGCAGCACCTACAGCAGTGTGCCTTGATCCAGACATGTCTGCATCTAGGCAGGGGGAGATGCCATATGAAGTGAATCTTCATGCTGCTGCTGCTGCTTCTGTAAGCTCTCTGTCTGCTGCTGCTGTTAGTTCTTCTTCTCCTGCTGCTCCTCCTGTTGCTGTTGATATGCCTCCAGAAAGTCAGATTTCAACTGCAGTGCTTGCAATAGACCTCAGGTCTTTGCTATCAGCTTTTGATTCTGCCTTCTTCAGCTGTCTGCCAGAGGGTAATCAAGTCCAGCCCCCAGTAGACTTATCCAAGGCACTTGTGTCTTTCTCTTGCTGTGACCCTAGCATTATCACTGCTTTTGTAACTTCAGTAATTGCTGCTGCTGCTTCTTCTGAAGAAAGGACTGATTTTGCTTCTGAGAATGTTGATACTGCTGATGCTGAAGTTTCTGCTGGTTCTGATGAACCATCTTCCAAGGACATTCTGATGTCAGAGGCCACTGAATTTGAGCCTTCTGCAGTCTTTGAAGATGTTCCTTCTGTTTCTGTTGCTGTTAGGGAATCTGCTGTTTCTGCTGCTGCTAGTGAAGTTGCTGTTGTTGTTGTTTCTGCTTCACCTTCTCCATCTGCTGTTGTCCCTGCTGTTACCATCTCAATACCTGCTGCTGCTGCTGTTTCAACTTCTGCCTCATCTGCCTCTGTGCAGCTTAAGAAAGACTTGATGAAGAAAATAGATGCTCTCTATGATGACCAGAGTTCTGAATCTGATGAATTTAAAACAGACTCTGATGATTCTTCGGCTACCATTGCCAGGAAAAGGAAGGCAAGGAGCAAAGCAATGAAAAGGGTACCTCCTGCTAAAGTCAAAGATAACAATGACATTCCATACTATATCCTTCATAACTGCCCTATTTCTGAACACTGGATGCAATACTCTAAAAACCAGCTGAAAGCAATGAAGAAAAAGAGAAAATATGAGAAGGGTTCATCCCAATTCCAGCACTCTCATCCTCCTCCACCACCTCCTCCTGATGCAGGTGCAGGTGGAAGCTCTGCAAGTCAACCCCCAGCCAGAAGTCAGGCTCCCTATCAACCTCATGCCAGATCTTACCACAGGGAAAGCCAATCCAGGGGTTCACATTCTAGGAGAGGAGGATATAGAGGTAATCAGAGAGATATTCAAGTCTATTCTAAAGGTTACTCCAGGCAGCACCCATATTCCAGTGAAAGACAAACTTCAACTGATACAACATCTGGTTCTTTCCCTTACAAGCTGAAAGAGACTGTGTCTGTCAGGCCTCCTCAAGACAATCCTTCCAACAGGTATGAACAACCTGTACCCTTTGAGGATCCTGAAAACAATCCAGCTGCTTGGACTGCCAGATTAAAGGAATTGGCTGCACTGGATCAGATTAAGAAGGCCAGAGAACAAGGAATAGATTCTTCCAACATTTCTACTATGTCTGAACAGAGACAAAAAGAACTAGAGAGATATGCTTCAAGTAAATTCTTTGATGCTGACAGATACATGGAATTACATCCTGAAGCAGTGGTTCCCAGACTTAAACAGCAAACATCTCTAGGTGCAGCAAATGACACCAGATCTAACAAGGAAGCCCTCAATCCTAATAGAGAAATTAAAATGGTTAAGGGAAAAGAGAAGAAATGATATTGTAAGGTGACAATTTCTGCAATTTCTGATTATCTGGATGATATATATCTCTGTGATTCTGCATGTCTAGCTGTTGTTTTTATGTTTTCTGATTGTATGTTGTTATTTAAATTTTTCCAAAGTCTGTAAATAGTAATCCTAACCCAAATAGGGGGAGATTGTTGGAACACCCTATTACTAATTTAGGTCAGGATCACTATGTCTCTAGGAACCTTTGCTTGACCTCCTGTATAGCTTAATAGGTCAATTAGAATTGAGTCTAAGGGTTAGAAGTCTAGGTTTGGAAGCTGCCCTGAAGACCAAGATTTTGTGTTTGGAGACTAAGTCATATCGTCGAGCTCAGCACGACGATTCGTCGAACTCCGATCGACGATCGTCTAGCTCAACCTCGACAGATCGTCGAACTCCATTCGACGATCGCTGAGCTCAACTTCTTCATATCGTCGAACTCCATTCGACGATCGGTGAGCTCAGGTCGACGATTTTGACTCTGCTTTGGAACTTTATCTCTGAGCTCAGTTCGACGATCTTTCAGCTCAGATCGACGATATTTTGCTGTTGTATATTTCCAGATCGCTGAGCTCAGCTCGACGATAGCAGAGCTCAGTTCGAAGATTTCAGATAACTTCCAGGATATTTCTTAATTCAAATTCAAATCAGTTAGGAGTTATTCTGCAATTAATTCAGAGATTTCCTAGCCGTTCTCATTCAATTCTGGACCAAGTTTCAAGGGATTTTTCAAGGAATAATTCTGTGGACTTTCCTCCAGAAGAGATTATGCAATTAAGGATGCAATTAATGCAGGCCAACGGCTATACTTGACAGAGAATGTTATTCTATTCTATACCAGAGAATAAAAGACAGGATTTTTTGAATCTCTCAAGAGAGACACACACAATACAGAGAGAGGATACAGATTACAGAGACACATTCAAAAATCTTCTGTCATAAAGAATTCTGAAGAACACTCATCCAAGGAGATCAAGCTTTCTAAAAATCTTCAGATCTCTGTAGTTTTCAAAGTGTTCAAGGCCAACATATTTCCAGACTCCAGACATTCAACATTTCAGTTATTGCTGAAATCATCTATTGCTGGAGTTCAACCTTTGAAGGCCTATCACCCTCAGCAAAGCTTTTCTTCCTGAAGATCTCAAGGATTCAGGGGGAGCTTTGACATCAACAATCCACATAGTCTTCTCAGTTGTTTGAGAAAGAGAAGACTTCCATCACTCTCTCACACCCACTCTGTAAAGGGTTTCTCAAACTCCCTTCAAAAGTCTGAGCTTGGTTTTTGAGCACCTTGTCAAAAGCTCATTGGTGGAAAGACACCTGATCAAAAAATCTGCTTCGGTTTTTGAGCACCTTATCAAAAGCTCATTGGTGCCCAGGACACCTGATCAACTCATCCTGTAGTGGATTCCTACCTAGGGTGCTAGAAGAGTGGATGTAACCAAGTTTAGGGGAACCACTATATTTCCTTGTGTCTTGTGGTTTTGCTTGTGTTTATGTTTGTTTCTGGCCTTGAATTTTCAGTGCTTAGTTTTTGTTTAACTTAGTGCTGTGATTAGATTTATTATTGCTTCCCTGCTCACACTTATTACAACAATAGTTGTAAAAGTTTTTAAAACACCATATACTCTATTCACCCCCCTCTAGAGTATATCAGATCTAGTTGCACTTTCAAACCCTTCCTTCCTGCAAATTGGAAGCTTCATGGCACCCAGTTCCTTATAGTTCACTCCTGAACCCATAATGACAATCCTTTTTGCTTAACATGTAGATATACTCAGACTGTTAAGTCTTTTTGAGCAACCTCCCTCTGATACCACTTAAAAGACTTGGTGTTCATGGTCAGCTAACACCTAGAGGGGGGGTGAGTACGTTTTAGGTATATTTTAATATTATCTACACCTTTACTTGATTTACCTGTTTTTAGTGATTAGTTTGCTTGGCTTTCAAGATACATGCACAGAAGACACAGATATTTATAGTGATTCCCCAGATTATGGGTACGCCCACTATCCCTCTCCTCCTTTCTAACAGCTTGTTAGACAAGGCACTTCACTAATTTATCGACTCCAAAGAGCATACAACTCGATCCCGCAGGACCACTCAGTCTCCTTCAAGACCTACAACTCAGTCCCAAGGCCCTACAACTAAGTGAATCAGTAATCACCTACCTCAGGCTCAAAAGCCCTATAGCTCATGATAGAAGGATAGCCCTACACTCAGATCCACAGTGGCTCGTACACTCAGATCAACAAGTGATCCTACCTCAGCCTTATAACCCAGGCTTATAACTCAAATTCTACATAGAATCTAACTCTCAGATCAAAGACTGGATCCTACAAAAAATAAAAAAGTTGTGAAATATTTTTACACCAGAGAGTTTTCTCTATGTTTGTCTTTCTGGCCTGAGCAGATTTCAGCCCTATCTTCTTCACAGCAGCAAGATGAATATATCTTCAGTAATGGTCGGCTTGTGCTGGAAGTTACTCGGAATCAAGAATCTGTTCTGCTATTGAAGACTATGTATCTGAAAATATTATATCTTCTTCAAATAGATACCTTGACTTGCAGACACTGAAGGCTTTGCTTCTCTTCCCAATCAGAAATCCATTCTTAACTTGCTGTCGTTGATCAAGATTGCAACAGCTAACTCTTGTTGCTTTCAGGTTCATTGAACAAAACTTGTGCTTTAGGCTCGATGTTAATGGAGAGGAAGAAGACGAATTTCTGCCATTATGCGTTTTCATAAAACCCTAAATGCTACTTTCCTTTCAACCAATCTTATCCTTTATAGTCAGCTAATCAACGGCTCTTTTTACTGTGAGCCCAGCCTAAAAAGGATGAGTTACCACCTTCTATTTGCAGAAAATGACAACTACTATCCGCGGCGCCATTAAAGGCATACTGCAACTTCCAGCAAACAATTTGAACTGTGTTGACTTTGTTGAATTCTACTGACGTCACCCATTTTGGAGTTAGAAAATTTCTCAGAATCAACACATGCATTCAGTTGCATTGAGTGAAAGACATTCACTCAATGATTTTGGACTTAGCTTATTCTTCAGCTCTTTCTGCATCCATGACATTGAGAACGTTGATGGGTTGGCCTTCAATCAATGTCATTTACCTTAGCTCCTTCTAAACTCTGCCAACTGCTGAGGTGTTGAGTGAACATGCTTCACTTAACATTTCTATACTTAGAAACTTTTCTTCTGAATGGAGTAGTTGAGGGTGTTGACTAGACTCAACGCTTTATGCCTCAGCCTCATCTTTTGACAAGGCTTTAAGTGACCTGGCTTCACTCAACACTTCTATACTTAGTCAAATTCCGGTTTCTTCTTGGTCTTTGACTGTCTAGGCTTGTATCAACGCTTTCTGTAATATGGTGTTGAGTGAACTGGCTTCACTCAACGCTTTTATACTTGAATAGATTTTTCTATTCATTTTCTTGGGCTTTGACATAATCAACATGGCGTTGAGTGAATTAGCTTCACTCAACGCTTCTGGAATTAGAATCTTTTCCTTCGCTAGAAAATCTCTGGCTTTGACTAAGCCAGCTTTACTCGACGAATTTGCTGCATGGCTTTGAGTCAATTGACATCACTCAACGCCTGTGGACTTAGTCGATCTTTCTGCTTGTTGAAGCTTGGCTTTGACTATCCACACCTAACTCAACGCTTTAGCTCATCTTGTGTTGAGTGAGCTGTCCTCACTCAATTATTCTGGACTAAACCAGAATCCTGCCTTTTGTCAGCATTCCTCTGGCGTTGAGTGAGTTGGATTTACTCAACTCCTATGAACTTAGGCAATTTACTTTCTTTCCAGCATCCTTCTTTGTATCCACTTGTCCAATTCATATGACAAGGACTATACTGCATGCATGAACTTAAACACACATCAAATACAACTATGTGTATGTTATTGACTTGTTTGACTTCTTACAAATCTGGGACATTGGGATCAATAGACCCAATAATATGTACTGGGCAGGAGCCCTCTGATCCTTCCTTTTCAGATTTACTTTTTCATGTTGCTCAACTTTTATTTTATGTTGACTTCATATATTGCACTGTGATTGTGGACTTGTTTAGTTTTACAAACATCTCTTTTCTTCTATAGTACATGTTTGAGTTCTTGCCAGCAGAAATGATGATTTGTGGCGATGACCTTCTCAGGACTTGGTATCACCACACAGTAGCGTTTCCGGGCATAAGACCCCCACTCCCAAAAAAAAACAATCTGGTCTTACAACTTATTTCATAGCGGAAAACCTCAACCCAAAGAAATGAAGTCCAAAAACCCTTGGACACCGCCGCTCGAGTTAGTTTGAGGTCAAACTAAGCAGCGGAAAAAATGGTGTGCCCTTATAGGGAATCACATGTGATTGTACACTCTTAACAAGAATTTAGCCAACCATCTTGTAGTAAACCTTCCCTTTATAGGCTTATAACAAATCACTGGACTTTGAATAGGGAACACCTTCGGTTCAGAATGCTATTCCACCCACTCCATTTCCTACTTCGTTCCAGTAATCAGAGATGTGACAGACACTGATTGCTATCCTGTAGGATTTTAAGACACAGCAGGCTCCGATTCCTCAACCAAATCCCGGGCCAAATTGGCTTAGTGTCTTCTGAGGCCTTTCCCCTCCATCATATCTTAGGACGGAGTTGGCAGTATGGATAGAGGAATGGCTGGACATCATCCCTGAGATGCTGGCCAGGATACGATGCCCGACAGATGTGGAAGTATCTTTAGCAGTTTCATGTTTTGAATCCCATGTAAAGAGGTGGTGGAAGTCTCTTTTAGACATCGCCTATGCAGGATTTGAGGGCGCATATATCACATAGGATGATTTTCAAACAACAATTTAGGAGCATTTTGTGTCACAAACTGCGCGGGACGAGCTAGAGGATAGATTTTTGCAGTTGAGGCATGGCAAAAGATCAGTTTAGAGTACTACCAGAAGTTTACTCATTAAGCTCAATTTGCTGATTCATACCAGTTGGATGATGTTGGATATTAAAAAAGGTTCTACAAGGGACTTCAGAATTATCTGAGATAGGCACTCCTTTTTGTTGTCGACGGAAGTCTGGCCCGAATCCTGGAGATGTTAAAGAAGTTGGAGGCAGACCAGCTCATGGTTCGTGGCAGGTCAAAAAGACTGGCAGATGACACAGTTATTGGTTGAAGGATGGTACAACAGAGCGATCAGAGAAATGGAGAACAACCCTGCTTGAAGAATAGATAGGAGCAGAAGGACCCAACAGTACTTTACCCTCAGAAATTACAAACATGTGAGATGCCAAGACCAATAGAGGGTCACCTCCCGTGCCGGGGTGCTATCACTGCTACCATCCTGGACATATTTAGATTAACTATCCCAGAAGATAGGCACCACTACCAGCACCTCAGGCTGCCCCACCTGCACAATAATTCAGGGGTCGAGTACGTGGTCGAGGACGTAGGTTTCAAGGCGGTGACCGTAGGTCGGACATAGATCAGATGTATGCTCTAGATCTTGCTCAACCCAGGAACACAGATTGCGTTATAGCAGGTATTATAGCAATAAAATTCCTTCCCTTCTTTTCCCCTAAATGATAGAACTGAGACTAAACTGGCAGAACTAAGGCAGAAAACTATACAACTAGCCACCTATGATTTTTTAATATTATAAGGAATAGTAATGTGGCAAGCCTGCCAATACCATATTCGATACGGGGGCATCTCATAACTTCATCGCGGAGGATTTTGTCAAGGACATGGACCATGTCCATCACTTTACGAGAGTCACCAGGAGGGTGCGTATTCCCAATGGGACGGAGATCCTATCTACTCCAAAATACCTTCTGGAGGTGACCATCGACGGCTTAACATTCGAGGCTCCAACAATGATCTTGAAGATGCTAGACTTTTATCTTATCCTGGGAATGACATGACTCACCTAGAACCATGAACAGATTTATTGCCCGGCAAGGAAGGTCTTGTTGAGATACGACGACACCTACACGACCTTCGAAGGAACTTCCCCGATCTCCCATTATCTGCTTTCTTCTATCCAGGCCTTCAAGGACCACCTGCATGGGGATGAGGTTTATCAGGTGCTATTTGAGAAGATCGAGGAAAAGAACTCTATCTCCAACATTCCAGTGGTACGGGATTTGCTGATGTTTTCCCAAAAAAGCTGTCAGGACTACCACCGCACCGTGAGAAGGACTTCCAAATTTAGCTAGTGTCAGGGGCTAAGACAGTATCTAGGGCTCTGTATTGGATGGCCCCAAAGGTGCTAGTGAAATTTTGGAGTTAGCTGTAGGAGCTGGTTGAAGCTTGGTTTGTCAGATCAAGTTTCTCTCCTTGGGGAGCCCCAATATTGTTTGTAAAAAATAAGGATGGGGCTCTAAGACTATGCATTGACTATAGAGGATTGAACAGGCTGATAGTTCGAAACACATAACCTTTACCGAGAATAGATGAGTTTTTTGATCAGATAGAGGGAACTCATTGGTTCTCGAAGCTAGATTTGAGGTCAGGAAATTATCAACTATGAATCCGAGAGGAGGACATCCCAAAGACCGCATATAGTAGCCAATATGGCCTCTATGAGTTCACAGTGATGTCATTCAGTCTCATGAATGCACCTTTGACATTCATGAGCCTGATGAACCAGGTATTTGAGGCCTACCATGATGTCTTCGTCAATGTATTTATAGACGACATCCTGATTTATTCGAGGACGGAGGAGGAGCATGCACGACATTTGACACAGACTTTGGAGAAACTCCAGGAGCACAACCTGTATGCAAAATTTAGTAAATGCCAGTTTTGGTTAAAGGAAGTGACATTTTTAGGCCACATTATTAGTGGAGCTGGATTAGTGGTGGATCTGGCAAAGATCCAAGTAGTGTGAGATTGGCCACCACTGAAGACAACATCCGACATACGGAGTTTCCTAAGAATAGGCAGATACTACCTAAAGTTCGTAGAGGGATTTTTCCGGATTGCTCTCCCACTTACATCACTAATGAAGAAGGATCCACCATTCGTATAGACACCACAGTGCGAGTCTGCATTTTAGGAGATGAAGGGTCGGCTTACCTCGGCTCCCATCCTTGCCCATCCCTCTAGGAAGGAAGGATTTCAAGTCTACACTGACGCATCCTACCAGGTAATGGGTGCTATCCTGATGCATCATAGACACATGATACCCTATGCTTCCCACTAGCTGAAGAATCATGAACAAAACTACCCGGTGCATGATCTGGAGATGGGAGCAGTAATCTTCACCTTGAAGATTTGGCAGCATTACCTCTATGGAGTCCATTGTGAAATTTTCTCCGATCATAAAAACCTCAAGTACGTGGACACGTAGATGGAGTTATACTTGCAACAGAGATGATGGATGGAGTTTCTTTCTGATTATCAATACATGATGCAAAACCATCCAGGGAAGGAGAATGTGGTAGCATATCCTCTATGTTGTCTAGCTAATACAGAGAAAGTAGAACCCCGAGTGATGGCTATGGAGATGGTTCAGATGTTGGAGGATATACAGATATCTTTGGTGTCAATGGAAAGTCCCAAACAGTATAAGTAGTATTTAACATCGATGAGAATTACTAGTAACATACTGTATCTCATGAGGGACGAGCAAAGGCAGGGCACAAAACTAGAGACAATATTCAGGGCATTGGAGGCATGCATGGTTGGGGATTACACGTTGAAGATGGCCTACTGTGCTTCAAAGGAAGAGTATATATACCAGCAAGAGGTCAGATACGAGAAGAAATTTTGACTGAGGCACACACTAGTAGGTACTCAGTGCACCCAGGGATCACAAAGATGATGGCCGATCTGAGGAAGAACATGTACTGGCCAGGCATGTAGAAGGAGATCACCTACTTTGTGATGCATTACGAGACTGTCAACTTGTGAAGGCTGAATGCAAGAGCCTAGCAGGATTGTTGCAGCCACTACCAGTGCTAGAGTGGAAGTTTATGACATCACGATGGACTTTATACATGGACTTCGTCGTTCCCATATAGGAAATGATTTGATATGGGTAATTGTGGATAGGCTAACGAAGGTTGCCCGATTTATTCAAGTTAGGAAGGATGCTCCGGTTAGTATTTTAGTATGGAGATTTGCGAAGCAGTTTGTCTGTTATCATGATGTACCCTGGACGATCGTATCAGATCTAGATGGTCAGTTTACATCTATGCAGTGGAGAGCAGCCTAGGCTTTCCCGAGCTCTCGATTGACTTTCAACACTGCTTTCACCCCTAAACGGATGGGCAAACGGAGAGTACCAACCAAACATTGGAGGACCTCTTGTGCCTATGTATCCTAGATCACTGGGATCCGTGGGAACGACTTTTACATCTTATTGAATTTTCTTACAAAAATAGTTATCAGTACAGTATAGGCATGGCCCCCTATGAGGCATTGTATGGACAGAGGTGCAGGACTCCACTATCTTGGTTCCAGAACAAGGACCCAAGGTCGCTTGGCTTGGAGTTTGTAGAGGACATAGATTCTCAGATACGACTGATTTGAGACAGGATGCTGGAGGCCCGGAGTAGACATGCCAAATACTATAATGTGCGGCATCATCAAGTGGAGTTTTGTGTTGGTGACCAGGTATTCTTGAAGAAACGCCCGATGCATGGATTCTCGAGGTTACGTAGGTGAAAGAAGATCAGTCGAAGATATATGGGCCCTGTTGGATTCTGGAAAGAATTGACCCATTAGCCTATAGACTAGAGCTACCGCCCGAGTTGGCAGGCTTACCTAACGTCTTCCACATCTCTTCTCTTATGAGGGCTCTCCTATGGCCAGACCAGTAGATTACCACTATGACTGTCCCAGCAACATATGACCGATCATTCTGCTTGAAGCCAGTCAGGATAAACGATATGGAGGTACGAGTCTTGCGGTGAAATAAGGTTTCGCTGGTGAAGGTCCTGTGGTTGAATCATGGACAGGAGCACACTTGGGAGCCTTTATACCTTATACGGTAGAAGTACCTGAAACTCTTCACGATAGGTATAACCTTAACTACCCAAGGATTTCACATTCAGTAATTTTTAGTGCAAACCCTGCATGCCTAATCTTAATTTCGGGGACGAAATTTTTATTTTTATGTATTGGAATTTGTAAAATCCCACAAACAACCAGAAGCCTAAGAAGTTTTTGTCATCACTAGGTCATGACAAAGTTGTAAGAAGACCAAGAGGAACATGACTACCTAAGTAAGTAGGTGAAATCATATTGGTCTACAAATAGCATTTTATGGTCACATAGCCTAGGGTTTGGTTTCTGGGTCCCAACTTGATAATTTGACCCCCACCATAATACTTTCAATCCTATAAGTACCCTTTAGTTCCCTATAACCTATTTGGGGTCAAACAAAGGGTTGAAAATGATCAGTCACCCTAACCCTAGTTAGGTCAAATTGCCCTAATTTGACCTAAGATGATTTCACAAAGTCACAAATGACTTGGGTGGTGGCAAGGGACCCTAGACACATATTTAACCAGTCAACCCACTCAATTGACCAAGTTAACTCCCCCAAGTCAACCTTGGTCAAATTAAGCCTAAAATGGGGAGGAGAGTTAAGCCCAACTCCAATCCAATTAAGATCTTCTATGATGTCAGTAATTAACCAGATCAGCTGGTTATCTTTGACAGAGCCTATATAAAGGGATCAAACAATTCAAAAAGTAAGAAGAAGAAGAGAGAAACAAATTGGCAAGTCTAGATCTAAGAAGTTATCTTCTAGAATACAGAAGGTGGAGCTAAGCCGAATTAAGAATAGTCTTCAACATCCTCCAGCCTAGATCTACCCTAATTTCAACTTCAAGAAGCTTTAAAAAGCTAAGAAGGGCAGGATCAAATCTATTACTTCAATATCAAATGAATCAAACTGATCAGGATCAGATCAAGAAGCAATCACACATTCCATTCATACAGGGTGACTTGTTCTCAATCAATTACTTTCACTTTTATTGAATTGTAAGATCTACCAGTAGATCTGAGTGTTGGATAAATTTTTTCTCTAAGATTCTAAGCCTATGTTATAAAGGCTGAGGTAGGGAAGGGATTGCATGAGGTAGGAGAAGAGGGAATTTCTTTTAGTTGTTGTGGAGCATTTGCCTGAGAAGTAGGAGTGTGGATACATTCTGAGGTAGAGTTCTTGAGAAGAACTTGAGGTGTAGGATCTTTGTGATCTGAGTGGTAATACTTATAAAGTCTGATTTGTAGGAACTAGCTGGGCTCTGAGATGTAAGATCTGAGGACCTGCGAAAAGCCACGTATAAATGTTCAAAAAATCAATAGAGCGACGGCGGACGGTGTATTCAACAAAAGTTAAACAATAAAAAAATCTGGAAAATTTTGTGGCTTTGCGGGTCCGCGGGATTTTGCCATGGCAAACATACGCGGTATGTGTGGCATCAATTTTATCCAGTTTGGAGAGTCTCAAAGCTTTCTTGGACACCTTTGTATAAATCTGGACAATCTGAGCAGAGGAAAACTTCAAGCCTCAGACCCTCCTACCAAGGTGTGTTACTTCCCCCACCATAAGACAATAATAATTTTCCTAGTGGAGATACTCCTGGGAGGCATATGTGGTGGGTACAGATGTGTTGACAAATCGTGATTTGAATTGAGGCATTGATATTGTAACTTGTTTACTTTCCTAGGACAAGCTCTGAGCCACGAGCGTTTCTCCTCCTATATTGTTCTACAATGTTTTTTGTGGACAAGAGCCCCGAGGATACCCTAGTCACAACTGATAATCTTCACTACTGACAACGTACCCAACTACTGTGGTAATACCAACATTTTCCCAAAAATATCTATCTAGTCAAACTCTCCGGGTGCTCATAATTCGGGCACACACTCGGTATCACCAGACACACGTGTGCCTCATTTGCATAGAGCGAGCTCCAGATGGGAAGTGTGGTGTAAATATAGAAGGAAGTTAAAAAATACACATGAGGAATAATTTACAAAAGCAAAATATCATAATCGTGAATAGCCGCAGGCAAAATAATATTGTTCTACAGGTTTCCACAATAAATAAAATGCGCCGAAAATTAAATCAAAAGAAGAAGAGATAAGCACTTAGTGCTCGTTGCTCGAGATTGAAGTTCTTAGGGTCTCTCCTACGATAAACTACTAGGACCACGAGGTGGATTCCTCGAAGAAGAAAAATGCATCCTCTGGAAACAACTCACAATACTTGATATGCACAAACTCGTGTTTGAAGGCGCCCAGCCTTCGTAGGTGCGCTAAGGTGATCTTCCAGGATTTGTTCCAGGGCTTCATAATCTCCCTCAAAAACTCTAGGTTACTCGCAGTTAGGATTTCCTGGTGGATGCATAGGAAGACAGTTAAAAGGCCACTTTAAAGGTGTGTGAAGCAATAGTTGAAGTTTTTTGGAGTTATCTTTAATTCATTTTACAGGCGAGAAACCTCCTTCTAAGATGGCCTCAAGGAAAACCGCATCTGCTCCAAGGGCTTCCAGACAACATTATTTTATGGTAGTAACCTCAGGAAGGTTATGGTCGCCTTTGAGCCTGTTAATCTTTGGGCACACCCCACATCCCCTCAATCTCATCCTCGCCAATGATAGTGGAGTAGACCGTCTTTATGTGCAGAGTCATATCTTATCCTTCTCTACAGGATGGCAATCATGTGTTGATGGTGTCCGTAGCCGCATCTCGGAGAAGCATCGAGCCCCCAAGCTTGTCAGCTAGGTCCCCAATGTTTAGTGGCATATCCTGGTTGGAAGACTTGAGAACCTGTATCACCCTCTAGGTTTGGATAGTGGGAGAGGTTGCTTGGCAACATCAGGTGTCTGGTGCTTGCAGAGGTGTTGGCCCAATCATGCCAGTAGCTTTCGTCTTCTCAGTCGCAGTCAAGACTTTGAATCCTTGGTAGCCAGCAAATGCAAGGAAATGTTTTATAGCTTCCAATATTTCTACTGGGGCAAATGTCTAATCAAAATATATTCCTTCTTCTTATCTGTATCCTTTAGACACCTGTCTAGCCTTGCTCTGAACTATAATGTCATTTTCATCAAGTTTGTTCCTGTAGATCCACTTGAATCCAATGACATTATGTCCTTGTGGTCTGGGAACCAACTTCCGGACCTTACATCTCTTGAACTGGTTTAGTTAATCTTACATTAATCCAATCTAGTCTTGGTCTATATTGGCCTCTTTAAATTTCTTGAGCTCTACTTGTGATAGAAAACTTGAGTATAAGACTGTATTCAGACTTCTGCTTCTTATCATTACTCCTTAGCTTGCCTCCCCAATGATATAGTGAGTTGCATAATCTCTCAGATGCCTGACAGCTTGAGGTAAACTAGCTTCAGCATGTTGTTCTTCATTATCTTCAGTTAGTTGTTCTTAATTCGCAACTTATAAGTCTTGTGCTTCCTCTGGAAAACACTTATCTTTATCCTTATCTTGGACTACTGGAGCATCTTCCTTAATGGAGAGCTTATCCATCACCTTCTTTATGCCTATAGAACTAGAAGAAAAGCTAGGTAGCTCGCTGTTAATCATACTTGATTCATCAAAGACAACATAAACTGACCCTTATATAACTTGACTTGTCAAGTTATAGATCCTATTTGCCATATTGTGGTTGTTGTACCTAACAAATATCACATCATAGGATTTGGCAGCAAACTTAGTCACATAAGACATTCCATTATTTAGCACATAACACTTGTTGCCAAAGATCCTGAAATTGTTCAGGTTTGGTTTTCTACCCTTCTAGATCTCATAGGCAGTCTTCTTGTGTCTCTTGGTGATAGAGGATCTGTTGAGGACATGACATGCAGTGTTAGGAGACTACCTATGAGATCTAGAATACATGCCATTTTGCTGGGGTGTTCTAGGAGAGTAGAATTCTTAATGAATCTCTTGCTCTTCACAGAATCTTGTCATGTATTCAGACTGAATTTCAGTCCTATGGTCACTTCTGATTTTGACCATAGTACTGTCAAATTCATTCTGAATTTGCTTGATAAATGTCTTGAATACATTAGGAGCTTCAAATTTCTTCATAGGAAAGAACACCCAAGAAAATCTGGAAAAGTCATCAATAACCTTAAGGGTTTAGAATTTCCTACATAGAGTTTGAACGGGCATAGGACCAAAGAAGTCCATATATAGGAGGTATAGGCACCTCACCGAGTCTTTTACCCCAATGCTCTTGAAGGGGGTCTTGGTCTGTTTGGCCTTTTGGCATGCAGAGCAGATACCCTCCTTAGTGCATTTGAACTTGGGACCATTCCTAACTAGCTCATCATTAAAGAGCATGCCTATGGTCTTGTAGTTCAAATGAGCCGGCCTCTTGTGCCATTGGACGCAATATGAGACTTTCTCATTTTCAACTAGGCATATAGGCGAGTCCTTACTTACACACAGAAAATTAAGATAATGGACATTTCGTCCCATAGTGCCAGTAAAGATGACCCCTTGATCACTTGACCTCCTAATTTGGCACTCATCATTGAGGAATGAAATGTCATAGCCAAGATCATATAGTTGGTTTACACTTATGAGGTTGTGTTTCAAACCTTTAACATAAGCTACATGTGTTATAGTGGCTATGCCATTTGTTATCTTACCATAACCTTTAGTCACTACCCTATCTATACCACCAAAAATGACTTTGGGTCCATTCTTTACAGGAGTTTAGTCCTTTAGATTACTCCTTGTTCCAGTCATGTGCCTGGAACATCCATTGTCCAAGTACCATATGGGAGTATAGCCACTTGGACTAACATGCTATACATAAATCAGTTAACCTTACAACCCCAATTCTTATTGGGTCTTAGGTGCAAGTTAGTCTGATAATGAACCTGCCTACTTGCAGTTCTTCTGACAGGTAAGATCTCTTGCTCTTTGGACACTAAGATTGTGCCAACACTCAATTGCATAGTGGCACACCTTGTCACAAAACCAACTCTCATGGATATTGTACCTTCTTTTTAGAGCTGGTCTTATAGCTGTGTTGACAACATCTCTCAATCTAGAAGGTACAGCAGCAGACTTTTTCTTGTATCTACCACCCACAATCTTACTTGGGGTGTGTCTGACAGTAGAAGTACTTGGAATATCTTGATTCCTACCAGAAGTAGTCTTTTTTTTTATAAAACATACTCTTCATGGCCTACAAAATGACCAAGTATAGTCTACTGACAGACTTGCCCATGTTCTGATAGTGGGTAGGGAGGTCCTGAGAGAATACTGCATCCTTAGTCTTGAGTGTTGGGGATGCTGCTCCAAATACAAATGTCTATGATGGGCCATTTGGATTTCCTTATGGGCTGCCTTGAAGGCACCTGAACCCTTGCTATCTCTTCCACCATAGAGGTGAACATCTTTATTCCCTTTGTTGGATCTACCATTCATCTAGTGACCAAAGATGATTTCTTGGTCATACCTGTTTGATGGTAGCAGCACTCACTTGAATTGAAAAGGAGGCTTCACTGGAGCTTTGCCCTTTCCTTTGGTATTGGCAACTATTGTGTGGCCCCTGAAGCCCAACTGCTTCTTATCTTTTTGGGAGGTGAAGGAGTCTATCAAGTGCAGCACTGAACTTGGCTTTGAATAACTAGCCACTATCCTCTTCTCCCTCTCCAGCAGCTCTTCCAAGTCCCTTATTCGGTTTTCTTTGTACTCTATGGTGCCTAAATGGATGAAGGAAGTAATTTCCAGTTTACTGATTTCCTTCATCATCAGATCCAGTAGGGAACCTGAGTTTGCATGCTGGTAAGCAACAAGCTGAAGAGAAGAAATCTCGTTAGCCTACTTCTTAGCTAGCACCTTGCTTTTCTTGAAATCAGTCAACAAGATAGTATACTTGTCAATAATAGAATTCACATCGTCCGCTGATTCGGAGTCTCCTTCATCTCTTGATGTGTGAGCTTCAGAATCTGGGCTGTTCTCATAGCCTGACTCAGAAGAAAACATAGACACATAGTGTACCTTTTGTTGATGTGGCTAATCCTGGCTAGATTCTTCATCAGTCATAGCCATCAGCCCATTACAACTGTCATCTTCTTCTCCTTCTTCATCCACCTCTGAATCACTATCTAACTGTGATAGAGGGGCCCTGATTCCAATTCTGGTAGCAGGATTCTTTTCCTCTTCTTCCAGCATAGCATTAATTAGCCCAATGTAGGCTTCATCTTCTTCCTCTTCTTTTGATTCTGAAGAGGAAGAATCAGACAACCACTTCTTTTTATTAGTAATAAAGGATTTCACCTTTTTTCCCTTGTACTGGTGATGTTGCTTCTTCTCTCCATCCTCTCTTCTCTTTACTGGGCAGTCAGCTACAACATGCTCAGGCTTACTGCAGCAATAACAGATAACATTAGTAGAAATCTATTTACTAGGTTTAGAACCATACCTTTCCACCTTGGAGGATTTATTCTTTCCCCTGTAGTAGTCCTCCTTGAGATGAGAGGATAAGGTGGGTCTACTCTTCCTCTTCTTCTTCTTTATGAACTTCTGGAATTGTCTGGAGAAGATAGCAAAGTCTTCACCAGACATGTGCCAGTCTAATGTGCTTGACTCTGAGTCATCTGAGTTAGACTCAGCTTCCATCCTTGGTGGAGAAGGAGTATTCCTTCTGCTCTTTCTTGAGGATTCAACTTTGAATACTATAAACTATTCTTCGGCCTGAGACATCCTATTTTTCTCCTGCTCCTTCCTGCCAGTCAGTTGCATTTCATAGGACAACAACTTCCCAAATAATGTTGCAGGTGGAGTGTGAGGAAACTTTGCCACCTCTCTGATGGCATAGATCTTAGTATCCCAGTCTCTAGTTAGAGACCTAAGGAAAATGTCATTTAGCTCATAAGTACTGAAGAACCTTCCATATGTCTTCAGCTCTTTAACTATTTTGAAGAATCTCTCATAGAATTCAGTTATGCTGTCAATCTTGCCCTGCCTAAAAGCTTGATACTCTTGGTTAAGCATGGACTTTCTATCATCTCTGACTTCCTATGTGCCCTCCATGTATACCACTAGTATGCCCCAAATTTCTCTTGCAGTTGTGTAGTGGCTCAGATTCTGATGGGTAGAATCATCAATAGCACTGACAATGATATTATAAGCTCTTTCGTCCATAGTGGAATGGATGACTTCATCGTTTGGCATTTCTGCGTAAGTCTTAGGGGTTTAATCATTTGCATTTAGAACTGACACTTTCATGGGGATGAAACGTCCCTCCTTGATAGTAATAAAGATCCCAAGGTCAGCTGCTTCTATGAACAACCTGACCATCTCCTTCCAGATGCCAAACCCTTACTTCCTGCAAATTGGAAGCTTCATGGCACCCAGTTCCTTATAGTTCACTCCTGAACCCATAAGGACAATCCTTTTTGCTTAACATGTAGATCTACTCAGACTGTTAAGTCTTTTTGAGCAACCTCCCTCTGATACCACTTAAAAGACTTGGTGTTCAAGGTCAGCTAACACCTAGAGGGGGGCGGGGGTGAGTACGTTTTAGGTATATTTTAATATTATCTACACCTTTACTTGATTTACCTGTACTTAGTGATTAGTTTGCTTGGCGTTCAAGATACATGCACAGAAGACAGATATTTATAGTGATTCCCCAGATTTTGGGTACGTCCACTATCCCTCTCCTCCTTTCTAACAGCTTGTTAGACAAGGCACTTCACTAATTTATCGGCTCCAAAGAGCATACTGTTGGGTACATTGGTTCAAATGTACCTGATTTGAAGAAGCCTCACCCAACTCAATGATATACATCAAAATGTATTTGATGTGTTTTGAGTTTACTTGTGCAGGCTAAGTTTTTACAGGAAAGAAGAAAAAGTTTCTAAGTCCTTGTGTCGACACCCAGAGGGAATGTGTCGACACTTAAGAAGACTTGTGTCGACACCCAGACAAGCAGTGTCGACACTTGGAGTCATTGTGTCGACACCAGGGATGTTGAGTCGACACCAGACAAAAAGTGTCGACACAAGGAGCTGTATCGACACTCAATGAAGAAGAGTGCAGTGAAGCTGTGTCGACACTTAGCAGTTGTGTCGACACCCAGTGAAACTGTGTCTACACCAGAAAGTGTCGACACTTGGAGGCTGTGTCGACACTCAGCAAAAGTCAGCAGAGACTAAGTACAAGTGTCGACACCCAGAATAATGTGTCGACACTCAGCAGAAGAGTCAACACTTGAAGTAAGTGTCGACACCAAGAACAATATGTCGACACTCAGCTGAAGACTCAACACTTGAAGAAAGTGTCGACACAAGGAGCTGTGTCGACACTTAGCAAAGATCTGCAAAGTTCAACAAAATATTCTAAGTACAAGTGTCGACACTAAAGGAATGTGTCGACACACAGCCAGAGTCTCGACTGAAGAAGAAAGTGTCGACACCCAAAGCAATGTGTCGATACTCAACAAGTATCAACACTGAAGACATGTGTCGACACCAAGAAGCAGTGTCGACACTTAACAGTTTCAACACATGAAGATGTGTCGACACAAATGAGATGTGTCGACACTTAGAAGAATTCAGCAAAATACTGAAGTACAAGGACTTGTGTCGACACACATTATCAGTGTCGACACATGCAGAAGAAACGGTGTCGAGATATAAAATCTACAACACAAGGAGTTGTGTCGACACCTTGTAGACTAGTGTCGACACTTAGACAACTTGTGTCGACACTTGGTCTATAAGTGTCGACACTTAAAGACAGAAAGTCTCGACACTTACAGACAGTTACAGTTATTTCAAGAACTGACTGGATGACTTAACAGCTGCCATTCCAGCCGGTCTACTGCACCTGTCAGAGTTGTCAGAAGACAGTTATGAACCGGACCAGCCGGTTACTATAAAGAAGGCCTATAAATAGGCTTACACTGTCTACAGATTTTGATTGATGAAGTGGTTCAAGTGATCATTCACAAGAGAAAAACACAAGAAGATCTAGCTTTCAAGTGAAGATCTAAGAAGTTGGAGAGAGAGAGCTCCATCCAAGAAATCAGCTGTTGGAACCCAGCTGAGAAGAAGGATTCAGATTGGTCTGAATCTTAAGAAGCAGAGATCAAGGATCAACTGCAGAAGAATCAGTCTTATTATGTTCTACTTTCAAGAAGCTTTGAAGAAAGCCAAGTCAGATTGATTTCAGCTGAGTTCTTCCAAGAACTCATCAAGAATCTCACAACTTATTTCTCTTTCATCTAAGTTGTTGAGTTTATACATTTTGTATTCATTATAACTTGTAGGATCCTTAGGGATCTGAGATTGTAAGCCTGCAATTATAAAGGCTGAGGGTAGGAGAGTTAAATCTCTGAGTGTAGGCCTTGGTGGCTGAGTGTAGGCCTTGGTGGCTGAGTGTAGTCCTTTGTGGATGAGTGTAGGCCTTTGTGGCTGAGTGTAGGCCTTTGTGGATGAGTGTAGGATTTGTGGAAAAGCTGAGTTGTAGGGCCTTGGGCCTGAGGTGTAGGAGCCTGTTTTGGGTTCTGAGATAGTGGAGGAGTTTGGCCGAATCTAGTACACTGCTAGATAGGCGAAGGGGGAAAGTGGATGTACCCAAAGCTTGGGGAACCACTATAAAACTATGTGTCTACTGTGTGATTGTTGTTGGCTGTGATTGTTGCATATGTGCTGTGATATAGTAGATAGAATGTTGTGATATTATCTGATTGCTGCATAAAAAGTTAAAAAGATTCAAGTCACCTATTCACCCCCCCCCCCCCTCTAGGTGATTAGGTACAATATCTTTCAAGTGGTATCAAAGCGAGGTTCCTCAAAAAGGGACATAACTGTCTGAGGAGATCCTGTTGGCAGATTCAGGTTAAGTCAATTACAGATTCAAGAAAATCAAGAACCATGGGTTCCACTGAAAATCACAAGGAATTGGGATCCATGAAACTACCTATATGTAGGAAGGAAATCTTTGGCATATGGAAGGAAAGGGTGAGGTTGTTTATGGAAGCCTCAGACCCTAGGATTTATATCACAGTAAAGGAAGGGCCATATGTGCCCATGAAGGTGTCAGTATTAGATGCAAATCAGAGAACACCAAAGGATTTCTCTGAAATGACAAAGGATGAGATTGTTCTGGCTACCATGGAGAAAAGAGCTCAAAACATCATTGTAAGTGCTATAGATGATGCAACTTTTCAGAATCTGATACACTGTAAGACAGCTAAAGAAATGTGGGATACCCTAATTGTGTATATGGAGGGTTCTGAAGAAGTGAGGCAAGACAGAAAATCCTTGCTAAATCAAGAGTATGAAAGTTTTAGACAAGGAAAATCTGATAGCATAACTGAGTGCTATAAAAAGTTCTACAGGATAGTGAATGAGCTCATGTCCTATGGCAGAGAGTTCAGTAATTATGAACTCAATGACAAGTTTCTAAGGTCCCTAATAGAAGATTGGGACACCAAGATCGGTGCCATTAGAGAAATGGCTAAGTTGGCAGAAATTCCTCCACCTACACTGTTTGGCAAACTGTTGTCTTATGAAATGCAGTTGACAGTGAGGAAAGAAGAGGAGAAATCAACAAGAATTGAACATAAGGAAAGGACAGTGGCCTTCAAGACAGAAGCCCCCAGAAAGTACAGATGTAAGTCACCTTCTCCACCTTCAAAAGGAGCTGATTCTGAGTCAGATGAGTCAGTCAGCACAAAGTCTGAAAGCAGTGAAAGTGATGAGGACTTTGCTGCCTTCACAAGACATTTTCAGAAATTCTTAAAGAAGAAACAGTGGAGGACAAGGCCTTCTACATCACAGGGAAAGGAAGACTCTTATCAGAAAAAGAAGACTTCAAAGAAAGACAGGAAAAAGTCCAAGTCTAGCAAAGCTACACTATCAAAAATTGTGTGCTATTGATGTAATAGACAAGGACATGTCATTGCAGACTGTCCAGAGAAGAGGAAGGAGTCTAGTGACAAGAAAAGGACTCAATACAAGGGCAAGAAGGAGAAGTCTTTTGTTGCCAAAAAGGACAAGACCATGTCAGATATCTCTTCATCAGAAACTGAGTCAGATGCTGAGGCATATATTGGACTGTTTGCTGAGGAAGAAGAAGAAGAGTTCATGCAGATTATGAATTCTATTTATGAACAAGAGGACAGTCAATGCCAAGGGCTAATGGCATTGACAGAAAGTGACAAAATCCTGGAGCAGCCAGGACCCAGTAAGGTACAAAGTTCAACTTTAAGTTCAGTTTCTTGTGCCAGTACAGAATCAGATTCATCATCATCAAATGATGAGAGTGCATCTGAGTCTGAAGAAGATATTCATCAGCTGATAGATGAATATAAAGTACTGTTGCAAGCTTATAAGAAGAGCAAGTCCCTAGCCAAAAGTCAGGCAAAGGAAATTGCTAATCTCAAAGCTATGGCAACTGATTCTGAGAAATTGTTTGATCAAAAGCTAAATGAGATAGCCAGACTGAAGCACATAACTGTGATTCAGATGGGGACTATCACATATAAGAATGATCAAATCAAGAGTCTGGAGATTAATCTTCAGAAGGAGAGAGATCTATTTGCTAGGTTTTCTAAACCTAAGTCAGTTCTACCTTTAATTGATGAATTTGTTCATCACAAAGGCAAGGCTGAACTGGGTTTTATTAAACCTGCAAGGACTGTCCAGTCCAAGTCCAAGGGCAAGGCCCCAACACTCAACAAGCCAGCTATGGATAAAACAGCTAAGACTGTACCTAAGCAAAGGTACAATAAGTTTGAGTGTTGGTGTTGTGGCAAGGTTGGCCACTTTGCAATGGACTGTTGGCACAATGCTAGTGCCAAAGTGAGTAGCAAACTGGCTGTTGGAAAACCAGCAGGTAGTCTTGTCAGGATGCAAACTAACAAATACCAAGGACCCAAGAATACTTTGGGTTCTAAGGTTCATTAATCTGTTTTGCAGGTGAGTCCAAGTTGCCATGCCCCAATATGGTACTTGGACAGTGGATGTTCCAGACATATGACTGGAACAAGGGGTTTACTAAAGGACTACATTCCAATCAAAGATGGTCCAAAAGTCACCTTTGGTGGTTCTGAAAAAGGAATCATCAAAGGATTTGGTAACATTTCTAGTAACTTAGTTACCATTACCCAAGTGGCTTATGTTAAAGGTTTGAAACATAACCTAATTAGTATAAGTCAATTAAGTGATGTAGGATATGACATCTCATTTGTTAAGGATGGTTGTCATATCAAGAGGTCAAATGATCAAGAGATCATTTTGACTGGCTATAGAAAAAGAAATGTCTACTGCTTAGACATTATGTGTGAGACCAATGGTTCTCAAGTGTGTCTTGTAGCTGATGAGACAGTCTCTCATTGTGTCAAATGGCACAAGAGGCTTGCCCATCTTAACTACAAGACAATTGGCAAACTCTTTAGCAAAGAGTTAGTGAGGAATGGTCCTCAAGTTAAGTGTGTTAAAGATGGTATTTGCTCAGCTTGTCAAAAGGGCAAGCAGACTAGATCCACCTTTATAAGCATAGAAAACAAAGATGCTGTGAGGTGTTTATACCTCTTGCATATGGATCTCTTTGGTCCAATGCCAGTTCACAGCCTAGGTAGGAAGGTCTATACCTTTATAGTTGTAGATGACTACTCAAGGTTTTCCTGGGTGTTCTTCTTAAGACAGAAATCTGAAACACCTAATGTCTTCTATAGCTTTGTCAAGCAAATTCAGAATGAACTAGACAGTACAGTGGTCAAGATTAGAAGTGACCATGGTACTGAATTTCAGTCTGAGAGTATGGCAAAACTATGTGAAGACTTTGAGATATTTCAAGAGTTTTCTTCACCAAGAACACCTCAGCAAAATGGCATTGCTGAGAGGAAGAATAGAACCTTGATTGAGGCTGGTAGGACCCTATTAAGTGATACATCATTACCAGAATACTTCTGGGCTGAAGCAGTTAATACTGCATGCCATGTTATTAATAGGGCTACCATTACTAAAGGCCTCAACAAGACCCCCTATGAGGTTGTGAAAGACAGGAAACCAAACCTATCCTACTTCGGGATCTTTGGTTGTAAGTGCTTCATACTTAACAATGGAAAGTCTTACTTGACTAAGTTTGCTGCCAAGTCCCAAGAGGGAATTTTTGTTGGGTACAACAACAATAGTAAGGCTTATAGAGTCTACAACTTGTCTACTCAAGTTGTAGAAGAGACTGTACATATAGTATTTGATGAAACCAGGCTTATTAACAATGAGTTGTCTAGTAGTGTATGCAGCCCCACAAGTTTAACAAAGAAGATGGACAAGCTCACTCTAGAAGAAGAATCTACTGCAAGACAGCAAGTAGAAGACAGTGGCTGTTGTCCAGGGGGAGTACTACATGTACCAAATGCAGAAGAAGTACAAGGAGTACAGCAAGATGATGAAACTGTAGAGGTTCAACCAGAAGTCAGGATGCCTCCAGCCAATAGGCATCTTAGAGATCATCCAGTAGAGCAGATTATTGGAGATCCAAGACAAGGGGTACAAACAAGGAGCAGAAATCTGAATGCAGCAATCTACTCCAGTTTTCTATCTCAAGTTGAACCAAAGAAGTTTGAAGAAGCCATTCTAGATCCACAATGGACTGAAGCAATGCAAGAAGAGCTGAATCAGTTCAAGAGGTGCAAGGTCTGGGAACTTGTTCCTAAACCTAAAGACCACAATATAATAGGAACCAAGTGGATCTACAGCAATAAGATGGATGAACAAGGTGTCATCATTAAGAATAAAGCAAGATTGGTTGCTAAAGGATATAGGCAGGAAGAAGGTATTGACTTTGATCAAACCATTGCTCCAGTAGCCAGACTGGAAGCCATAAGGATGTTCCTGGCCTATGCAACCTTTCAAGGATTTAAAGTTTACCAAATGGATGTCAAGTCAGCATTTCTAAATGGTAATCTTAAAGAGGAAGTCTATGTGGAACAGCCCTCAGGTTTTGTTGATTCAACTCTACCTAATCATGTCTATAGACTTAGGAAATCTTTATATGGGTTAAAGCAAGCCCCTAGGGCTTGGTATGAAACCCTATCTAGTTTCCTCATTGAGAACAAGTTCTCAAGGGGGAAAATAGATAAGACTCTATTCCTTAGGGAATCTAGAGGCAAAGTAATACTAGTCCAAATATATGTAGATGACATTATATTTGGGTCTACTGAAAGTAGTCTTTGCAAAAAGTTTGCAAAACTAATGCAAAGTCAATTTGAGATGAGTAGTATGGGAGAGCTAAAGTTCTTCTTGGGTCTCCAAGTAAGACAAACTGAGAGTGGTTTATCCATATGCCAGTCCAAGTTCACCCTAGAACTCATAAGGAAGTATGGTATGGATTCATCCAGCACCATGAAGACTCCTATGGGGTCAAGTATGTCTCTTAGCAAGGATGATGCAGGGAAACCTGTAGATGAAACCTTGTATAGAGGGATAGTTGGCTCCCTATTATACTTGACTGCAAGTAGACCAGATATCATGTATGCTACATGTGTCTGTGCAAGGTATCAAGCCTGCCCTAAAGAGTCTCATTTGACAGCAGTCAAAAGAATATTGAGATATCTAAAGGGCACTCCTTATCTAGGCCTCTGGTACCCTAGGAATGGGGATTTTGATCTAACAGGTTATTCAGATGCAGACTTTGCAGGATGCAAAGAAGACAGAAAAAGCACTACTGGAACCTGTCAATTCCTAGGTGGAAGACTGATTTCTTGGAGTAGCAAAAAGCAAACAAGTGTGGCTATCTCCACTGCAGAATCAGAGTATGTGGCTGCAGGAAGTTGCTGTGCTCAACTTCTGTGGATACAACATCAGCTTGAGGACTATGGATTTCAGGTAAGTAGAACTCCACTCTTCTGTGATTCTACAAGTGCTATTTCAATTGCACATAACCCTGTTTCACATAGTAGAACTAAACATATTGAGATAAAATATCATTTTCTTAGGGAGCATGTAGAGAAAGAAGATATTTTACTAGAATATGTTAAAACTGATAATCAACTAGCTGATATGTATACTAAGCCCCTAGAAGAAGCTAAGTTCAATCAGTTTAAAATTGAACTAGGAATGATAAACTTAGAGTAAGTTTATAGATTTGGAAATAGCTAAGTAAAAAGGTGTCGACACACAGAGATCTATGTGTCCACACAGAATAGTGGTGTCGACACTTCAGGAAAAAGGTGTCGACACATCTAGGAAGTTGGTGTCGACACTTCAGAATATTAGTGTCGACACATGTCAAGTAGGTGTCGACACATCCAAAGTGGTGTCGACACTTAGTTTTTACTCAGAATTCTCTAAGTAAAGACTCGACTATGTGTCGAGTTAAGTGGTGTCGACACATAAACTAGTGTCGACACATATAATCTGTTGACTAAACTTGTGTCGACACGTATGTGTCGAGACATTATAAGTCAGTGTCGACACTTATCGCCAGTGTCGACACAATTTAAGTTGTCTGCCCGCCTTTTCATCTTCAAAATTAGAAAGGTATATATAGGGTTTTGCCTTAGTTTGTCGACACGCTTTCAAAAGTTTCGAGACCAAAACTTCTGTGTCGACACCTCTCTTCTCTCAAGTCAAATTCTTCAAACCCTAATGGCGCCAAAGCTTGAGGAGAACGTCAACGAAGGATACGAACTGGTGCGCGACGCATTTGGGGATGCTGACCAGGAAATCAAGAACGTGAAAACCCTAGTTGTAGACTCAGGGTTAGAATATCTTGTTTCAGAGCCTACAAAGATCTGGAAGAAGGAAGTCTTGGAATTCCTCAATGGAGCTAAGGTAGATGAAACTGGATTCAAGATCAAATCCAGAGTCCATGGTGAGAAGGTGAAGGTATCACCTAAGAGCTTGAGGAAGATTCTACAGCTACCAAGAACTAAGGAAGAGGATGAAGTAACTGCTTCTAAGACAAGAGAAGCATTGACATGGTGTGGTCTAGATTCTAAGATGAAGATTGGTTCAGTTTTCAATAGAAAAGGCATGAACAGCCAAGGAAAATTCATGTCTGAGATTGTTGGAAAAGTAATAGTATGCAAACCTGGAGGGCATGATAGAGTATCAGCCCATATGTTCAGTATAATGACAAGGATCATCTTCACTTTGAAAACAGATTGGTCTGTTATCATCTTTGAAAAGATGAAGGAAAGCTTGAAGAAGCCCAATCTGGGCAGGATCATAAGTCTATACCTAGCTGGTACCATACTAGAGGTTATGCAACAAGCTGCTGGAAGCAAAATCAATCACATGAGAAAAATGGATATGATAATTTTCTCCAGATGGGACAGGGTGTTGTCTAAAGAGATGCCAACCCCTGAGAAGATAGTTCCTGAGAAGGTATCACCTCCAAAGAAGAAGAGGAAAACTGCTCCAGTGGCTCAAGTGTCCACTAGCAGCTCTGAAAGTGAAGAGCAAGTGGTTTTTACACCAGATGAGAATGAGGAAGGAACTGCTGTAAAGTCTCCTGCTCCTCAAGATATTGCTGAGATCCAGGGGGAGCTACCTCAAGCTAGCCCCATACACAAGGATCATATCCAGGGGGAGTCTCTAGTTGTAGAAGAACCAACTACACTAGAAAGTGAACAAGCAACCAACACAATACTAGAGGTAATCACTGAACTAAATGCTTTAGATTTTCCTTTAGAGGATACTGATTTGACTGATGTTCATCAGCAAACTCAGCTGGATAGCCAAGTCCCAGATGCTGTCATAGAAGATACATCTGTTGAAGTTGTAGTTACTGATCCAGTGGTTGAAGAGCCAAGACTTTCTCCAGCTCATTCACCCCAAGAATTTACAATGGAAGATTTATTCCTAAATCTGGATCAACAAGACTTTGACAAGGACACTGCTGCTGCTGAAGAGGAGAATGCTCCAATTGAGGGGGAGCAAGTAGTACATGTTGAAGAGCCTGCAAGGCAAGAAACTGATAAGGCACCAGAAGTGCAGAAGGAGTTACCTCCAAGCCCTAAGGAGAGGGTAGACATAGCCAGCTCCTCAGCATCTGAAGATGAGGAGACAGCAAGAGCTAAGAAAAAGAAGATTTATGTATTCAAGAGAAGGAGTCAGAGTTATAAGAATGCCTTACAATCTATTGCACCACAGCCTATAGCACAGCCAGCACCTACTGTTGATTATAGTGCATTGATGGTTGTTATGCAGATTAAACTGGATGAGCACAGGAAGGCAATTGAGAAGTATGTTGATGAAGGGCACAAATCACTACAGTTTGATCTAGCCCAGGACATAAAGTCAATAAGATTTGAGATGAATCTTAACAAGAAGGAGATGACAGACTGCTTCCACAAAGGGGGGAATGCAGTGGTGTACTTAGCTACACACCAAGAAAAGATTAAGACTCAAGTACATGACATAGGCCTGAAGCAAGGATATGTACTTGAAAATCAAATCAGAATGAATGACAATTTGACACAATCTCACAATGTCATAGTCACAGAGTTGAAGAATCTAGCTGCAGGGCAGACTCCAGCTACTGTTAAAGCTGAATTTGACAAAGTATTCCAGGAAGAAATCACTGCTGTTAAGACTGCCATCCAAGACTCACAAAAGATTATAACTGACAAACTCCAAAGGTTAAAACCTTTCTTTAAAGATGGAGTCAATTATTTGGATAATCAAGTGAGATTTCAGAAAGATGATGTCAGAGATCATATAGAAAGAGAAGTCATAAAGGGGGAGAGAGTGTTAGTCAAGGCAAGCTCTGATCATGCTAAGTGGATATCTAACTCTATCAGAGCAACTCTTGGATATCCTCCTCTTTGTGATGATGACAATGTTGCTGAATCTGGAATTCATCCTGCATATTTAGGAGGGGAGCAACCAGAAGTGGCTCAAGTTATCTACCCTCCTCCAGATTTTGACATGATTCATGCTGACATACAGTCCATGTATAGCCCACCTGGGGGTAAGGACAATGTCATTCTTGAGAAAGTTGTTCAGCCAATATCTGAAGCTATGCAAGAGGCACTGCAGAAAGAAGAAGAGATAAGATTGTCTAAGAAGAGGTTTAGGGAACAAGCTGAACAAAGACCAGACTTTGAGCAGTGGAGCCCTACCTCAAGGAATATTATTTTGACTGCCTGGAAAGCTGCCAAAGATAACATTCAAGACAGGAATAAGTGGTTTTCTGAAACTGAATGGAGAAAACATGAGTCTAGGCAGGAGGCTATAGTCCAGTACAGAAGGAAGGCCAAGATGGGAAAGCTACCTCCTACTGCTCAGGAGCCTAGCAAGTACTTTCCCAAGCCTTATCATTATTTTGAGAGACAAAAGATTAAGGCTGAGGAACTTAAGAAGAAAGATCTGAAAGGCAAGAAGCCTGCTGATGCAGAAGTTGCTGAAGCTCCTGTTCAAGCCAGAGTTCAAGCTGGAAAAGGAATAGTGATCAAGGTGCCTGAACAGAAATAGAATTAGAATTTTCTTAAAGTTTACTATGTAATCTTTTTGATGTAAAACGTTCTGTAAACTTTTGAAAATAAATATGACAAAGTATTGGAACAATGTGTTGTGTGATAAATTAGCTATGTGTTAAATCTATTTCATATTTGTTCTGAGATGTTATCTGTATATGCATGTTTGTTTTATACATGTGATGTACTTTCCTGTTTACATAATCTTGTCTTACATCATTTTGTATTTTTATTATGAATGGTGTATATCATTGACTAAGGTTTATGACTTCTCCAAATAGGGGGAGATTGTTGGGTACATTGGTTCAAATGTACCTGATTTGAAGAAGCCTCACCCAACTCAATGATATACATCAAAATGTATTTGATGTGTTTTGAGTTTACTTGTGCAGGCTAAGTTTTTACAGGAAAGAAGAAAAAGTTTCTAAGTCCTTGTGTCGACACCCAGAGGGAAAGTGTCGACACTTAAGAAGACTTGTGTCGACACCCAGACAAGCAGTGTCGACACTTGGAGTCATTGTGTCGACACCAGGGATGCTGAGTCGACACCAGACAGAAAGTGTCGACACAAGGAGCTGTGTCGACACTCAATGAAGAAGAGTGCAGTGAAGTTGTGTCGACACTTAGCAGTTGTGTCGACACCCAGTGAAACTGTGTCTACACCAGAAAGTGTCGACACTTGGAGGCTGTGTCGACACTCAGCAAAAGTCAGCAGAGACTAAGTACAAGTGTCGACACCCAGAACAATGTGTCGACACTCAGCAGAAGAGTCAACACTTGAAGTAAGTGTCGACACCAAGAACAATGTGTCGACACTCAGCTGAAGACTCAACACTTGAAGAAAGTGTCGACACAAGGAGCTGTGTCGACACTTAGCAAAGATCTGCAAAGTTCAACAAAATATTCTAAGTATAAGTGTCGACACTAAAGGAATGTGTCGACACACAGCCAGAGTCTCGACTGAAGAAGAAAGTGTCGACACCCAAAGCAATGTGTCGACACTCAACAAGTATCAACACTGAAGACATGTGTCGACATCAAGAAGCAGTGTCGACACTTAACAGTTTCAACACATGAAGATGTGTCGACACAAAGGAGATGTGTCGACACTTAGAAGAATTCAGCAAAATACTGAAGTACAAGGACTTGTGTCGACACACATTATCAGTGTCGACAAATGCAGAAGAAACAGTGTCGAGATATATAATCTACAACACAAGGAGTTGTGTCGACACCTTGTAGACTAGTGTCGACACTTAGACAACTTGTGTCGACACTTGGTCTATAAGTGTCGACACTTCAAGATAGAAAGTCTCGACACTTACAGACAGTTACAGTTATTTCAAGAACTGACTGGATGACTTGACAGCTGCCATTCCAGCCGGTCTACTGCACCTGTCAGAGTTGTCAGAAGACAGTTATGAACCGGACCAGCCGGTTACTATGAAGAAGGCCTATAAATAGGCTTACACTGTCTACAGATTTTGATTGATGAAGTGGTTCAAGTGATCATTCACAAGAGAAACACAGAAGAAGATCTAGCTTTCAAGTGAAGATCTAAGAAGTTGGAGAGAGAGAGCTCCATCCAAGAAATCAGCTGTTGGAACCCAGCTGAGAAGAAGTATTCAGATTGGTCTGAATCTTAAGAAGCAGAGATCAAGGATCAACTACAGAAGAATCAGTCTTATTGTGTTCTACTTTCAAGAAGCTTTGAAGAAAGCCAAGTCAGATTGATTTCAGTTGAGTTCTTCCAAGAACTCATCAAGAATCTCACAACTTATTTCTCTTTCATCTAAGTTGTTGAGTTTATACATTTTGTATTCATTATAACTTGTAGGATCCTTAGTGATCTGAGATTGTAAGCCTGCAATTATAAAGGCTGAGGGTAGGAGAGTTAAATCTCTGAGTGTAGGCCTTGGTGGCTGAGTGTAGGCCTTGGTGGCTGAGTGTAGGCCTTTGTGGCTGAGTGTAGGCCTTTGTGGCTGAGTGTAGGCCTTTGTGGCTGAGTGTAGGCTTTGTGGAAAAGCTGAGTTGTAGGGCCTTGGGCCTGAGGTGTAGGAGCCTGTTTTGGGTTCTGAGATAGTGGAGGAGTTTGGCCGAATCTAGTACACTGCTAGATATGCGAAGGGGGAAAGTGGATGTACCCAAAGCTTGGGGAACCACTATAAAACTCTGTGTCTACTATGTGATTGTTGTTGGCTGTGATTGTTGCATATGTGCTGTGATATAGTAGATAGAATGCTGTGATATTATCTGATTGCTGCATAAAAAGTTAAAAAGATTCAAGTCACTTATTCACCCCCCCCCCCTCTAGGTGATTAGGTACAATATCTTTCACATACAACTTGATCCCGCAGGACCACTCAGTCTCCTTCAAGACATACAACTCAGGCCCAAGGCCTTACAACTAAGTGAATCAGTAATCACCTACCTCAGGCTCAAAAGCCCTATAGCTCATGATAGAAGGATAGCCCTACACTCAGATCCACAGTGGCTCCTACACTCAGATCAACAAGTGATCCTACCTCAGCCGTATAACCCATGCTTATAACTCAGATTCTACATAGAATCTAACTCTCAGTTCAAAGACTGGATCCTACAGAAAATAGAAAAGTTGTGAAATATTTTTACACCAGAGAGTTTTCTCTATGTTTGTCTTTCTGGCCTGAGCAGATTTCAGCCCTATCTTCTTCACAGTAGCAAGATGAATATATCTTCAGTAATGGTCGGCTTGTGTTGGAAGTTACTCGGAATCAAGAATCTAATCTGCTATTGAAGACTATGTATCTGAAAATATTATATCTTCTTCAAATAGATACCTTGACTTGCAGACACTGAAGGCTTTGCTTCTCTTCCCAATCAGAAATCCATTCTTAACTTGCTGTCGTTGATCAAGATTGCAACAGCTAACTCTTATTGCTTTCAGGTTCACTGAACAAAACTTGTGCTTCAGGCTCGATGTTAATGGAGAGGAAGAAGACGAATTTCCGCCATTATGCATTTTCAGAAAACCCTAAATGCTACTTTCCTTTCAACCAATCTTATCCTTTATAGTCAGTTAATCAACGACTCTTTCTACTGTGAGCCCAGCCTAAAAAGGATGAGTTACCACCTTCTATTTGCAGAAAATGACAACTACTGTCCGCGGCGCCATTAAAGGCATACTGCAACTTCCTGCAAACAATTTGAACTGTGTTGACTTTGTTGAATTCTACTGACGTCACCCATTTTGGAGTCAGAAAATTTCTCAGAATCAACACATGCATTTAGTTGTATTGAGTGAAAGACATTCACTCAATGATTTTGGACTTAGCTTATTCTTCAGCTCTTTCTACATCCATGACATTGAGAACGTTGATGGGTTGGCCTTCACTCAATGTCATTTGCCTTAGCTCCTTCTAAACTCTGCCAACTGCTGAGGTGTTGAGTGAACATGCTTCACTTAACTTTTCTGTACTTAGAAACATTTTCTTCTGAATGGAGTAGTTGAGGGTGTTGACTACACTCAACGCTTTATGCCTCTGCCTCATCTTTTGACAAGGCTTTAAGTGACCTGGCTTCACTCAACACTTCTATACTTAGTCAAATTCCAGTTTCTTCTTGGTCTTTGACTGTCTAGGCTTGTATCAATGCTTTCTGTCATATGGTGTTGAGTGAACTGGCTTCACTCAACGCTTTTGTACTTGAATAGATTTTTCTATTTATCGTCTTGGGCTTTGACATAATCAATATGGCGTTGAGTTAATTAGCTTCACTCAACGCTTCTGGAATTAGAATCTTTTGCTTCGCTAGAAAATCTCTGGCTTTGACTAAGCCAGCTTTACTCGACGAATTTGCTGCATGGCTTTGAGTCAGTTGACATCACTCAACGCCTGTGGACTTAGTCAATCTTTCTGCTTGTTGAAGCTTGGCTTTGAATATCCACACCTGACTCAGCGCTTTAGCTCATCTTGTGTTGAGTGAGCTGTCCTCACTCAATTATTCTGGACTAAACCAGAATCCTGCCTTTTGTCAGCATTCCTCTGGTGTTGAGTGAGTTGGATTTACTCAACGCCTATGTACTTAGGCAATTTACTTTCTTTCCAGCATCCTTCATTGTATCCACTTGTCCAATTCATATGACAAAGGACTATACTGCATGCATGAACTTAAACACACTTCAAATACAACTATGTGTATGTTATTGACTAGTTTGACTTCTTACAAATCTGGGACATTGGGATCAATGGACCCAATAATATGTACTGGGCAGGAGCCCTCTGATCCTTCCTTTTCAGATTTACTTTTTCATGTTGCTCAACTTTTATTTTATGTGGACTTCATATATTGCACTGTGATTGTGGACTTGTTTAGTTTTACAAACATCTCTTTTCTTCTATAGTACATGTTTGAGTTCTTGCCAGCAGAAATGATGATTTGTGGCGATGACCTTCTCAGGACTTGGTATCACCACACAATAGCGTTTCCGGGCATAAGACCCCCACCCCTAAAAAAAACAATCTGGTCTTACAACTTATTTCAGAGCGGAAAACCTCAACCCAAAGAAATGAAGTCAAAAAACCCTTGGACACCGCCGCTCGAGTTAGTTTGAGGTCAAACTAAGCAGCGGAAAAAATGGTGTGCCCTTATAGGGAATCACATACGATTGTACACTCTTAACAAGAATTTAGCCAACCATCTTGTAGTAAACCTTCCCTTTGTAGACTTATAAAAAATCACTGGACTTTGAATAGGGAACACCTTCGGTTCAGAATGCTATTCCACCCACTCCATTTCCTACTTCGTTCCAGTAATCAGAGATGTGACAGACACTAATTGCTATCCTGTAGGATTTTAAGACGCAGCAGGCTCCGGTTCCTCAACCAAATCCCGGGCCAAATTGGCTTAGTGTCTTCTGAGGCCTTTCCCCTCCATCATATCTTAGGACGGAGATGGCAATATGGATAGAGGAATGGCTGGACATCATCCCTGAGATGCTGGCCAGGATACGATGCCCGACAGATATGGAAGTATCTTTAGCAGTTTCATGTTTTGAATCCCATGTAAAGAGGTGGTGGAAGTCTCTTTTAGACATCACCTATGCAGGATTTGAGGGCGCATATATCACATAGGATGATTTTCAAACAACAATTTAGGAGCATTTTGTGTCACAAACTGCGAGGGACGAGCTAGAGGATAGATTTTTGCAGTTGAGGCATGGCAAAAGATCAGTTTAGAGTACTACCAGAAGTTTACTCATTAAGCTCAATTTGCTGATTCATACCAGCTGGATGATGTTGGATATTAAAAAAGGTTCTACAAGGGACTTCAGAATTATCTAAGATAGGCACTCCTTTTTGTTGCCGACGGAAGTCTAGCTCGAATACTGGAGATGTCAAAGAAGTTGGAGGCAGACCAGCTCATTGTTCGGGGCAGGGCAAAAAGACTGGCAGATGACACAGGTATTGGTTGAAGGAGGGTACAACAGAGGGATCAGAGAAATGGAGAACAACCCTGCTTGAAGAATAGATAAGAGCAGAAGGATCCAACAGTACTTTACCCTCAGACATTACAAACATGTGAGATGCCAAGGCCAATAGAGGGTCACCTCCCGTGCCGGGGTGCTATCACTGCTACCATCCTGGACATATTTAGATTAACTATCCCAGAAGATAGGCACCACTACCAGCACCTCAGGCTGCCCCACCTGCACAATAATTCAGGGGTCGAGTACGTGGTCGAGGACGTAGGTTTCAAGGCGGCGACCGTAGGTCGGACATAGATCAGATGTATGCTCTAGATCTTACTCAACCCAGGAACACAGATTGCGTTATAGCATGTATTATAGCAATAAAATTCCTTCCCTTCTTTTCCCCTAAATGATAGAACTGAGCCTAAACTGGCAAAACTAAGGCAGAAAACTATACAACTAGCCACCTATGATTTTTTAATATTATAAGGAATAGTAATGTGGCAAGCCTGCCAATACCATATTCGACACGGGGGCATCTCATAACTTCATCGCAGAGGATTTTGTCAAGGACATGGACCATGTCCAACACATTACGGGAGTCACCAGGAGGGTGCGTATTCCCAATGGGACGGAGATCCTATCTACTCCAAAATTCCTTCTGGAGGTGACCATCGACGGCTTAACATTCGAGGCTCCGACAATGATCTTGAAGATTCCAGACTTTTATCTTATCCTGGGAATGACATGACTCACCTAGAACCATGAACAGATTAATTGCCCGGCAAGGAAGGTCTTGCTGAGATACGACGACACCTACACGACCTTCGAAGGAACTTCCCCGATCTCCTATTATCTGCTTTCTTCTATCCAGGCCTTCAAGGACCACCTGCATGGGGATGAGGTTTATTAGGTGCTATTTGAGAAGATCGAGGAAAAGAACTCTATCTCCAACATTCCAGTGGTACGGGATTTGCTGATGTTTTTCCAAAAAAGCTGTCAGGACTGCCACCGCACCGTGAGAAGGACTTCCAAATTTAGCTAGTGTCAGGGGCTAATACAGTATCTATGGCTCTGTATTGGATGGCCCCAAAGGTGCTAGTGAAATTTTGGAGTTAGCTGTAGGAGCCGGTTGAAGCTCGGTTTGTCAGATCAAGTTTCTCTCCTTGGGGAGCCCCAATATTGTTTATAAAAAATAAGGATGGGGCTCTAAGACTATGCATTGACTATAGAGGATTGAACAGGCTGATAGTTCGAAACACATACCCTTTACCGAGAATAGATGAGTTTTTTGATCAGATAGAGGGAACTCATTTGTTCTCGAAGCTAGATTTGAGGTCGGGAAATTATCAACTATGAATCTGAGAGGAGGACATCCCGAAGACCGCATATAGTAGCCAATATGGCCTCTATGAGTTCACAGTTATGTCATTCAGTCTCATGAATGCACCTTTGACATTCATGAGCCTGATGAACCAGGTATTTGAGGCCTACCATGATGTATTCGTCAATGTATTTATAGACGACATCCTGATTTAATCGAGGACGGAGGAGGAGCATGCACGACATTTGACACAGACTTTGGAGAAACTCCGAGAGCACAACCTGTATGCAAAATTTAGTAAATGCCAGTTTTGGTTAAAGGAAGTGACCTTTTTAGGCCACATTATTAGTGGAGCTGGATTAGCGGTGGATCTAGCAAAGATCCAAGTAATGTGAGATTGGCCACCACTGAAGACAACATCCGACATACGGAGTTTCCTAAGAATCGGCAGATACTACCTAAAGTTCGTAGAGGGATTTTTCCGGATTGCTCTCCCACTTACATCACTAATGAAGAAGGATCCACCATTCGTATAGACACCGCAGTGCGAGTCTGCATTTTAGGATATGAAGGGTCGGCTTACCTCGGATCCCATCCTTGCCCATCCCTCTAGGAAGGAAGGATTTCAAGTATACACTGACGCATCCTACCAGGGAATGGGTGTTATCCTGATGTATCATGGACACATGATACCCTATGCTTCCCGCTAGCTGAAGAATCATGAACAAAACTACCCGGTGCATGATCTGGAGATGGGAGAAGTAATCTTCACCTTGAAGATTTGGCAGCATTACCTCTATGGAGTCCACTGTGAAATTTTCTCCGATCATAAAAACCTCAAGTACGTGGACACGTAGATGGAGTTATACTTGCAACAGAGATGATGGATGGAGTTTATTTCTGATTATCAATACATGCTGCAAAACCATCCAGGGAAGGCGAATGTGGTAGCAGATCATTTATGTTGTATAGCTAATACAGAGAAAGTAGAACCCCGAGTGATGGCTATGGAGATGGTTCAGATGTTGGAGGATATACAGATATCTTTGGTGTCAATGGAAAGTCCCAAACAATATAAGTAGTATTTAACATCGATGAGAATTACTAGTAACATACTGTATCTCATGAGGGACGAGCAAAGGCAGGGCACAAAACTAGAGACAATATTCAGGGCATTGGAGGCATGCATGGTTGGGGATTACATGTTGAAGATGGCCTACTGTGCTTCAAAGGAAGAGTATATATACCAGCAGGAGGTCAGATACGAGAAGAAATTTTGACTGAGGCACACACTAGTAGGTACTCAGTGCACCCAAGGATCACAAAGATGATGGCCGATCTGAGGAAGAACATGTACTGGCCAGGCATGTAGAAGGAGATCACCTACTTTGTGATGCATTGCGAGACTGTCAACTTGTGAAGGCTGAATGCAAGAGCCTAGCAGGACTGTTGCAGCCACTACCAGTGCTAGAGTGGAAGTTTATGACATCACGATGGACTTCATACATGGACTTCGTCGTTCCCATATAGGAAATGATTTGATATGGGTAATTGTGGACAGGCTAACGAAGGTTGCCCGATTTATTCAAGTTAGGAAGGATGCTCCGGTTAGTATTTTAGTATGGAGATTTGTGAAGCAGTTTGTCTGTTATCATGATGTATCCTGGACGATCGTATCAGATCTAGATGGTCGGTTTACATCTATGCAGTGGAGAGCAGCCTAGGCTTTCCCGAGCTCTCGATTGACTTTCAACACTGCTTTCCACCCCTAGACGGATGGGCAAACGGAGAGTACCAACCAAACATTGGAGGACCTCTTGCGCCTATGTATCCTAGATCACTGGGATCCGTGGGAATGACTTTTACATCTTATTGAATTTTCTTACAAAAATAGTTATCAGTACAGTATAGGCGTGGCCCCCTATGAGGCATTGTATGGACAGAGGTGCAGGACTCCACTATCTTGGTTCCAGAACAAGGACCCAAGATCGCTTGGCTTGGAGTTTGTAGAGGACAAAGATTCTCAGATATGACTTATTTGAGATAGAATGCTGGAGGCCCGGAGTAGACATGCTAAATACTACAATGTGCGGCATCATCAAGTGGAGTTTTGTGTTGGTGACCAGGTATTCTTGAAGAAATGCCCGATGCATGTATTCTCGCGGTTACGTAGGCGAAAGAAGATCAGTCCAAGATATATGGGCCCTGTTAGATTCTGGAGAGAATCGACCCATTAGCATATAGACTGGAGCTACCGCCCGCGTTGGCGGGCTTACCTGACGTCTTCCACATCTCTTCTCTTATGAGGGCTCTCCTATGGCCAGAGCAGTAGATTACCACTATGTCTGTCCCAGCAGCATATGACCGATCATTCTGCTTGAAGCCAGTCAGGATAAACGATATGGATGTATGACTCCTGCGGTGAAAGAAGGTTCCACTGGTGAAGGTCCTGTGGTTGAATCATGGACAGGAGCACACTTGGGAGCCTTTATACCTTATACAGCAGAAGTACCTGAAACTCTTCACGATAGGTATAACCTTAACTACCCAAGGATTTCACATTCAGTAATTTTTAGTGCAAACCCTGCATGCCTAATCTTAATTTCGGGGACGAAATTTTTATTTTTATGTATTGGAATTTGTAAAATCCCACAAACAACCAGACGCCTAAGAAGTTTTTGTCATCACTAGGTCATGACAAAGTTGTAAGAAGACCAAGAGGAACATGACTGCCTAAGTAAGTAGGTGAAATCACATTGGTCTACAAATAGTATTTTATGGTCACATAGCCTAGGGTTTGGTTTCTGGGTCCCAACTTGATATTTGACCCCCACCATAATACTTTCAATCCTATAAGTACCCTTTAGTTCCCTATAACCTATTTGGGGTCAAACAAAGGGTTGAAAATGACCAGTCACCCCTAACCCTAGTTAAGTCAAATTGCCCTAATTTGACCTAAGATGATTTCACAAAGTCACAAATGACTTGGGTGGTGGCAAGGGACCCTAGACACATATTTGACCAGTCAACCCACTCAATTGACCAAGTTAACTCCCCCAAGTCAACCTTGGTCAAATAAAGCCTAAAATGGGGAGGAGAGTTAAGCCCAACTCCAATCCAATTAGGCTAGGCCCTATTATGATCGCCAACTAGCTAAAATAAGTGGAAATTACCTAGAATGCCATTAAAATTCTTAGTGGGATGACTAGGAGAGAGAAAATAGGGGTATCATTCAAGGGATGAGAGAGAAACAAGGAGGGGATTAATGGAGAATGCAAAGGACTTTCCCTCTCACCTTCCCTAAGCCCTGTTTCCTTTCCCTGACCCTTGGGAAGAAAATGCCATCAAATGCAGCCGGCCAAGCATAGGAGAAAGCACCAATTCTCCATGGCTGAAAGCTCCATTCAAGGCAATTAATGGCCATTCATGGATTATCTTTCCCACTCCCCAATTTGACCCCTCCATCAGTTTTAAAAGCTCTTAAGCATTGAAAATGAACTTTTACATCACTGCTTTAGGTGGAGATTTGAGAACTTTGCAAGGAAGATCTTGGAGACCGTCGGACATGGGACACCACCACCACACTTGCCGCCAAGCCTGCATGTAGGTCTAGTCCTCTTCCTCTTCCTCTATGCTAGATCAGTAGATCAATAGGTGGAGACATTGAGCTCAATCGAGCACGATCAGTTGGAAACAAATGGGAGATTTTCCATGAAAATTCAACCCCTCGGGTTCGCTAGAAACAGCCTCTCTGGCGGTCGTGCCGCCATCAGGCGGTAGAAGCCACCTCAACGGAGGTGGTGGTGGCGGTGGCCGGCTAGGGAGGTGGCCGGATGGCCGGGAATTGGAGCTAGAAGTGCTCCAGGTAGAATTAAACATGGACCTTGGCTCATCGGGGATGATGACCAGGAGTCGTTGAATCTTGCGCGATGGTTAGGCGCAGACCTTATGTATATTAAATATAAATAAATTTCATTTTGTCATATTATTTCAGTCTTATGGTTTTAATTATTAAAAATAGCTAGTGTCCTGTTCTGTAAATGTGACCAATATAGAAAAGTTATCCATTGGTGTTTAGTTTAATACAAAATTAGAATCAACCAATTAGGACAATTGGATTTTCCTCAACACACTTTTTGGTGCATGGTATCCAAAGGTTAATCAGACATTAAAAGGTGTGCTCTTAGTAGCCCACTCAGTCAAATGGCCTTAAAATTTGATCGTAGACTGGTCTAGCCGTGACCCTCAATAAATCCAAAAATTAAAATTTTTTAGAGATTATTTTCCTATAGTTTTGGTAATAATTTAATAATTCATACATATGTTGAAAATATGGTCTATGGACCTCAAATTTCCCCCAAACTCTTGTGGATGACCAAAGGGGCCATTATATGCCATTGAAAAAAATATCAGGCCATTTGGAGTTGATTTGATACGGTAACTTGGTGATAATAGTTGGTCAACTAGGGGTAATAGGCCTAGCTCTTCAAAAGTGCATAGAGGGAGGTTGAGTGATCAACCCTTCAACTATTCAAGGTGAAACCTTGGACACTGCCTTGTTATCCCACTAAAAACCCTCATGAGTAATTTTAATAGTATTTAGGATTGAAATATCATGAAACCATAGTTCAAACCTTAGGGCTGCCTATTAAGACTACTGAAGGATATAGGGTCACATCTCCATGTTTTGGACCAATACTTTGTAGATAGTCTCTCCGGATAGAAATACTCCTCGAGTAGTTTACTTAAAATTTTATGGTCATTCATCCCCCACAAAACACTTATTATTTAGAATAAGAACTTTCATATCAAATGCAAAATACATGTCCATACAGTATTAAAAGGTCATGAAACTCGAGTCGTGGGCCTATACTAATGTTGTTTATGACTGCAAATATTGTGATTTTTTGGTTGAATATTTATAGTATCGCCTTTGTAATTATAGAAATTATTATCTAGAGAAATATATTTTTTAGGATAAATTGTGTACTGAAAAATTATAAAACTTGGCTAGTAAACTTTTTTGATCATCAAGATGCCTTTTTAATTTTATTACAGTTTTTGGAACTAATTATGTAGAGGTTCCTTCAAAAATTACCCTAGAAGTAATTTTTTTCATTAATTTAATTATGTGGATAATGAAATTAGAAGATCATGAAATTTCGGCAGTGACATTTTCTGATCATTATAGGCCTCTAGAAAATTTATCACAATTTTTTAAATGAAAAAAAAATCTTATACTCTCTTTGTTAATTATCATTTTGATCAAAAGCGTTATATTGTGATTTGGGATAGAAATCATTTTGGGAAAATTATGAAATTCATATCTTGCTGTTATTTGGCCAATAAGAAGCTGTGGAAATTTTGGTGAGAACTTTTCATATCAAAAACTTATACCTTATGTTGAAAGTCATTGGAGGCATGATTTAGGAAAATTATTAAATAGACCGAGTTAATTAGGAAAAATACAAAACATTTGATTTAAGCACAACATGTCATGGTAGACCCCTAGAAATAATCCTAAGGTTTTTGATGAAGTAAATTGGAGTATTCACTTTCATACACCTATGCTAGCACATTGAGTGTGCATACAGTAAATTGAGGTTTTTAGGGAATAATTGTAGGTCTCACATGGGAGGTAATAAAGTGGGTGCACCTAGTTTTGGTAAAATATAGATGAGGTCATCCTTAGCACCAAATGCTAGGTAGTCTGAGTACCCAGGAAGACAGAGTTGTGCTCAAGGCCGATGAAGTGTCGTCTTATCCCTAAAAGTAGTAATTCACTTAGGGTTAGTTAAATAATAATGTGGGAAGGGAGATGGTAATAAATAGATACTCATAAAATTAAGTGCCTTGAGAAAGGTAGCTTTGGGCTTCAGCCCATCGTAGTTTTCAGTGCCCTCGAGAGCTCTTCACTGGGCATGCCTTGGGAAGTCCAAGGTTAACCCTAAACTGTAGGAATAAGCAGACTAAAAGATTAACCATTAATAATTTTGTGTCACTCATTCACACACCCCATCACTTCGTGAGGATAATTGGTTTTGACCTACGAACGGTGGACTTGGTGTTTGATAGATTTGATGGGTTGTTGGGGTGTGCCGATAGTTCGAGAGCTCTTTTATATCATTTGTGCATGTGCATTAAAGTGGTGGGACTTCGTTATTGGATTGTCGTTCACACCGATGTTAATACATTCATTCGGCAAATGTAAGTGTTCACTTAGCCAATAAAAGACTGGTGGTTTTGCCAGCAATAGTACATGAGACTCTATAGCACCTAACTATGGGTGTACTGAGTAATACGTAATGTCTAGGCTGGGTTGTGTGAATATCGACCAAGTAGTGGGGAGGCCCAACTCACTGCCTCTGTTTTCCATAATGTGAGGTACTTGAAAGTTTAGCTAACTCCAAATGGGGGAACAAAAGTTCTGTGTACATATAGTCGAATGGGTGAGTTGCATTTGTGTGGACATATCATCTACATGCATAGCACTTCATGTTATACATAACATTACATAAAAATTCTACCCCTAACCTATAAATTATTATGGGATCTTTTAAATGTTAGTCCTTCCAAAAAGACTCCTTAATTTATAAGTTTTTATGGGCATTTTTATAAGTTGATGTTACTTTTTCTGTGCTGATAATTAGCAGTTTACCTCTACTTCACATTATTGTTTTCAGTGTGTTTCTCCTTTACTTTTAGTTTCATTTAAATACCTGATAATATTTTGATAGATATTTTTACCATATGGTAGCTAGGGCCACTATAACCTGCTCTTCTTTACTCTCCACTTTCAATACCTTCCTCTTCATCCTCCCATACACGGTGCCTAGGAGTTGCATGGGGGAGGGGAACTGTGACTTAGTTTTTAACTAACGTCCTGATGGGCATGACACTAGGAAGTCTAGCTAGGAGATAGGGTGCAACACTCAGGGACGCAGCACATCCATGCCACAATGTAGGAGGAGGTGAACCAGTCTAATCCAGGAGAAGCAGCAGCAATAGTCACACGTTTCGTGAGCGAGTAGTACCTTTTATTCCACGAGCGTTATGTAGTGAGGATGATATGTAATGGCCAGGAACCCTCTTATCCTACCTTTTTAGATTTACTATTTCATGTGAGTGAGTAGTACTTGTCAGCAGAATCAGTGATTTGTGGCGACAACCTTCTCGGGAGTTGGTGTCACCAGAAAGCGGCCATTCTGGGCATAAGACCTCCCCCCCCCCAAAAAAAAACAAAAGTTGGGGTCTTACACAATTCTTTCTCTCTACTTCTCCATTTTATTGTGGGGTTCTATAAGAAGACAACTCTGGAGAGATACATTGATCCTGATAGAAATATATCATAGCCCTAGATTGAAATTTTTTTCCATGGTCACTTCTCACTTTGACCACAAAACAGTCCATTTCATTCTGAATGGTTTTGAGAAATGTAATGAAGGTGTTAAGAGTATCTGACTTCTTTCTAAGAAAGACAACCCATGTATACTTAGAATGATCATCAACTATCACAATTGTATACATTTTCACTGCTAAACTTTGAATAGGCAAGGGACCAAAAAATCCATGTGAAGTAAATAAAACATCTGATAGAGTCTTTGTGAGTTATGCTCTTAAAAGTGGCAATAGTTTGATTGCCCATTTGGCATTCATGACAAGAACCATTTTAACAAATTTTAAAATTGGACCATCCCTTACTAGACTTTTAGAGAATAATTTACATATAGTTTTGTAGTTAATGTGAGCTAATCTCTTGTGCTACTGAACAAAAAGAGATTTCTTCTCATTAACTACAAGATATATGGGAGTTGAAGAATCAGAACATATAAAATCAAAGAAATAGGCACTTCCACTCCTAGTTCCTGAGAGAATTATCTCTAAGTCAATTAACTTTTTGATTAGGTAGTTATCCTTGTAGAATTCAATGAGATGGACTAAGTCTCACAGTTGTAACCCTTCCATATAAGCTCTTTTTTGAAAGAGAATATACCATTGGTAACCATACCAAGACTTTTTTGATTCCTCTATTTGAACCTAAAAAGATGACCTTTGGTCCATTATTTACTGAGGCATATTCATTTAGAAGGCTCTTCTAGTCATTAGTCTGGAACACCCACTGTCAAAATAACATATTTGCTTCTGATAGGTACTAGAACTAACCTGTAAGAAAATTTTAGTTTACCTTAGGAATCCAATAAACCATGGGTCTTTGGTTCCTGTCTAAATTTAAAACCAATTTTGTATTGAAAGAAACAGTAGCTAGAAAGGCATTCTTTGCACAGGGCATTGTTGGATTGTGTTAGCAGTCCACAACAAAGTGCCCCCACCTTAGTACAGTACCAACACTCAAAAATGATATACCTCCTTTTCTGAACTACCTTTGGAGTATAATATATATGTGGCTGATTTAGTTCAAAACTGAAGTCCTTAACATTCTTTAGTTTTCTCTTAACAAGCTTGTGGTTGTGAGTATGGTGGTAGGTGACCTTACACAATGGTACTATTTTCTTGGTTACCTGTATCATTTTATTAGCCACATGTTTATTCTTTGGAAGGAGCCTTTGGTGGATGGCCACTTCCTTACATTTGAAAGTTGGAGCTATAGTAGCAAATACAAAGGGTTCATAATGACCCTTTTTTATTGCTTCATGGGGAGCATTTAGTGCACTCGACCCCATATCCTTTCTTCCTCCCTACTGAGGAACATTGTTATACTTATTGTATTAACATCAATTTTTCTAGTGACCATGCATGATGTCCTTGTCATAGTTATTGGATTGGAGCTGCACCTTTTGAACGGTGGTTTGAGGCACTACAATATCAACTTTTCCTTTATTCCTGACAATAATTGCCTTTCTATTATAACTTAATCCACCTCTAAATTGAGCAGAGAAACTATCAATGATAGGAAGCACAGTTTATGACTTAGAGAACTTAGACACAAGCATCCTCACCTCTACTTGCTTCTTAGAAAGATGCTCATTATCACTATCTTAATGTGACAGAGGAGCCCTGATTCCAATATTGGCAGCTAGAAAGTCATCTTCTTCAATAAGAGGAAGGAACCTAATGTAGGTATCTTCTTCACCTGCCTTAGATGAGTCAGAATCACTTTCACCCTACATCATTTCCTTCTTTTCTAAGAATGTCTTCTCAGCCTTCCTTCCCTTATGGTGCTTCATATCATCTACAGTCTATCTTTCTTTCCTCTTAATTAGGCAGTTAGTAAAGACGTATCCAGACCTATTACAGCAATATCATATTATGTTAGAAAAATATTTGATCTATTTTGAAGCACACATGTCCTCTTTGGGGTCATTATTGTATTTATGTGTAGTGATGTATTCCTCCCTAGAGCTAGAGGAGGAAGATAGATTATTCTTCTACTGATTCCTCCTAGTCATCATCCTTTTAAACTTCTTGGAGAATGATTCAAACTCTATATAAGTTAGTTCACCGTCTGATATATAGTGCTCAAAGGTTTATGAGTCAGCAGCTTTTCTTGGAGGAGAAGGAATTCTATTATTGCTTCTCCTTATGTTTTCAGCCTTGAAAGCCACAGTCATCTCCTTAGGGTGATATTTTGCAGCAACATCCTCCTCCTTCCATGCATTGGGCTACAACTCATAGAAGAGCAGCTTCCCAAATAGAATATGAGGAAAACTTTTTGCTAGATTTCCTATCTCCGTGATGGTACATAATAGTTAACAAGGTAGTAGTTTAAATCACCTAATGGGGGAGTGAATAGGTTGTTTGTATTATTTTTCTTTTTACTCAATTGTTTAGTCTCAGTTAAACATTATAGAAAGCATAAATAAAATTTATAGTGGTTCCCCAAGATCTAGGTACATCCACATTCCCTCACCATCTTTCAAACAGTGTGTTAGACAAGGCAACCTTCTCCAAACACAGATCCCTCAGAATCTCTCAGGTTTCCTCAAAACCCTAACTCAGGCCACTACACTATAAATCAGAGTATTCTATACTCCTACAGCTCAGTGACCCTCTAGGTCACCTACCTCAGGCCTATCAAGAATCCCTACAACTCAGACTAGGAGGACAGCCCTACACTTAGGCACACATGCGGTATACTAAGGCACACATACCCTACAGTCATGCACATATGGCCTATAGCTCGGAACGAAACTTTCTTACAAGATTGTTTGCTTAGATTACAACAGAAGACATTAAAAGATATAAACCTTAAGATTTGGTCTTCTGTTGAAATATAACATCTGAGAATTGTCCTAGAGCAGAGCTTGAAATATTGTTCCTCATCTTGTGCCTTAGATCCTTTTTGTTCTCTCATCTCCTTGTAGAAAGAAGAAGATCAACCACTGATCCTTTATGGACCGAACTTGTTCTCCTTAGATATGAGATCAACTTCTGGAAGCACGGGGCTGTTGGAACTCTCAGCACTTCCACTACTTTGCAGCAACACTTAGCAGCATCAACAACAACATGGCACTGGCACACACACAATCCTCGATAAAATCTTTGTTTTGACCTAGGAGATGTTTTATATAGGCTCCATCAATCAGCAACAGCTTATGGATTGATTTGACCCTACATGGCTAAGAATAGATAAATCTATTTTGCTTTATTAGTCTTCCACCAAAAATGGGTCGCGCGCCATCTCAACGACTATATTTGAAATTGTCTCAGTGGTTTAGCTGAGACTACCTTCTGTCACAGTAGAAGATTAATTATTTCTCAACAGTTTGGCTAAGATTATACTACTTTTATAGTAGGGCTGGGTCAGGCTGTTGTCTCATCGGCTATTACTTGAGTCCTAGTAGTTCCGATGAAACTAGATAGTCTTCTCAGCGTATTTCTCCAAAACAGTTGAGACAAATACAGCAATGTCCAGATCTATTCTGAACATGTTTTTAGAACAACTTAAACCTGTAAAATGAGTGAAGTAGAAGGTTTATAAAATACATTATTCACTTAGCATTAAAGATAATGCCTCTTCAAATTCAAGGAACATTGAAGATCAATTATCCCAACAATCTCACCCTATTTGAAGAAGGCAAAAGGCATAACAATACTAAGATGCATATAACACATAAAACAAACTGTTGGAACCAAAAACTTACCCCAACGAGAGTTCGGACCCCGGGGTGTAGCTAATACTTACTTATCCCAATCCCAGACCACTGACTGACCACAAGGAATAAAAGAACTGACCCTAGGCTACAACACAAAGGCCCCTCCATTAACCCGAAAGATCTCAGAGCGCTTCCCCTCCTTAGCCAAGTGCCGAGCTAAGGATACCTCAAAAAGCGCTACAAGACTTCAAAAAATGAGAAAGCTTGCCTTCTGAGGTATCCTTTGGGTTTATTTATAGATTCCAAAAAGCTAGTCTACCAACTGCATAGCTCCACTATTAAAAAGGACAATATGCAACCCAGATAGGACTGCTAACAGCATAACTCCACTATTCTGAGGAGCTAAATACAGACCTTTAATGGCATCCAAGTAATTTTACCTTTGGACCCTATCGGGCGGGAGACCTTTCGCATACCTATGCAAAAACCTTTTCACCTGCTTCACTTATCTGACCGGACTACCCAAGGCCCAAGGAAATCTGTCTAAGTACTGATGAGTTGAGAGCGAGAGCTACACTCAATGCCTTAACTCAGAAAATGCTGAGAGCATTGAGAGTGAGAGATACACTCAATGCCTTAACTCAGAAATGCAGAGAGCATAGAGAGCGAGAGCTACACTCACTCCCTCAAGACAAAAAGTGTCGAGAGCATTGAGAGCGGGAGCTACACTCAATGCCTAAAGACAAAAAACATTGAGAGCGTTGAGTGAAGGATCTACATTCAATGCCTTAGCTCCGAAAGTGCGGAGAGCATTGAGATCGAGAGCTACACTCAACTCCTTAACTCAGAAAGCACCAAGAGCATTGAGAGTGAGAGCTACACTCAACGCCTTAACTCAGAAAGCGCCGAGAGCATTGATAGCAAGAGCTACACTCAACGCCTTAACTCAAAAAGCACTGGGAGAGTTGAGAGCGAGAGCTACAATCAAAGCCTTAACTTAGAAAGCCCTGAGATTGTTGAGAGCAAGAGGTACACTCAACAACTCAAGACAAAATACATTGAGTGAAGGAGGTACATTCAACGCCTTAGGTCCAAAGATTTCTGCCCGCTTTAGGGGCTTTCCATCTACCCAAGCGGAAGCCTTTCCTCCTGCCCTAGTGAAAGGCTCTTGAATTACCTTCCCTGGGGGAAAAAACCAACACAGTGAATACAGGGTTGTACCCATATCATGATAAATTGGAAAACATAATTCAACTACAAAATGACAACATTGCAGGGAAACAAATGTTTAGCCAAACTTAAACATACTCTAAAGAATCTGATTAATCTAAGGATAACATCATAACAGTTAGATGTTTAACAATTTTAAGCACAACTTAATAATCATGATTAATCAACATAAAAACCTAGCTAATAGGTATAAGCTAGACCATTTTTCATTCAGCCACCAGAAATAACCTAAACCATCATAGGATAGTTTAACATGTATACAATAATTCAAAGTTTTCAAATTTAATATCATAAAATAACATATGTAGGTTAACATATAATATTCAACATTAGTTAATTGAGTTTCAACTTCAATTTAGATTTCCTCTTATTTGTAGAGCTAGAGCCTTCATCTTCAGTTGCACCTACCATTTTTGCACTCTGGTCTTTATTCTTCTGCAACCTGAAATAGAGAAAAAGTTTTTGTAAGTATTTAGCAGGCATATTCTTAGGGTTTCTACTCCTGATCAAATTCACCTTAAAGATCCTTTCTCTTAATGAATTCCTTTCGTGGTGCTTGATCCATTCCTAAGAATAGTATATACTATTAATGTTCTTAAGCAACTGTCCATTACTTAGCCAAGAATTGATAAGTATTGTCTCTGAGGCATTACTAAGATATTCATAGTCTAGATCATCTACATTTTCAGCTCTCCTCCATGCTATGAACTCTTCAGCCAATAGAGTTCCTTGTCTCTTTCTCCTGGCTGCAAGTTGTACATCCTGTGCAACTCTGGCTTGAGAAGGGAAATCAACATCTTCTGGCATATTCCTGTTCAACATAAGAAGGTGCAATGTAATACTTGTACATTGAATCCCTTTGAAAACATTCTCATCAATGAGCTTAGCAATCTTTGCATTGCCCTCATCCCCCTTTCTGGCTTCTTCAATTAGCTTGTTCTTCAACAGAAGGGAGTTAGCCTCAATCTTGTTGGATACTGTCTAGAATTTGGTGTCACTAATAGCTAATATTTCATCTTTGATTCGGTAGGCTTCCTTAATGGATGTTACGATAGTTTTAGTAATATGATTGTTTATATGATCTATAGCTGCCTTGATAACATCATCAGTATGAATTACAAAGTTCTTTACATACCCGATATCAGTAATACAGAATTTTAAGGTTTTGTACACTGATCATAGTATTGAAGATTGCGTTTTGACTGTGTTGGCTACTTTATCAAACCAGCTAGTCATATCTCTATTCAAGTGAACTATCTCATCTTTTATAGTCTGGATTTCTATCAGCAGCTCAAGTTTTTATTCAGAGATGGACTTATCTTTGTAAGCTTTAACTGAAGTGGCTTTTACGTCCAATAGAGCCTTGACAGAACTGAGAAGGAAGGTATCTGTCGTAATTGAAGGTGGAGGATTAATCACAGGAGAATTTTACCATTGGTCCTCTTGATCATCACACTCATGGAGAGTGTATGGATTAGCCTTATCCTGATCAAGGAAGTTTAAAGACTCCCCCTAAACATTAGTATCATCAACAAAAATGATATCATTATCATCCATATCAATATCATCAGCATTATCTGAGTTACAATGATCATCTGCAACAACATCAATCTTATTGATAGCTGGCTCATCTATTAGCACAATCTCCCCCTCAGAAGGTACATTCACCTCTTCTAGTATAGATGATTCTAGATAGTCTTCAAGATCCTTTACTGGTTTTATTGGATCTTCCTTATCAGAAGTAACTAGAGCATTGGGCATATTATGCGCATCACTTTTTGAAGGAACATCTATAGAATCAAGAGCAGCATGGATTTCATCAACATGCTCTCCACCAACTGGATTTCTAACTGTTTCATTTTTAGCTTGAACACTTGTAGAGGACTGACTTTGATTAATATCAACCTGAAGACCAACATCAACTAGGGATGCAGATTCAGAATCATATTATTAACTAGACTTTGAATTAACATCCCCCATACCTTTCGTTCCTTAGTCCTTGGACGTATCCTTTCCTTCAAAGGGTTGACCCATAGAAAGAACTCTGGATAATCTTTCCAATGTCTTGATGTCCATCCTTTTCTGGTAGTGAACTCTGAATCCTTGCTCCTTATTGATGCTGTCTGGATAGGAGTTGACCAGATAAAGGTACACGATTCTTCCCATATTTGGAGACTGTAGACAGTCAATTATCCTTTGGAAGATGACATTGTCCCATAAGGTCTTCTTCTATAGTATAATCTTGGCAATTATCTCAAACATGGGCTTGGATATGGTGTCATGTGATCCATGCTTACATAGAATGGCTTTCCCAAGAATGTCTGTAAGTAATTTTCCTCTCTGGTTGAAGTTTTTTCCCTCTAAGTGATCCAATCTTTGCATCACTGTAATCACACCATCCCAATGCACTATCTTTATCCTTGTTGGAGATGTCCTCTTCTTCATAACTATCAAGAGAGGGTAAATAAAGGGTCGTAGACAACATCCACTACAACATTTTTGGTCTTTAACAACATATAAAAACTATTGCCTATTATCGCAAAGTGTTGCCAAAACATTGAAAACTTTTGTCATAGGGGTGTATGCCTATACAGGTGTTACCAAAGACCTAAGGCAATAATTTTCACATTTTAAGGCAACATTACTTGAAATTGTTGCCTATATCCTTACTAAAGGTAACAGTTTTTAGATGGACCTATTACAACATTTTCAAAATACGTCGAGTTACATTCAATAAATGTTGCCAAAACTATTTAATTATTAAAATATATATATATTTTAAAAAACATGAAAATAAATTGAAACTTCAAAAACCAACAGGTTATATCGTGAGACTTTTTTTATAATGCATAAATATATAAGAATTTAACAAAATAAATATTTTCATTTAGAATAATGTTGCACATGCTTTATCATTAAATTAACAACCCATCATTTAGCATCAAAATTTAGCAAAATACATCAAGAAAAATAAATATAACATACAAAAAAACAAAACTATCTAAATCAGCTTAAACTTTAAATGATCTTCATGGTATAGGATCACCATATTGCAACTCCTCATTTTCTCCCCAACATCAAGAACTTTTGCACAAAATAAAATAATATATATATAAATATAATGACATCAAGATCAATATATAATTAAAAAGTTGACATTATACGTCTCCATAGTTTGGAACGTTTGTTGTTGTAGAAGAATGTGCATGTGGTAGCCCGTCAATTATGCAATTATTTCTAATGCATAGTCAATTAAACAAGAAAATTATAAATCTGGCACATTTCATCACAATTAATCGAAGAAGTTCTAATTAGATTAAAAACTAACAATTGCAACTAAATAAAAGGACTAAGAAATACTGCAGGGCAATGAGAACACACACGGGAAATAAAAGAGTCAAACAACTAAGCATTGTAAGACTCCTATAATCTGAATTTATTTATGCATGTCCAAACAAGTCCAATGTATTTTACAACCCAATATGATGTGTGTGACTCCAATAATCCATTATATCCTAACTAGGTACTATAATACATCAATCAATACATCCTATTTCTACTGCTAAAATTAGTTATTTTGAGTTGTTAGTATCAAATGCTTGGACACAAACAACATAACCAGTCTTGTTAGAAAACGACAACAACAGTCAGTTCTCTCTTTTTTTTCCAGATGAAATCTAAGAAAAGAAGAATTGGCATTGCATTCTCTAGTCATACTTACCTCAGTAGAAGTTTTATGTTACAAGAATTCCTTTGTAAAGCATAAACATAACTTTAGATGGATTTCGATTATGCAGAACTACATAAGCAAGTCCAAGAAAATACAACTACAAACTAAGCACGTACATGAAGAACAAGTTCACCTAGGAGTTTGATAATCGAATATGGAATCGATGCAGCTACCACCCCAACTACTACCACTTGCTACATTTAGGTAACCAGAAAGTGCACATGGCTAAGATAAGGATGTTATTCTTTATGACTTTGACAATTTAAAATTCAATTTGGCAGAAATTGAATGTGGATCTTTAGATGTCTAAAGCCAAAGAAAATACAGTACTGCAAGAATGAAAGTATCACTTCATTAAAGAGCTTTTTTGAAGTGAAAAAGTAACATAAAACACCACTGTTTAGAAGATTTTTGCAAATAAATAAAATAGTGTTCTTACACTATTCTGAGAATATCACCTATAGGAACAAAGAACAAAAAGTTCATGTATAGCTTTTTACAATTTTCAAGTATGTCTCAGCAATTGATTAAAATGCTTCATGCTATTAGTTATATTTTAGATAAAATGGTCATTACCAATTTAAAACGAGTAAAAGAAGTAAAGGTATTAACATAGACAATAAAAAATCTTGGTTTGAACCATAAAAATGAGAAAAGGACATGTATAAAGCTTCTAAAATGTACACGATACCTTTCCGAAAGACATGACCAGTTCTCCAAACTCCTTCCACATGGATTCATTTTGTGATTCGATTGTAATGGCCTGCATATGAACCTGTCTTAGTTCATTGAATGTAGAATCACATTTAGTGTTTATCTTGATTCGTCGTACCACTGCATCAACTATCTCAAACAGCTTCACAACCAACTTTATCGACAACAATCATTTCCAAGAAAATTTTGTATCATATCCGTTCAATATTTTCCAAGCTCGTACTGGCAACTTTTAAAAAGACTCACAATAATAAGTCTGAAATTATAATTTGTGTCACTGCAGAACAAACAATTGTAAAACTTTTTCCCAAATTAGCTTTTGGGTGCTTAAAAATGAGTAACAGTAATACATTTCCACCGAGGAAAGTGATGTAGAAAAACAAGCAATACCTATTGAGATGCTCCTTGGGATTCAATTGCAAAATTTCATTTGCACGGTCCAAATCCCCACGCATTACAAGAGTTTTATACTCAATCAAATTAAGAAGTAGTGAGTAACCCATAACACTGCAGAACAGATAGTGAGTAATAGCTTGCACCTCAAACACCTTTAACAACATAAGTAAAGAATAATAGTAATAATAATTATGAAGGATTGGAGAGTCGTGAAAACATACAAACTGTATTAATAAAAATCTATCCATGAATAACCATTGTATCTACTCAACCTAGGCATTACAATCTCTGATTAAGCTCTAGTAGCCTAGACCTGAGAATTGTTAAAATTCTTCTTAAATAACTATAGGATAGTCAACCCAATAGAAATGAACTTCAAATATCTTGCTTATTAGAATCAAGTCACTCTGGTTGTCAGCAGCGATATTAAAATAAACACCAAAAAATATTCAAACTACTAAAATACACTAATAACTCATAACAAAATGACATAATAAAGCACACACGCACACACACACACACACTCTTACACTCTTCAACAAACACACACACAGTCATATTCACATTTTGACAAAAATTCATAAATTCACCCAAAATGAAAAATGAAAACAACTCACATTCACAAATTAACAACAACATACAACTCAAACTAAAGAGATAACCGAAAATGAAAACTCAATGAAAACAAGTTAATAACACACATTCACACTTTAACTTTCATTCATAGATTAACATAAAGTGGAAACCCAAAATAAAAACAAAAAATAAAAACAACTCACAATCACAAATTAATAAGGAGAAAATAGCGTACACAATTCTAAAACTTGTAGATGTAGTGCTACCTAATTGGAAGTACGGAAGATGAAACCTAGAGCTGTGGAGTTATTAACCAACCTGGAGTTGAATTCTAAAACCTGCAATAAACCTAAAGTTGTTAACTAACTGAAATACTACATGAAAATCGAAACCAGAATAATCTCCTACTATGATTTAGGGCATGACCTGATAAGGAAGCGGCTGCGGTATGCTACGAGATAGGGCTCTTCTTGTAGGAAGGAATCGAGAATAAAGGAAGCAATTCCAGCACTGGGAATCGCGATAGGGGCGGGGTCTCACGATGCAGCTCTACGTCTAGCGAAAAAAGGTAAGTAATATTTTGGAATTAGGGTATTGTTTCGAAGTCTCCCCTCACAGAGATGATGAATAATACCTTGTAGACGCTGGAGGAAGTATCACCTCACTTACATGGCTGGAGAGGAGGAAGAAGGAGTGGCACTTGGCTTGATTAGGTCACCCAATGCAGTTCTTGGCAGACAGAACAAGAGCGGCTTGATTGCAGGAGAATAGGAGGACCACCTTGTAGATGCTAGAGGAAGAGAAGTTGGACTTTGATTCTTGTCGTTGGTCTGGCCAGAGGAATGGCGAGGAAGTAGCGCAACATGCGCAGGAAGAGGAATGGTATCAGGTGCGGGAGAAGGGGAAAGCACGCTGGGAGGGGAAATGTCAAGTGTTTGATAGGTTTATTTACGTTTGATTTTTATAAAAAAATATTCTTACATAATAGTTTAGGTGTGCAAATAATAATTTTTGGAGATTTGGAAAGGTTTAGGCAACATTTTTAACTTGTTGTATATTATTATTTAAAAAGACAACATGGGATATTTGTTGTCTAAAGTGAACTGTCAAATACAATATTTGAAAATTGTTCTTTATAAGGGATTAGAGAACATTTATTGAATATTACCCAGAAAGTGTTGCCTAAAGTTGCCAACCTATTACAACACTTATAAACTATTCTCTATCAAGGTTTAGACAACATTTTTATAAATGTTGTCAAGTCAGGTGTTGCTAAAGACCAAAAATCTTGTAGTGATCCGTACACTAATCTTGATTCTCATCCATCCAATTTTGGATTTCAGTGATGTCTTATTTGGATAAAGCTTTACATTAGAGAAGAATTCCAATAGTTCATTCTCTCATGATGGGAGAAGGTTCAGAGAGGATATATTATAAAACTAGGGCATTCAACATCCTGATGACTTCTCTAATCTCCACTGAGGCATGTATAAATCTATTGATGGAGACGTTACTGACACGGCCGCCATTGATCCCCGTTTGAGAGAGTTCGTCGATTGGGACGATCGCTGCCGCAAGCTGGAGGATGGGATCGACGTCCGCTGCCATTATATAAAAATATATAATTATAATTATATATTTTTAATAATTTTATTATTTTAGTAATTTTATTTTAAGTATTTATTTCATGTTTTAATTTCCATTTCATGTGTAATGATGGGTGCTTATAACCATCATGTATTGTTTTAATTATTTCATTTCATGTGCTATGATGGGTGCATATAACCATCATATTTTGAATTTTGAATTTTGAATGAAGGGAGATGGAGTGGCGTAAACCTATATATAGGCCATGATATTTGTCATATTGATTAGTGAATGAATGAAAAGAAAACAATTTCAAGATTGAAATCCTCCTCCTTCTCCAAGGCAAATTTCATCCCCCTCTATTCCTCTTCTTCTTTGGCCGCCGGCCACCCTCCACCTCCCCTCTCTCTCGGTCTCCCTTCCCCTCCTTCCTCATCTCTACCTTGCCTCCTTGCTACCCGAGCCACCTATTTTCCCCAACCTCCAAGCCGTCACCTCCACTCTCATAAGTCTGGCTACCACCAAAACTCCCTCAACCCGAGCAGCCCCCTCCCTCTAAACCGAGCAGCTCCTACTCTCCATAACCCGAGCCCCACCTCCACCACCCTTCACAAATCCGGCCACCCCACCTCTCACCCGAGGCCTCCTCTTCCTCCTCACAAAATCCGACCCCCCACCCTATTCCCCTTCATAAAAACCTTAAAGATCTTCTACCATATTCATCCCTTATTTACCATATTCAAAATATATCCCCGTCCATAAATTCTCTACCTACCAAATTTGAAATTATATCATTCCTTAATTATTTCCGATATCCTGCCACCTTTCTCTCTCCTGCCATATTGGGAAATATTATTTCCATATTCAGAAGATTTCGCCGGGACTTTCCACATATAGCGTGATACGAAGAAGGCGACGAATTTCTCTCCCTCCGTCGTATCTCTGGAGGAGCAGTTGAAGAACGATTCTAGTAGAGTGAACTGGATTCATCAAATCTGTTTGGGTAACGAACATTTCCACCTTTATGTGTTTCTCTTCTTTAGATAGATCTTGTGGCATCGGCAAATTGCGTGGCTTGTGTAACGCTTGAATTTTCGTTGCTAATTTCTTTTAGTTATTGTCGTGTTCATTTCTTTCGTTTAAGTTCGTGAGGTGTGGCAGCGCTCGTTTTATTTTGTTGGGAGAGAACCACCCATGTCCGAATCTTTTGTTTTCGGTGGATTCTCTTTTGGTACAACAACGCTCGATCGAACCGTGTGGGTTCTTTTCGCTTGAGAGGACCTCGGCATATCGCCTTGGTATTATCTTAAGGGGCCTTGCCGACACGCACTTGCACGTTTCATTGCACAACATAAAAATCAATTTTTAAATTTTTGGTCTGCAAATAGCGGCCTTAAATTTTCAGTTTTTTCCCAAAATTCAGAAAGATAAAATTCTGGAATTTCCCCATCATTTTATTAGTAAGAAATCAAAAAATATATTTTTTATTAAGCCATTATTTTTATTAAATCATTACAAAATTTTAATTTTGGTCTGCCAATAGCGGCCTATATTTTTATTTTTTTGCAAAAATAAAAAAAACATTATTTAATAATCCTCATAAATTTTCCAGCAAGAAAATTCAAAAACATATTTTATTGTCATAGTTATTAAGTGAGAACAATTCCATCATTGAAAATTAAATAGGGGCAGGTTCATTTCTCATTACATGTGCACCAGTTCCGGTTGAGTTTTATCTCCGGTTCTCACTAATATGACATATGACGTATATGCTGCATGGTTAGACTATTCATATGCTAAGGATATGGTTAAATACACCCCTAGGACTCACCACATTTATCCTACTTAAGACGTTTTAGGATGTCCCCAAATTTTTAGAGATTGGCTTAAGGGATTAGAGCATTATTTTAATTGCCACTTATGGAATGACCACAAAAGGTTAACTTTGCCCGAGAGCGATTAGTAGGTCAAGCCCAATTGTTTTGGTTAAACGAAGAGCGTCGTGTTGGTAGCTATCGTTACGCTTGGCCGCACATGCGTAGCCTACTCTCGGATCAATTTGATCCCGCATACCTTCGCCCTGCTAATACTAAGCCTAAGAGTCAATATATTTATGGCACTAGATCCATACCAGCCTTTAAGAATGACCATAAACCAAACATCCAGACCGGGCGACAAATAACTGAAGATTTGACTAACCTTAAACAAGGGAACAAGTCAGTCTCGGATTATAAGCGTCTTTTTAAGGATATGATAGCTAGAAGTTGTGTGAAGGAGTTGGCAGAGGTCACCCTCTCTAGGTTTTGTAGGGGGTTAAACCCCTACATCCAGGGTAAATTACTACGCTATTGGCACACCGATCTAGACTCCACTTTTACCACGACATTAGAAATTGAGAAGCACCACCTTCCTAGGAATAAAGCTCACTCGTGTCATACCAGAAATGCCGTATTAGGACCACCACCCCCCATTAGGGTAACCTCTCCTAATAGGTCATTTGTTGTGGACTCGATAGATGTTACCTCTGAGGATTTTGATGTGGATATAGAATCTCTGGATGATGAAGTTGACAAGCTAGGTGAGAGTATCCCTTCACATACGATAGTGCCCGACGAGTCAGATGATTCTAAAAGTGAGGGAACCCCTAGTGATCTAGAAGACAATGTTTGGGATGATGTTGATAGTCCAAGCTGTGAGAGTATCTCTTTGCCTATTACGAGCCTACTAGCGTTATGTTTGTGCACCCTAGTATTGAGTTCCCACTGCCAGATACGATCCCCATCGCATTAGAGCTTACGAATATACCCACTGAGACTTCATCTGACTTTCCTAAAGAGCCTTTGAGTGAGGATTTTTCCATTGTCATTGACGACCCTGACTTAGTGGATGTTCCAAATGATTGGGAAGACTCACCTTATGTGAGAGGGTTATGTTTGGATGATTTTAGAGCTGCGAACCCAACGATGGTTATTTGATGATATCACCATTGTCTGAAATTCCATCTGAACTAAATTTTCCGTCGAGTTCGATTTTGCCCATTTCAGAGACCTTTACTGATTCTAAATTAAACGACTTGTCTAGTGTGTCAGAAGAACTTGCAAGCGAGGAAGTGATATTTTTGAACGATTCATTGGTTTTACCCCCGGATAAGAGTTCATTGACGTTATCACCGATCAGTGAAAGTTATTCTGATTTGGATTTTATCCCTGGTTTTATTTTACCGACCCTTCCTCCTATCTATGAGCCCACATTAGTTGACAAGTTAGGACGCGCCATCGATAGTCCTACACTGAGTTGTTGTGACACACCCACTCTTTTAGTTCCTACCTTGGCATTGTCTCAGCACTTAGATATTAGTACGTTGAGCCTGCTAGTTTTTGGTCTGTTCACCGCACCGCGTAGATCTGACTCTGCGTCACATTTGACTATTCATTTCTCTGCGTGTCCGGCTACGGGTCTATCCTCATTTGTGTCTGATCCTTTGGCTATTGTGCCTCTGGGTGTGGTGTCTCCTTAACAAACTTATATACCACACCCGATCACACGTATTTACCCACCTCCATTTGATGACCCTTTTTCCCATACATTAGTGACCAAGGTTAGGCCCCATGAGTTGTATCGCTCGTACCTCTTGTCACATACGAGAGCGTCCAACTCTGTTAGTATTAATGATGAGCGGTTTCCCTTGGCATATCTTCATGCCAAGCGTTAAAATATTAATTATAAAATTAGGACTGCAAATTTGAGCCATTGAAAGTCATCTTTGATTTTAAAGCTCCCGTACCCCCTGACTTAACCCATATAGCCTCCGTATTCGGGTTGAGTCACCACACCTCACGGTAGTAAGATATTTGGGCGCACTTTTAAGAACTTACTCAATCAAGTCGCGTCTTATTATTATTATATGCTTGTGGCTTGCCGAATGAGATCGTGCACGGATTTAAAGCACAAGTGCCTTTTGACTTGATTTCGTTACCACTGTCTTATAAGACAAGTCAACTCGCACTAGTTTATGCCTCTCATGCTCACAAATTATATAAGCATATTAGTGAAGCACTAACCATACCATTTACATTTTATCAACTTCATGCTGGCTTACATAAAAGGGCATCTCACTATATTATTAGCGATTTAGTTTTGGTGCATCTCGTCCCTGAACGGTTGCCTTCGGGAACTATAGAAAGTCGGCGAGTTGGCGAGCTAGACCTTTTTCGGATATTAAAGAAATTAGGAGAATACACATATCATTTTAAGTTTTCCACTGATTGGGGTATTACCCATATTTTTAATGTTTCTAATTTAAAGCTATATGTTTCTCGACCACTTGAATTATCTGCCTGTCCGTTTGGGTCCACTTTGTTTTCTTATGGTTTGGGTAGTGAGCTTGTGCCTGGATCGCTCTCTTCATCGATCTTCACTGGAGGTACATTGTTTGTTGATGTAGAAACTTGTTTTCCTTTATTGCCTAATGCTTTTTCAAGGTTCTCCAGGACCACATTTTTGCATGATAGGATACTCGAAGATGAAGTGCTCTCCTCGCCAAGTGGTTTTGCTTGCTGCTACATGGTTCTTTTGGATGATGCTCTCCTGCACCGATACTTTCAGACCAACTCATCGGTTATGAGTAGTTTTGAGCGGGGGAGGATTGATGGAGACGTTACTGACACGGCCGCCATTTATCCCCGTCTGAGAGAGTTCGTCGATTGGGACGATCGCTGCCGCAAGCTCGAGGATGGGATCGACGTTCGCCGCCATTATATAAATATATAATTATAAAATAAATAATTATAATTATATATTTTTAATAATTTTATTATTTTAGTAATTTTATTTTAAGTATTTATTTCATGTTTAAATTTCCATTTCATGTGTAATGATGGGTGCTTATAACCATCACGTATTGTTTTAATTATTTCATTTCATGTACTATGATGGGTGCATATAACCATCATATTTTGAATTTTGAATTTTGAATGAAGGGAGATGGAGTGGTGTAAGCCTATATATAGGCCATGATATTTGTCATATTGATTAGTGAATGAATGAAAAGAAAACCAATTTCAAGATTGAAATCCTCCTCCTTCTCCAAGGCAAATTTTGGCCCCCTCTATTCCTCTTCTTCTTTGGCCGCCGACCACCCTCCACCCCCCCTCTCTCTCGGCCTCCCTTCCCCTCCTTCCTCATCTCTACCTTGCCTCCTTGCTACCCGAGCCACCTCTTTTCCCCAACCTCCAAGCCGTCAACTCCACTCTCACAAGTCCGGCTACCACCAAAACTCCCTCAACCCGAGTAGCCCCCTCCCTCTAAACCGAGCAGTTCCTCCTCTCCAAAACCCCAGCCCCACCTCCACCACCCTTCATAAATCCGACCACCCCACCTCTCACCTGAGGCCTCCTCCTCCTCCTCACCAAATCCGACCCCCCACCCTATTCCCCTTCGTAAAAACCTTAAAGATCTTCTACCATATTCATCCCTTATTTACCATATTCAAAATATATACCCGTCCTTAAATTCTCTACCTTCCAACTATCATTCCTTAATTATTTCCTATATCCTGCCACATTTCTCTCTCTTGCCTTATTGGGAAATATTATTTCCATATTCAGAAGATTTCGCCGGGACTTTCCACATATGGCGTGATACAAAGATGGCGACGAATTTCTCTCCCTCCGGCGTATCTCTCGCGTAGCCGTTGATGAATGATTCTAGTAGAGTGAACCAGATTCATCAAATCCGGTTGGGTAACGAACATTTCCACCTTTATGTGTTTCTCTTCTTTAGATAGATCTTGTGGCATCGGCAAATTGCGTGGCTTGTGTAACGCTTGAATTTTCGTGGCTAATTTCTTTTAGTTATTGTCATGTTCATTTATTTCGTTTAAGTTCGTGAGGCGTGGCGGCCCTCATTTTATTTTGTTGGGAGAGGACCACCCATGTCCGAATCTTTTGTTTTCGGTGGATTCTCTTTTGGTACAACAACGCTCGATCGAACCGTGTGGGTTCTTTTCGCTTGAGAGGACCTCAGCATATCTCCTTGGTATTATCTTAAGGGGCCTTACGAACCCCCCTGTAATCCTTAATTAGTAACAATATTAATTATGTCATTGCTGCGTTAAATGCTTGAGTGTGACGTGAGAGTTATCGGAGAACGTCGTGTTAGTTCCGTCGGCCACCCATAACGCTCGAAAGAGTGAGCCTACATTATCTATTAATTACAATCTCATCGCTTTCCTGCATATCTTTTGAAGACTTTGGATTCATTGAAGCAGGAAGATGATACGTTGAGATGGGTTTGGTCTCAACGGCTTGGAAAGAGTGTAGGGTTTAATTGCTTTCGATTTACTAACTCTTTATTTATATGTAGTATTTTGGAGTTGAGAGGACGACCTAGAATATTATTTCTATAGATTTGACAGTTAAAATGAGTTGATTTAATTTTAATCAGCCCATCTCAGTGGTTGCGCTGAGACAGATTGATAAGTCGTCGGCCCAGGGTAATTCATATTCCTGTGTGAACCGTTGAGACTGTCTCAGCAGTTCAGTTGAACCTTTCTCAGCTTCTTCAGCTGACCTGACTATTTTTCAGTGATCATTATAAGAACAAGTTTGACATCATTGACAGTGGATAGTTGATTGAGATATCTTGTTACTTTTATTATAGTAAAGGTTGTTAACCCAACATGCTACAAACGGTTTGCTAGCAGCTAACAACTTTTAGAAGAATAACTGTGTAAACTAGCTTGTTAAGGTAATTAATAGCTATCAATCTACCAACATAACATACTTATTTACACATGATGGTAAAGTAGAAATGTAGAGAATTTAATGTATAATTGAAACACTACATATACATGAGTCATTCAATAATAAGCATTCCTAACTCAATTTTGAAGAATAGAACTTAGCCTCATCCAATGGCTTAGTGAAGATATCCGCAACTTGATTGTTAGTGGAGATATATTCGTGGCAAATAACTTCACTCTCTACATGTTGTCTAATAGAATGGTATCTAATTTTTATGTGCTTAGTCCTGTTGTGTGAGATAGGATTATTAGCAATAGAAATTACACTGGATGAGTCACAATATAAATGAGAATGACTTACCTTGAGGTTGTAGTCCTCTAGCTGATGTAGTATCTATAACGCCACCGATTGTTTTCCGATGATTTTTTATTTGATTTGGATCGTCATATTTATGACGTAATGACGTTAATTTTAACGTCGAGTTGATGGTGCAATGCCGTTAAGGCATTTTCGCGTCCGTGTGGTCGAGTCGGAAAAATTCTTGTTGGAATTGGAAAATCATGCATTTGGTAATTAAGTTAAGTAATTTTGGACTTGCTCGTCAAGTTTCGTCGCGATCCGAGCGATATTCGGTCCTCGAATATTTGCCAAAGTTTTGTAGAATTTATGTTCGCAGTAGACTTTGAAAATTTATATCTCGAGAATGACTCGTCGGATTCTGGTTTTGAGCTCGCCATTTGGTTCGTAGCGTTAGTGTTTGCCTTCGGTGCGAGTTTCGTTTAATTCAGCGCCCGTTTGGGTCTCCGTTTTGACTCATGCTTCCTTGTTCAAAATATATAAATATAATTATTTTAATATTAAAACACTATTCAAAAATGTCTTTTACTATTCATCTCTATAGTTTGATTTTGGATAATTTTGCAAAAAAAACTATTCATGAGGGCAAAAAAGAACTCTTTATGCAATTTAATTTTGTTGAGTTCTCGGGTGGCTGGACTTAGTTGTCGAGTGGGCTTATCTTAGTACCCAAGTGATTGGTGTCTTGTACTTGAGTAATCACTTTGTACTCGAGTAACCTTCAGCCTATACTCAAGTTATCTTCAGCATGTACTCGAGTAATCTTAGGCTTGTTCTCGAGTAATCCTAAGCGTGTTCTCGAGTACTGCAGCCCTTCAAGAGTAGTCCGCTACAGTTCGCGTTCAGTCACCTTTTTGAGGGTCAAAACGGTGTTGTATAAAAACAATGGATAACATGACATTTGTTCATCTCGATGAGATCTACAACTTTCATGCCGGGCACTTTTTGATTTGAAGCCATCCAAAATCTCTATTTTCATTTTTCGCGCACCCGCTCTCAAATATATCATTTTCTTCATTTTAGACAGAATTGTTTTTATAAAAAAATATGTGTATATATATATAAGTTTGTACTTATAATTAAAGGCAATTAGAAAAGAAAGAAAAAAACTTCATCTTCTCCGGATTTTCTCCCGAACCAGAGCGGCGTGAGCGAGAGAGAGAGAAAGTTTTTCTTGAATCTTCCAGTGGCCGCCGACGGTGCTCAGTTGCTCCAAATTTTCAATCGAGTATAGGTCTGGAAAGCTCTCGTCGAGAGATACACCATCGTGGTAAAACGTTTCCCATTTCTTGAGTTTTCTCGTTAGGGTTTTTCGGCCCTAACCTCTATTTCGGGCATTTTTGTTCAGGTTTCGACTCCTCCAGTCTTCTTTTGCCCCGATTTGCGTTGTGGAGTGATTCAGACGATTTTTTTCTGCAAAACCAAGGCGAGGGGTGGTTTACCCTCGTTTCTTCTTGTCCATCGTGATGGTAACTGTTAAATTTTTTTATGATCATTAAAACTTTCGTTGTTTTGCCTTTTCAAAGTTATGGCAATGATTAATACTCTTTCATGATCACTTGATGTTGTAAGATCTTGTCATGGTAAACCCAAATCTAAGGTTTAATCGTACTTGAAGTGTCTTATTGATGGCTTTAATCGCCTTAACTATCATTGTTGAACGTGTTAGAGTTTATCTAGGATTGTAAATGGTTCCTAAGGGTTGATCAATTGCATCTTGAATCTAGAAATATCTTATAGAATCCGATGTGCCAAGTCTCGAGATATATGTGTTTGTTTTTGTGCGTTTTCTTGATTGTGGGAGTTAGTGGACGTAACCACCTCCACAATGTCTGTTTCCTTTATTAGTACCTCGTGGAAGTCTACCAGGTTTTTGGGCGTCTGCGGTGTATGGTGGAGTGTATGAGTCTCCCCTGCAGTTAGACGAATATTATATTCGTGAGGGTGTGTCCAGTTGAGTGACCACCTCGCACGTGTTTTTGGGTAGAGTCGACCACAAGTGCCTAATAAAGGTTATGCAGTTTCTTTCTTATGATTTACTCATGTTTGTCACCTTATAGCCTTGTGCATTTGGTGTATTTATGATGTACGTGATGATTCACGTAAGAGTTCTTTTCCTCTTTGATGCTTTACTTTCGTACTCTACTTCAGTACTTTTGGTCTTGGGTTGGTACCCCATTTGACACTTTGTTTATGTTGGCTTATTTTTTTGCAACAATTTGTACATTCTTACTGAGGTATTCTGTCTTTGGAATGCCTCAGGTTCAGAGCAGTAGAGGATAATGGAGCTGGTTTTGGAGTTCCTGGGTAGCAGTGTATGCTGTGGTTTTCACCTGGCCGTAGTGAGGTAGTTTGTTGTTTTAGTTTGCTTACTTAGTTCAGACATGAAAGAATTGGTTTCAAGATAATCTAATACACCTACAGGGGGGTGAATAGGTTCAAATTCTTTTTATTCTAAGGCAGATAATAAACTCTAGTTTTCTGTTGGTTATACTACTAACACAGCAAACACATCACAGAAATATATCCAATCACAGAGTGAACAGGATTTATAGTGGTTCCCCAAGTATTGGGTACATCCACTTTCCCCCTTCGCATATCTAGCAGTGTGCTAGATTCGGCCTAACTTCTTCTCTTCACCTCAGATCCGCAGATCTTACAGCTCAGAACCCAATCAAGGTTCCTACAACTCAGAGTGAGTCCACACTCTTATAGCTCAGGCACACAGCCCTACCTCAGCCTTCAACAAGGCCTACACCTCAGAGATAATAATCTCCTACAACTCAGGCTCACGGCCCTACGTCAACCTTCAACAAGGCCTACCACTCAGAGACCTAAATCTCATATAACTTAGCCTTTATATCTTAGGCTTACAGCTCAGATCTATAAAGATCTTACAGAAAATTGATATAAGTTTGTAATTAACCACCACCCAGATAGAGAGAGAAGGGATGGATGGTTTCTTGATCAGTTCTTGGAAGAAACTGATGGCAGAGAACAACCAATCTTAGCTTTCTTCAAAGCTTCTTGAATCTGAACTCAGTAGGGTTGAAACTCCTGTGAAGTTGATCTTCAATTAGCTCCTTTCTTGAAATTCAGATCTCAATATGAATCCTTTTTAGCAGATCTGTTCAGGATCTGCACTTGAGGGACTTGATGATGAAAGCCCCTTTCTTCTTTGGAGCTCTCTCTCTAAATACTTCTGTTTCTCTTTCTTTAGTATTTTGTATAGATTGGACGTCAACCCATCTTCTGTTGAAGGAGAAAGCCTTTATATAGTCTTCCTCCATGGTAACCTGCTGATCCGGTTTCTAACAAACTTCTGACAGCACTGACAGTTGTAGTAGACCGGTTGGTAACGGCAGCTGTCAAGTCATCCAGTCACTTCTTGAAATTATGTCTGTCAGCAAAGTGTCGAGACTGAACTTCTTCATATGTCGACACAAATAGACTAAGTGTCGACACAAGTGGACTAAGTGTCGACACAAGCCTTAGTGGTGTCGACACATCTCCTTTGTTGTAGTTAATGCTTCTCGACACAGCCTTCTGTAGAATGTGTCGACACTGATTCTGTATGTCGACACAAACACTTCTCTTTAACTTTGTTGAATCTTTGCTGTGTGTGTAGACACAAGTACTGTGTGTCGACACAGTTGATGTCGACAAAGTCTTCAGTATGTCGACACTACCTCTTGGTGTCCACACAATTGATGTCGACTAAGTATTCCTGTGTGTCGAAACTGCCTCTTGGTGTTGACACAGTTGATGTCGACAATGCTTCACTGTGTGTCGACACTGCTTCTGCATGTCGACACAGTTTCTTCTGGTGTCGACACAGCCTTTCCAAGTGTCGACACAATTAACTCCAAGTGTCGACACAACTTTTCTCCAGTGTCGACACAGGCCTTCATAAGTGTCGACAAAGCTTCTCCTGGTGTCGACACATGGACTTAGAAATTTTTCTGCATTCCTGCATTTACTTAACCTGCATATATAAACTCAAAACAACATCAAATACACCTTGATGCATATCATTGAGTAAGGCAAGGCTTCTTCAAATCTGGTACAAATTTTCCAATGTACCCAACAATCTCCCCCTATTTGGAGAAGTCATAACCCTTTGTCAATGATATACACCATTCATAACAAATACACATTATGATGTATAACAACATTATATGACAGGGTAACTGCTAACAAAATGAGCATTAATTAATGTTTTGTTTCAACTTTCAAAAATTTCTTAATCAAAAGTTTACATAGATTTTAAAAACTAAAGATTAAAAAGTTGTAAAATTTAGTAAATCTAATCTAAGGCTGCTCTGGCTCCCTGATGACTATTCCTTTGCCTGATTGGACCTTGTCTTGTACAGGAGCATCAGTGTCATCAGCTGGCTTCTTGCCCTTTAAATCTTTCTTCTTTTGCTCTTCAGCCCTTATTCTTTGCCATTCAAAATAATGAAAAGGCTTAGGGAAATATTTGCTAGGCTCCTGAGCATTAGGAGGTAGCTTCCCAACTTTAGCCTTTCTTCTATATTGAACTATGACTTCTTGCATGGATTCATACTTTTGTCATTCTTGTGCAGAGTACCATTTTCCCCTATCATGGGACTTATCCTTTACAGCTTTCCAAGCAGTCGGTATAATGTTCCTGGAGGTTGGACTCCACTGCTCAAAATCAGGCTTCAACTCTGCCTGTTCTCTGAATCTTTTCTTAGATAATAGAGTTTCTTGCTCTTTGTTCAAAACTTCCTCTGACACTGGCTTGTCTACTTTCTCAAGGATAATATTTTAAGCACCTTCTAGAGGGCTGTATATAGACTGTACTTCATGGTGAATCATTTCAAAATCAGCTGGAGGATAGATAACTTGAGCAACTTCAGCTTGAACCCCTTCTAAGTAAGCAGGTGGTATACCAGACTGAGCCACATTATCATCATCACAGAGGGGTGGATATCCAAGGGTGGCTCTGATGCTATTAGAGATCCATTTAGCATGATTAGAGCCAGCTTTGACTAATACTCTCTCCCCCTTTATGACTTCTATGGCAACATGATCCCTGAGGTCATCCTTTTGAAATCTGATTTGTTCATCAAGAAAATTAACACCAACTTTATAGAATGCGTTTAACTTCAGCAGCTATCCAAAAATGATTTGTTGAGATTGCTCAATAGCTGTTTTGACAGCAGCTAGGCCTTCCTGTAATTCCTTATCAAACTTTGCCTTGGCATTAGGCTTTGCTTCAGGCTGAGCAGTTGCAATATTCTTCAATTCTATAATAATCACATTATGTGATTCTGTCAGATTATCATTCATTCTAAGTTGATTCTCTAGAACATAGCCTTACTTCACAGCTATATCATCAACTTGAGTCTTGATCTTTTCTAGATGTGTGGCTAGGAAAACCACATCATTTCCTCCTTTGTGAAAGCAATCAGTCATTTCCTTCTTATGTTGATTTACTTCAAATCTTATAGATTTAATATCTGTAGCCAAGGAGAGTTGTAGATCTTTATGGGTCTCATCCATATACTTCTCCATGGCAACCCTTTGTTCATCCAGCTTTACTTGCAATGAGACTAATAAGGAACTATAATCTGTAGCTGGGGCAGATTGTGGAGCTGCAGTTTGTAATGCCTTCTTGTAGCTTTGGCTTCTCCTTTTGAATACCATTAGCTTTTTTTTCTTAGCTTGAATTGCTGCTTCATCTTCAGAAGCAGAGGTACTGGCAATATCAACTCCATCCTTAGGACTAGGAGGCATTTCCTGTGCAGTTCTAGGTTACTCCCCCTGAGTCCCTTACTGCTCCCCCACAGAACTAACTTTCTCCTTCTCAAGGTTAACTTGCTCCCCCTCAAAATCTGCTTTCTCCCCCTCAAACTCAGTCTGCCCTAAATCAGGGAACAACTCTTCAAGAGTGAACTCTTGTTGAGTAGGGACTGGAGATATTCTTATCTCTGGAGCATGATCAGTAATAGATGTATCCTCCATGATAACATCTTGATCTTGACTGTGTAGTTGAGTTGGCTGGTCAACATCAATCAAAGATTCAGTTAGAATTTCATCCTTATCATTAAGAATTGATTAATTAACCTCTTGGATTACCTCAAGTATGGTTTGTGTAGCCATTTTACTTTCCAAGTGAGTTGGCTCCTCCTCAAGATGAGGCTCCCCATGGAGTGGACCCAGGTGGATGGGGCTAGCAGATGGTTGCTCCCCTGCCTCTGTGCATCTTCATTTCTTACTTCTATTACTGGTGACTTTACAGCATTTTCAGCCTCTTCCTCATTAGAACTGAAAGCTGCTTGCTCCTCTGAACTACTGGAAGGTTCAGGATCCATTGTGGCTTTCTTCTGCTTCCTCTGTGGAGAAGCTTCCTTCTTTGGAGTAGGCATGTCCTTAGTTAATACCCTCTCCCACCTAGAGATGATCCTGATTTCCATCCTTCTCATGTGATTTATCTTAGTCCCAGCTGACTGTTCCATCACTTCAGGTATTGTTCCAGCTAAATACAAGCTCATTATCCTTCCCAGATTTGTCTTCTTAAGACTTTCCTTAATCCTTTCAAAAATGTCTTCTGACCAATCTGTGTTCAGTCTATAGATGATTCTGGTCATAAGGCTGAACATATAGGCAGAAATCCTATCATGTCCCCTGGCTTACAGGGAATCACCTTTCCTACAACTTCAGACAAGAACTTCCCTTGCATATTCATGCCTTTCCTGTTCAAAGCTGAACCAATCTTCATGGTGGAATCCAGTACACACCATTGAAGTGCTTCCCTTAGCTTAGATGCGGGTACATATTCTTCTTCTTGTGTTCTTGGTAGGTGAAGAACTTTCCTTAAACTCTTCTGGTTGATTTTCACCGTTACTCCATGGACTGTGGATCTAATTTTGAGTCCAGTTTGGTCTAAGGTAGCAGCACCAAAGAATTCTAGTGTTTCTTTCTTCCAAATCTTAGTTTGTTCAGAAACTAAGAATTCCAGACCATTTTCAGCTATTAGGGTTATTACTCCTGTAATATCTGATTCCGCTCCATCAAATGCGTTCCGAACCAGTTCGTATCCTTCATTGACATTGTCCTCGATCTTTGGCGCCATGGTTGTTGAGAGAACTCTGGTGTGAGGGAAGAGAGTTTGTCGACACTAGATTCTGGTCTCAAGAATCTGGAGAGCATGTCGACAGGGTTTGTTGTTGACCTATTTATATATTTTTGAACAAAGAAGGTCAAAAGGCGCGTCAACAATCACTAAATTTGTCGACACTGTTGAAAAGTGTCGACACAGACTATTTAAGTCTCGACAACGATGTTGACTTCTATGTGTCGACACTAATTATGATGTGTCTACACAGATATCCTTAACTGACGACTCAGTGTTTGAGTGTCGACACAGACATTTGCATGTGTCGACACCACTTTCCTGAAGTGTCGACAACACTTCTCTGTGTCGACACCGTTTTGCTGGATATGTCGACACAATTTTACTTAGCCAATTTTGTTAAACTAATATATGTTCAACATTCCTAATTCAATTTTAAACTTATTGAATTTAGTTTCAACTAGAGGCTTAGTAAACATATCTGCAATTTGATAATCTGTTTTGACAAATTCTAGTGAGATGTCCTCTTTCTCTACATGTTCTCTAAGAAAATGGTATCTAATTTCTATATTCTTAGTCCAACTATGTGAAACATGATTATTAGCAATAGAAATAGCACTTGTAGAATCACAAAGCAAAGATGTTCTACTTACCTGAACACCATAGTCTCCTAGCTGGTGCTGAATCCACAACAGTTGTGCATAGCAACTTCCTGCTGCCACATATTCAGACTCAGCTGTGAAAATTGCCACACTAGTCTGCTTCTTACTGCTCCATGACAGCAATCTTCCTCCTAGAAATTGACAGGTGCCTGTAGTGCTTTTTCTATCTTCTTTGCAACCTGCAAAGTCTGCATCTGAATAGTCTGTCAGTAGAAAATCTTCATTCCTAGGGTACCAAAGGCCTAGATTAGGTGTGCCCTTAAGATATCTCAAAATCCTTTTGACAGCAGTAAGATGAGATTCTTTAGGGCAGGATTGGTACCTAGCACAGACATATGTAGCATACATGATATCTGGTCTACTAGCAGTCAGATATAGGAGGGAGCCAACTATCCCTCTATACAAAGTTTCATCTACAGGTTTCCCTGCATCATCTTTTCTTAGAGACACACTTGTCCCCATTGGAGTTCTCATGGTAGTGGATGATTCCATACCATACTTCTTAATTAACTGCTGGGTGAACTTAGACTGAGATATGGACAAGCCATCTTCAGTGTGTCTTACTTGGAGACCCAAGAAGAACTTAAGTTCTCCCATACTGCTCATTTCAAATTTCCCTTGCATAAGTTTTGCAAACTTTCTACAAATGTTACTTTCAGTAGAACCAAATATTATGGCATCAACATATATTTGGACTAGGATTATCTTTCCTTTGGATTCCCTAAGGAATAGAGTCTTAACTATTTTCCCCCTTGAGAATTTGTTCTCAATGAGGGAAGTAGACAGGGTTTCATACCAGGCCCTTGGGGCTTGCTTTAACCCATATAAAGCTTTCCTAAGTCTAAACATAATCAGGTTTGAGAGAATCAACAAAACCTGAGGGCTGCTCTACATAGACTTCTTCTTTTAGATTTCCATTTAGGAATGCTGATTTTACATCCATTTGGAATACCTTGAAGCCTTGATATGCTGCATAAGAAAGGAACATCCTAATTGCTTCCAGTATTGCTACTATGGCAAAGGTTTGATTAAAGTCAATACCCTCTTCCTGTCTGTATCCTTTTGCAACAAGTCTTGCTTTGTTCTTCACAATGATCCCACTCTCATCCAGTTTGTTCCTAAAGATCCACTTTGTTCCAATGATGTTACAGTCTTTTGGTTTAGGAACTAACTCCCAGACCTTGCACCTTCTGAACTGATTCAGCTCCTCTTGCATGACATCAATCCATTATGGTTCTAGAATAGCTTCTTCAAATTTCTTGGGTTCCACTTGAGATAAGAAGCTAGAGCAAAGAACTGTGTTCAGATTCCTGCTCCTTGTTTGTAGTCCTTGTCTTGGATCACCAATTATCTGATTTGCTGGATCATCCTTTAATTATCTAATAGCTGGAGGTAGTCTATCTTCATATTGAACACCTCCAGTCTCTTCATTATACTGCACCTCTTAGTTTTCATCAGCATCTGGAGAGTCTTGTACTCCCCCTGGACATCAGCCACCATTTTCCACTTCCTGATTTGCAGTTGAATCTTCTATAATGGTAAGCTTGTCCATTCTCTCATTTATACCTGTAGAACTGTAAGAACTACTTGGCAACTCACTGTTAATAAGTCTTGTTTCATCAAAGACAACATGTACAGACTCTTCTACAACTTGAGTAATCAAGTTGTAGACCCTATAAGCCTTACTATTGTTGTTGTAACCAACAAATATCCCATCTTGGGATTTGGCAGCAAACTTAGTTAGATAAGACTTGTCATTGCTAAGGACATAACACTTGCAATCAAAGATCCTAAAATAGGATAAGTTTGGTTTTCTGCCTTTCATAATCTCATAGGGAGTCTTTTTGTGGCTTTTGGTGATAGAAGTCCTATTGATCACATGACATGCAGTGTTTACTGCCTCAGCCCAGAAATATTCTGGGAGAGAAGTGTCACTCAATAGAGTTCTACCAGCCTCAATCAGTGTTCTATTATTCCTTTCAGCAATACCATTTTGCTGTGGTGTTTTAGGTGAGGAGAATTCTTGAAAAATCTCAAATTCTTCACACAGTCTTGTCATACTCTCAGATTGAAATTCAGTGTCATGGTCACTTCTGATTTTGACCACTGTACTGTCCAGCTCATTCTGAATTTGTTTGACAAAACTATATAAAACACTTGGGGTTTCAGATTTTTGTCTCAGAAAGAACACCCATGAATATCTAGAATAGTCATCTACCACCACAAAAGTGTAGACCTTGCTACCTAGACTATGAAATGATATAGGACCAAATAGATCCATATGCAAGAGGTATAGACACCTCACTGAATCCTTATTTTCAAGGCTATGAAAGGAGGATTTGGTCTGCTTGCCTTTTTGACAAGCTGAGCATATCCCATCCTTTATACACTTAACTTAAGGACCATTCCTCACTAACTCTTTGCTAAAGAGTTGGCCAATAGTCTTGTAGTTAAGATGGGCCAGCCTCTTGTGCCATTTAACACAATGAGAGGCTCTCTCATCAGCACAAGACAAATAGGAGAAACATTGTTCTCACACTCAAAGTTAAGACAGTACACATTTCTTTTTCTATATCCTGTCAATATGACCTTTTGATCACTTGACCTTTTTATATGACAGTCATTCTTGACAAATGAAATGTCATAACCTAAATCACTCACCTGACTTATGCTAATTAGATTATATTTCAAACCCTTTATATAGGTCACTTGAGTGATTGTAACAGAGTTATTAGAAATGTTACCAAAACCTTTGATGACTCCATTTTCAGAACCACCAAAGATTACTTTAGGCCCATTCAGCATAGGTGAGTAGTCCTTCAGCAACCCCCTTGTTCCAGTCATGTGCCTGAAACATCCACTGTCCAAGTAGCATATAGGGATATGGTAACTTGGACTCACATGCAATAAAGATTACTTAACCTTAGAACCCAAATAACGTTTGGGTCCATTGGTGCAAGTTAGTCTGAACTTTAACAAATCTGCCTGCAGCTTTTCTAATAGGCAGACTGCTACTCTCCTTGACACTAAGATTGTGCCAACAATCTAAGACAAAGTGGCCTATCTTGCCATAGCACCAGCACTCAAACTTATTATACCTTTGTTTAGGTACAACCTTAGATGTACTGTTTGCAGCAGGTCTCTTGTTTTGTGCTGGGGCTTTGCCTCTAGAATTGAACTTAGCAGTCCATTCAGTTTTCTTAAACCCTAATCCAGCCTTACCCTTTTGAGACACAAACTCATCAATCAAGGGTAATACAGATTTTGGTTTAGAAAAACTAGCTACAATCTCCTTTTCTTTCTGAAGTCTATTCTCCATACTTTTAATCTGATAATTTTTAAATGTGATAGTATCCATCTGAATAACAGTAATGTTTTCCAGTCTGCCTATCTCATTCAACTTCTGATCCAGCAACTTCTCTGAATCAGATGCAACCAACTTAAGATCTGCAATTTCCTTATCCTGAGTTTTGGCCAGGTTTTTGCTTTTCTTTAGTACCTGTAACAAGTCCCCATATTCATCTATCAGCTTGATGAATATCACCTTCAGACTCAGACCCATCCACTCACTTGATGTAGATGTTGCTGACTCTGACCCAGTATACAATCTGATTTCTAGAAAAACATACCTTACTAGACCAGTTCCTGGCACTTGCTTCTTCTACACAGCCATCAGTCCCTTGCACTGATGGTCTTCTTATTCATAGATAGAGTTCAGCACTCATCATCTTCTTCATCTGCTGCATATAGACCAATGTATGCCTCAGCTTCAGATTCTGACTCTGAAGATGATTGGTCTGTCAAGCTCTTCTCCTTCTTAGCAACAAAGGATTTCTCCTTCTTGCTCTGGTGTTGAATCTTCTTTTTATCAGCAGACTCTTTTCTTTTATCTGGACACTCAGCCACAACATGTCCAGGCCTATTACAGCAGTAGCAAACTATCTTTGATGTTGTAGATTTGCATGGCTTAAAACTGCTCCTGTCCTTCCTGGATGACTTCCTCTTTTGATAATAGGCATCCTTAGGCTGAGATGTGGAGGGCTTAGACTTCCACGGCTTCTTCTTCAGGAATCTCTGAAACTGCCTTGTGAAGGCAGCAAAGTCTTCATCTGAGTCACTGTTGTCTGAACTTTGGTTGTCTGAATTATCTGAAGTAATTTCCGCAACTATCTTAGGAGGTGATGGAGACATCCTCCAATTCTTCCTAGTGGCTTCAACCTTGAAGGCCACAGACTTTTCTCTATGCTCCCATTTTACACTTTTCTCTTCCTCTTTCCTAGCCATCAGCTGCATCTCAAATGACAGCAATTTTCCAAACAAAGTTGGAGGAGAGATATCTGCAAGTTTGGCCACTTCCCTAATGACACAAATCTTAGTGTCCCAATCTTTTGTCAAGGATCTTAGGAATTTATCATTTAGTTCATATGTACTGAAGATTCTTCCATAGGACATCAGCTCATTTACTATTCTATAGAACTTTTTATAACACTCAGTTATACTGTCAGACTTTCCTTGTCTGAAACTCTCATATTCCTGGTTCAGCATAGACTTTCTATCTTGTCTGACTTCTTCAGAACCCTCTATGTAGACTATCAAAGTATCCCACATTTCCTTGGAGGTCTTGCAGTGAATCAAATTCTGAAAGGTTGCATCATCTATGACACTTACTATGATATTCTGGGCTCTTTTATCCATAGTTGCCAAGATGATCTCATCCTTAGTCATCTCTGAAAAATCCTTGGGAATTCTTTGGTTTGCATCTAGAACTGACAACTTCATTGGAATATAAGGACCTTCCTTTACTATAATGTAGATCCTTGGATCAGAAGCCTCCATAAATAGCATGACCCTTTCTTTCCATATTCCAAATATCTCCTTCCTACATATGGGTAATTTCATAGAACATAGTTCCTTATGATTTTCTCCTGAACTCATTTTCTTGATCTTGAATCTGCCTTATGGATCTAACTCAGACTGTTAAGTCCTTCTTTGAGTAACCTGCCTCTGATACCACTTGAAAGAATTGGTTTCAAGATAACCTAATACACCTACTGGGGGGTGAATAGGTTCAAATCCTTTTTATTCTAAGGCAGATAATAAACTCTAGTTTTCTGTTGGTTATACTACTAACACAGCAAACACATCACACAAATATATCCAATCACAGAGTGCACAGGATTTATAGTGGTTCCCCAAGTATTGGGTACATCCACTTTACCCCTTCGCCTATCTAGTAGTGTGCTAGATTTGGCCTAACTTCTTCTCTTCACCTCAGATCCGCAGATTTTACAGCTCAGAACCCAATTAAGGTTCCTACAACTTAGAGTGAGTCCACACACATACAGCTCAGGCACACAGCCCTACCTCAGCCTTCAACAATACCTACACCTCAGAGATAACAATCTCCTACAACTCAGGCTCACAGCCCTACCTCAGCCTTCAACAAGGTCTACCACTCAGAGACCTAAATCTCCTACAACTCAGCCATTATAACTTAGGCTTACAGCTTAGATCTATAAAGATCCTACAAAAAATTGATATAAGTTTGTAATTAACCACCACCCAGATAGAGAGAGAATGGATGGATGGTTTCTTGATCAGTTCTTGGAAGAAACTGATGGCAGAGAACAATCACTCTTAGCTTTCTTCAAAGCTTCTTGAATCTGAGCTCAGTAGGGTTGAACTCCTGTGAAGTTGATCTTCAATCAGCTCCTTTCTTGAAATTCAGATCTCAATCTGAATCCTTCTTAGCAGATTGGTTCAGGATCTGCACTTGAGGGACTTGATGATGAAAGCCCCTTTCTTCTTTGGATCTCTCTCTCTCCAAATACTTATGTTTCTCTTTCTTTAGTATTCTGTTATAGATTGGATGTCAACCCCTATTCTGTTGAAGGATAAAGCCTTTATATAGTCTTCCTCCATGGTAACCGGCTGATCCGGTTTCTAACAAACTTCTGACAGCACTGACAGTTGTAGTAGACAGGTTGGTAATGGCAGCTGTCAATTCATCCAGTCACTTCTTGAAATTCTGTCTGTCAGCAAAGTGTCGTGACTGAACTTCTTCATGTGTCGACACAAATAGACTAAGTGTCGACACAAGTGGACTAAGTTTCGACACAATCCTTGGTGGTGTCGACACATCTCCTTTGTTGTAGTTAGTGCTTCTCGACACAGCCTTCTGTAGAATGTGTCAACACTGATTCTGTGTGTCGACACAAACACTTCTCTTTAACTTTGTTGAATCTCTGCTGTGTGTGTCGACACAAGTCCTGTGTGTCGACACAGTTGATGTCGACAAAGTCTTCAGTGTGTCGACAATGCCTCTTGGTGTCGACACAATTGATGTCGACTAAGTATTCCTGTGTGTCGACACTGCCTCTTGGTGTTGACACAGTTGATGTCGACAATGCTTCACTATGTATCGACACTGCTTCTGCATGTCGACACAGTTTCTTCTGGTGTCGACACAGCCTTTCCAAGTGTCGACACAATTAACTCCAAGTGTCGACACAGCTTTTCTCCAGTGTCGACACAGGCCTTCATAAGTGTCGACACAACTTCTCTTGGTGTCGACACATGGACTTAGAAATTTTTCTGCATTCCTGCATTTACTTAACCTGCACATATAAACTCAAAACAACATCAAATACACCTTGATGCATATCATTGAGTAAGTTGAGACTTCTTCAAATCTGGTACACATTTTCCAATGTACCCAACAAGACATACTTCTATTTTATGTGGGTTCGTGTCAGATTGTTGATGCCCACAGGATAGACGGTTTTGGATACCTTGCTAGCTGCTTCGTTTTCTTTCTGTGGATGTGGATTACTTGTCTCTGGGATGTTTTATATTAGGATTGCATGGTATTTATTTTCAAGTATAAAAGATAAATTACTATTATTAACACATGCATTGCATAATTAAAAATATTAAATCACTATATTTAACGTCCGTACAAATACACTTTTATTACAATTATTAATTTTGAACCTGCATATCTTCAGGTGTCCTTTTGGAACCTCTAACCTCTTATAGGATTCCTAATCCGATAAAAGAAGTATTTTCCGCCGCGTATAATTACTTTTTTGTGGAATAGATGAGCCACTCAGCCGATGGATATGGCTAACTACTATACTTAAATTGATTTTAACTCTAATTAACTTAAAGAATCTTTTTTCATGGTTAAGTAGGTGTTTTGCCTAAGCTTCCGCAGTTATCCCCTGCTAACGTGGCATCATGACGGGCATTTATCCCTTACTCCAATATACCTTTTGAGTGGTGAAAAAAATGCGGGTTGTTATAGTATCCATAAGATTTGTGAACAACCGCTCCCTGCAAAGATATACTCAAACTCAGCAGTGGATATAGCCACACTAGTCTGCTTCTTGCTACTCCTTGAGATCAATCTCCTCCCTAGGAACTAACAAAGTTCCACTTGTACTTTTCCTATCTTCCTTGCAACATGCATTATTTGTATCTGAATACCCAATTAGTTCAAAATCATTATTTCTAGGGTACCAAATGCTAATGTGTTAGCTGCACTTAAGATATTTGAAAATCCTCTTGGCAGTTGAGTAATGAGATTCCTTAGGTCATGCTTGGTACCCAGCACAAACACATGTTGCATACATGATATCTGTCCTACTAGTAGTTAAGTACAACAAGGATCCAATGATATATCTGTACATAGATTCATGAAAGGGCTTACCCTTCTCATCCTTTTCCATGGAAATGTTGGGCCATATGGGTATTTTTATGGTGGAAGCTGATTCCATCCCAAATTTATTAATAAGCTCCCTATTGTACTTGGTCTGAGATATAAAAATAAAGTTATCAGACAGTTTCACATAGAGGCCTAAGAAGTATTTGAGCTCCCACATACTACTCATCTCAAACTCCCCTACATAAGATTAGTAAACCTTTTGCAAAGACTGTCATTAGTAGACCCAAATATTATGTCATCCACATAAATTTGTATTATGAGACACTTGCCCATTATTTCTCTAAGAAATAATGTGCTATCTATCTTTCCCCTTAAGAATTTTTTCATGATGAGAAAGGTAGACAAGGTTTCATACCAAGCCCTAGAGACTTGCTTCAAACCATATAAAGCTTTCTTTAATTTGTAAATATGATTTACCAGAGTATGATGTACAAATTCTGAGGGCTTATCCACATATAGAACTTCCTTAATATTACCATTCAAGAATGCTGACTTGATATCCGTGTGGTACACTTTGAGTCCCTTGTGTGCATCATAGGTAAGGAACATCCTTATGGACTCTAACCTTGCAATTGTGGTAAAGGTTTGGTCAAATTCTATTCCCTCTTCTTGCCTATAGCCTTTGGATACCAGCCTCACCTTATTCATGATGACTGTCCCATTCTCATCAAGCTTTTTCCTATAAACCCACTTGGTGCCAATTATGTTATGTCCATGTGGCTTTGGCACCAACTTCCACACCTTGCACCTCTTAAATTGTTGTAACTCATCTTGCATTGCATTGATCCAGAAATTGTCCTTCTTTGCTTCTTCAAACCTCTGGGGCTCAATTTATGACAGGAAGATAAGGAGCTATTCTTCATTGTGAACTCTGCTTCTTGTGCTCACACCTTATTGTTCATTCCCAATAATGAGAATTTTTTTGGTGATCTATTAGAGGCCTAGTTGCAGTAGGCAACCTATCTTCATACTACTAAACTTCATCTACAACATATGCTTATCATTTAATCCGATCATGTACAACTTTACCTGTGAGTGCTTCAACTTCTGAAGAGACCTTCTTTGAGCTGTGTGTGTCTTTAATAGAGAGCACTTTCATCTTCAGATCATTTCCTACATTGACAGGTATGCTGGACCAGCCCTTTTAAAGTAGGCTAGTCTCACAAAAAATAACAAGCATTGACTCTTAAACTACATAGGTCTTCTTGTTGAATACTCTATAGGCTATACTATTTGAGCTATATCGAATAAGAACACCAACATTGCATTTTTCAAAAAAATTTATAAGTAGAGATTTCCCATTGTTTAAAATATAGCACTTGCAACCAAAGATTCTAAAATATGAAATGATTGGTTGTTTGCCTTCCAGAATTTCATAGGGGGTTTTATCATGGGCCTTATTAATGGAGGCTCTATTTAGAACATAACAAGTTATATTGGCTACCTCAGCCCAAAAGTATTATGGGAGTTAGGAGTCACTAAGCAGTGTTCTGTGTAACGCCCCCACCTGTCACTTGACAGATAACGGTGGGTCCGGCCGGGGCCCCACGCCATATATCACAGACAAGCGAAGGAATCACGTGTGGAAATCAAAATCTATGTGAATCCTTAACTCATTCCATTCTAGCGCAGCATATTTTATGTTAGCATGAACTCAAACCAGAATGTCCACCCATATATAAAGATCGCATTTATATATAACAACACCAGGAATTTATACAACCCACACACACTGGCCTTATGTCCTTACAAGTTCCTCTTTTACACAACAATCATTTCGTACATCGGCACGCAGGCCGGCCACACATGAAATCCAAACACAACTCTTCGCATGGCCTTCAAGGGCCTCATCAAGCTAGCCATTCCGCTTATTCAGTTCAAGCTGAAACACCTGCAATTCCACATCCAACACAAACCAGAAAACAAAGTAACGGTCAGCATTTGGCTGACCTATTAAAACGACCCTACCCCCTACCCGGGGTAGTGGTTCCTTCCCTGTATACAGTGCTCATCAAATATCATCAAGCATCATCCAACAGTATATGTATATCAGTTCCTTTATCCCACTAGCAAACACACGACATCACAAATGCTGGAATCCACCAGACGTTCCGTGCACTCAGGGCACCTTCTTGGCGTACCGGAATCCACCAGTCATACACTGCTGATTCGAGGGTTTAACTTGTTGGTTGACCGGCCCTAGTCCACCAGTCTCGCAAGCTGGCGACATCCCTCCCAAACCACACAGAGGTACAACCTCACAGCAACAACCAGAGTAGGTCGACCCACAACCTGTGGTGTAGCACGCCGGGTTTATCCAAGCTCCCCAGGCAATGTCTACCCATCGACCCCCCTCCTAATCCGATCGACCCACACTATGTGGTGCAGCAACCCGGGTTTAACTCGGCTCCCCAAGCATTGCCACCCATCGATCCCTCTAACTAACTAGATCAACCCACCTTAGTGGTGTAACAACCGGGTTTATCACGAGCTCCCCAGGCGTGCTACCAATTGATCATATCACAACCAGGAGCTTTGCCAAAGCCTCCTCACATTCAGCATCACATCCATACATTCATCACACTAGAAAACCATTTCCATCTCATCAAATCCACGGAGTCTCCTCCGGTTTACCCATGAACATCACCAATCCAGACTACCGGTCCAGATGGGCTTCACACAGCATGCCTATTCCGTACTCCATAATTCCGGCTCTAGATGTAGACTCAACAAAGAAATCACTTCCGCAAATCCACCTCTTTGTGGAGGATTCCAAGCACATGCATAAAGGAAGGACTTCGATGTCTAAGAAGGAGATCGTTACCCTTGAAGACCGCTTCGGCGCCATGAAGTAGCCGGATGGAAATCACCGCCTCGGCTCCGCCTTCACGAATCCGCTCTCGGATCTTCGCACTGCACCCCGCAGCTCCTACAGCAGCTGGTAGTCTCCTCCCTTCCCTCTTTCCTTGGCCTATCTTCTTCCCTTTCTTGGAAAAACATGAAGGAGAAGAAGAAGAAGAAAGAGGGATTAAATCCCCTTTTTCTCGGCCTTCACAACATCCTAGGACAGAGCCCAGCCACTGGATCCAGGAAGAGGGAAACAAACGGCTCAGATTTGGCCAGAAAAGCTAAAACACGGCCTGACACGCCCTGTGACACGCCCGTGTCACAGGCCGTGTCCCCCTAAGCGGCAGTCAACCGACTCAAAACCAACAGTACACAGCCATCGGACACGCCCGTGACACGTGTCGTGTCCCCGACACGCCCTCCGACACGCCCGTGTCTGAGGCTGTGTACCTCAACGAAAATAATCCAGAAACAACCCGAGACTTCGCACGGCCTGGCACATGCCCGTATTCCTGGCCGTGTGCACCTGGACACACCCGTGTCCCACAAACACGCCCTAGATCGAAACGTCGAGTTGAGGTCAACGACCACTGACACGCCCTGTGACACGCCCGTGTCACAGGCCGTGTCCTCACTCAACACTCGACACTCGACGATCGTCGAGAACATTCGTCGACATCCAAGCCGATCGTCGACACGGCCCCGACACACCATGCGACACGCCCGTGTCGCAGGCCGTGTCTGCTATGTCGACTCCAAATTTCGTCGACTTCACGACTCGACACTAGCCCAGGCCTGACACGCCCTGGGACACGCCCGTGTCCCAGGCTGTGTCACCCAGGCCTGAACCCGATTTGCTCAAATTGATCCGCTTGACTTCGGGGTGTTACAATCCTCCCCCTACAAATAATTTCGTCCTCGAAATTTTACGCCAATCAGCCACAACATCAGCAAAGCTTACACCCCAAGCCTCCGCACAAACTAACAAACATACAACACAAACAAACATCCCTAACTTCCACTTGTGCACATTCAGCTACAGAAGACCTCCAAACAAAACATCATAATTGATTTATCGCCTCACAATCACAAGTGCACCAAGTTTTATAGAGAGAGACAACTATATATATCAACATCATTTACATACATCACTATGGACAATCCATCCAGGTACGATCCAGTCATAGCATCCACAGGAGCTACTTCATGATTCATCTCCGCTCAGCCTCCCGATTTTGAAATTCGCGATTAAGAGACAACTGAAACACCCGAGGCTGAATTTCACCAACTGAGCTTTGCGGCTCTTGCACGTCCATAGCATGCAATCAGGGTTGCGTCTGGGGTGCAGATGACTCGGCCACTGCTTTTCCCTTTTCTTCATATGACACACCTATCTTTTTCTCACTCCCTGGAGGGGCATTCCGACAAAATTTTGCTATATGTCCTTGCTGCCCGCATTTATAGCATATACGTGTATCCACACGTCCTGATCCATAAGTCTCCCCCGAAGAAACAGTCGACGGAGCTGATTCCGCAGGCCTAAATCTTTTCTTCTCTTGTCGTCGAAACTCCGATTGATCCAACTGCGACACTTTCAACTCTGACTTTTCCTGTCGCTTTTTCGCTTGTACTCGCTTCATATCCTTCTCCAATACACGAGCTGTATCGACTAATGCTTGGAAGCCTTGGCTCACTGAACTCGGAAGTGCCAACCTCAATTCATCCCGCAAGCCTTCATAAAATCGATTTGTCTTTCGTGCTTCCTTCCGCAAAGGTAGATCCCGCATATCTCCCCAATCTTGTAAACTCATGCAGGTAGGTATCAATATCTTGCTCACCCTGCACCAAACGGAGAAACTCATTTTTTATCGCAATCCTCTGCGACACCGACACATACTTGGCTAAAAAGATTTGGGAGAATTCCTCCATGGAAACGTCAGTTAAACCTCGACCTGCCAAGTGATGCACTTCAATTTCATCCCACCATAATCTCGCATCGCCTTCCAATATAAAAGTGGCCAATATCACTTTCTGTTCCTCGACCGTCTGGAGTGCAGTGAGAATCCTTTTGACCCTTGCCAACCAATCTTCCGCCTGCGTTGGTGAAAGCGCTCCACCAAACATCGGTGGATGAAAGTGCATAAAACGTGTCAAGGAGTCGTCACTTGCTTGCGCCTCCACCACCACTGCAGCATGCTCTTGCCTTACACCAGGTCTTGCCTGTCCAATAGGTTGTGCTTGTAACACTGCAAGCACTGTCTCCGTCACCACCCGTATGGCTTCTGCCGAGGGAGGCATAGGCACTTCCACGGGTGCTGCACTATCATCAGACCGCTGGGGCTCAGACGGCCCAGCTCCATCCCTCGCCACCTATCAATGTACAGAACACCATTAATACTTCCAATCATAACGATACTGCGACATTGACTACACACTCACGCACATCTTGTGCATGACATACATTCCTAGTGGACATTCATGAGTTCATTTATATTCTCTCCTCCCAAACAATCTAAACCTGGCTTTGATACCACTTTGTAACGCCCCTACCTGTCACTTGACATATAACGGTGGGTCTGACCGGGGCCCCACGCCATATATCACAGACAAGCGAAGGAATCACGTGTGGAAATCAAAATCTATGTGAATCCTTAACTCATTCCATTCTAGCGCAGCATATTTTATGTTAGCATGAACTCAAACCAGAATGTCCACCCATATATAAAGATCACATTTATATATAACAACACCAGGAATGTATACAACCCACACACACTGGCCTTATGGCCTTACAAGTTCCTCTTTTATACAACAATCATTTCGTACATCGGCACGCAGGCCGGCCACACATGAAATCCAAACACAACTCTTCGCATGGCCTTCAAGGGCCAAATCAAGCTAGCCATTCCGCTTATTCAGTTCAAGCTGCAACACCTGCAATTCCACATCCAACACAAACCAGAAAACAAAGTAACGGTCAGCATTTGGTTGACCCATTATAACGACCCTACCCCTACCCGGGGTAGTGGTTCCTTCCCTGTATACAGTGCTCATCAAATATCATCAAGCATCATCCAACAGTATATGTATATCAGTTCCTTTATCCCACTAGCAAACACACGACATCACAAACGCTGGAATCCACCAGACGTTCCGTGCACTCAGGGCACCTTCTTGGCGTACCGGAATCCACCAGTCATACACCGCCGATTCGAGGGTTTAACTTGTTGGTTGACCGGCCCTAGTCCACCAGTCTCGCAAGCTGGCGACATCCCGCCCAAACCACACAGAGGTATAACCTCACAGCAACAACCAGAGTAGGTCGACCCACAACCTGTGGTGTAGCACGTCGGGTTTATCCAAGCTCCCCAGGCAATGTCTACCCATCGACCCCCCTCCTAATCCGATCGACCCACACTATGTGGTGCAGCAACCCGGGTTTAACTCGGCTCCCCAAGCATTGCCACCCATCGATCCCTCTAACTAACTAGATCAACCCACCTTAGTGGTGTAACAGCCGGGTTTATCACGAGCTCCCCAGGCGTGCTATCAATTGATCATATCACAACCAGGAGCTTTGCCAAAGCCTCCTCACATTCAGCATCACATCCATACATTCATCACACTAGAAAACCATTTCCATCTCATCAAATCCACGGAGTCTCCTCCGGTTTACCCATGAACATCACCAATCCAGACTACCGGTCCAGATGGGCTTCACACAGCATGCCTATGCCGTACTCCATAATTTCGGCTCTAGATGCAGACTCAACAGAGGAATCACTTCCGTAAATCCACCTCTTGGTGGAGGATTCCAAGCACATGCATAAAGGAAGGACTTCGATGTCCAAGAAGGAGATCGTTACCCTTGAAGACCGCTTCAGCGCCATGAAGTAGCCGGATGGAAATCACCGCCTCGGCTCCGCCTTCACGAATCCGCTCTCGGATCTTCGCTCCGCACCCCGCAGCTCCTACAGCAGCTGGTAGTCTCCTCCCTTCCCTCTTGCCTTGGCCTATCTTCTTCCCTTTCTTGGAAAAACATGAAGGAGAAGAAGAAGAAGAAAGAGGGATTAAATCCCCTTTTTCTCGGCCTTCACAACACCTGGACAGAGCCCAGCCACTGGATCCAGGAAGAGGGAAACAAACGGCTCAGATTTGGCCAGAAAAGCTAAAACACGGCCTGACATGCCCTGTGACACGCCCGTGTCACAGGCCGTGTCCCCCTAAGCGGCAGTCAACCGACTCAAAACCAACAGTACACGGCCATGGGACACGCCCGTGACACGTGCTGTGTCCCCGACACGCCCTCCGACACGCCCGTGTCTGAGGCCGTGTACCTCAACGAAAATAATCCCGAAACAACCCGAGACTTCACACGGCCTGGCACACGCCCGTGTTCCTGGCCGTGTGCACCTGGACACACCCGTGTCCCACAAATACGCCCTAGCTCGAAACGTCGAGTTGAGGTCGACGACCACTGACACGCCCTGTGACACGCCTTGTCCCAGGCCGTGTCCTCACTCAACACTCGACACTCGACGATCGTCGAGAACATTCGTCGACATCCAGGCCGATCGTCGACACGGCCCCAACACGCCCTGCGACATGCCCGTGTCGCAGGCCGTGTCTACTGTGTCGACTCCAAATTTCGTCGACTTCACGACTCGACACTACCCAGGCCTGACACGCCCTGGGACACGCCCGTGTCCCAGGCCGTGTCACCCAGGCCTGAACCCGATTTGCTCAAATTGATCTGCTTGACTTCGGGGTGTTACATTCTGTCAGCCTCTATTAAGGTCCTATTTCTTCTCTCAATCACTCCATTTTGTTGGAGATTTCTGGGAGAGGAATACTCTTGGGTGATACCAAGGTCTTGATAGAACTTTGTTTAGCTCTAGATTAAAACTATGTACTTCGCTCAGTTTTAATTTTGACCACAGTGCATTGTAACTCATTCTCGAAAGCCTTGACATGGTTCACAAAGACACTTAAGGTATCTGACTTCTTCTTAAGGAGCAATACCCATGTGTACCTAGAGTTATCATCTACTATCACTTGGTAAAAAACTTCCCACCTAGGTTCTGAATAGGCAAAGTACCAAATAATTCCATATGCAACAGATAGAGACATCTTTCAGTGTCCTTTGAGCCAATACATTAAAAGTGGCCCTTATTTGCTTGCCCATTTGGTATGCAAGACAGGGACCACTTTTAACACATTTTAAATTAAGGCTATTTCAAATTAAATTTTTAGAAAATAACCTGTTCATTGCCTTGTAGTTAATGTGGGCAAGTTCTCTTATGCCATCGAACACAAAGAGACTCTCTCTTACTAGCTAAAAGACACACAGGTGATAATGAATTATTGAAAATAAAATATAAGGCGTATGAATTTCCACACCTAGTGCCTTAGAGGATGACCTTTAAGTCAACTGACTACTTGATCTAGCACTTATCATTGTGGAATTCAATGACATAGTCTAAGTCTCATAGTTAACTTATGCTTACAAGGTTGTGTTACAACCCTTCTACATAAGCTACCCATGTTATTGAGACTATGTCATTGTTAATCATAACATAGACTCTGGTGATGCCCCTATCAAAGCCACTAAAGATGACTTTAGGTCCATTCTTTATTAGAGTGTAGTCTTTATGTAAGCTCCTTGTCTAAGTCATATGTCTAGAACACCCACTGTCCATGTACCATATCTGATTTAGAGAGGTACTTGAACTAACTTGCAAAATTTAGATCACTTATCCTTAGGAGCCCAATATATCTTGGGTCCTAGGTGCATGTTAGTAGCATAAGTATTTCTAAAAAAACATTGTCTGGCTGGAATGCCTTTCTTTATATTAGGCATACTGGGGTTGTGAAAATAATCTATGACAGAGTTTCCCACTTTCCCATAACACCAACACTCATGGATGTTGTATCTTCTTTTTTGAATCGCTTTTGAAGTAGATACTTCAGTTTTTTGTACTTGAAGGAAGATATCATCATTCTTCTCATTTCTTTTAGCAATGTCTTGACATTTTTCCTTCCTGTAGTTAGTCTTATCAGTCAATTTCTCATTTGAATCAACATTTCTCAGTTTAGTGGCTAAGAAAAAGTTGATAACATCAGAAATTACCCTGTGAGATTGTGCTATAGGTTGGACAGCAGCCAACTATCTAGATGGAAGGGACTTGGAAGTTGATGCTTCATTTTACTTGAGTGAGGGGGCTGGGGCACCAAACACAAATTGTACAGGATGGGACATATGTATTTCCTCATATGGGGCCTTAAACACAGTCAAGCCCATTCCCTTCCTTCCACTATAGCTGTGAACATTTCTGTTCACACTATTAGATCATCCATTCAACCAATGACCATACATACTTTCTTAGTCATATTAGTTGGATGGAAACATAACCTTCTCAAAAGATATTACAGACTAGATCTGAGCCTTGCCCTTACTCCTATTCCTTCTTCTAGTATTCCTCTCAATGTACCCCAACCCCTTCCTGCTGGTTTGGGAGGTGAAGGTATCAATGAGTGGTAATACTGATTTGGGTTTGGATTATTGAACCACTAGCATCCACTCTTTGAGAAGCTTATCTTCCAAATCCTTAATTAAAGGATTTTTACTATTTATGGTTATGACTTGGATAATATTGATTGTCTTAAGTTGGGATATCTCCTTGATCACATAATTCAGCTGTGAGGCTGACTGAGTGTGCAAGACAATATCTTCTCTTAAGGAAGCAATCTCCTTGGCCCTTCTTTTGACAAGCAACTTGCTCTTCTTCGGAGTTTTTAAGATCAAACCATACTATTCAATAAATTGATTAATATATTCCTCAGATTCTGATACATCTTTATCATAAGAAGAAGGTGCTTCAAAATTAGGACTTATTTAATAATCAGATTCAGAGGAAGAGATAGAATTAATTAACACCACATCAAGATCAAACTGATCCTGGGTGGATTCTCCTTCTGTCATGGCCATAAGTCCACAACCGCCACTTACTTCTTTATCCATGCCATTATCTTTACCTGAAAGTGACAGAGGGGACCTAATCCCTAACCTTGTAGCTAGATAGTCCTTATCTCCTTCAGTAGTAGTGGCAATAGCTTAATGTAGGCTTCATCCTCTTCTTCAGAATCAGAAGATGTTGAGTCAATTTGACTCCAGCTCTTCTCATTCTTGGCTCGGAAGGCCTTTTCCTTCTTTCCCTTATCGTGGTGGTTCTACTTCTCACCTATTTCTTTTCTATTGATAGTGCAGTCAGCAATGACATGCCCGTATTTAGTACAACAATAACATATTATTTTAGTAGAAATATGTTTACTAGGTTTAGAATCATATATGTCTCCATTGGAGAACTTCTTCCCAGATTTGCTATGATCTTTCTTGTAGTATGCAGAGGAGGAAGGTTTGCTCTTCCATTGCTTCCTATTCATTATCTTCTAGAATTGCCGTGAGAAGGCAGCAAACTACTCATTTGACATGTTATTATCAGATGTGTTGGACTCAGTGATCTTTGAATCAACTGGCCTTCTTAGGTGAGAAGCAATTCTCTCCTTGCTATTCTTAGAGCTCTCAGACATGAGAGCCACTGTCCTCACCTTGGCATAGGACCTGATGGTGATCTCCTCCTCCTTTCTGGCAGATAGCTACATCTCATAAGAGAGCATCTTTCCAAATAATGTGTGAGGAGGAGTTTCAGCAAGCTTGACCACTTCCCGATGGCTTATGTCTTTGTGTTCGAATCTCTTTTTAGCAATCATCTATATTTTCCTTACTATTCTATCTAAAGGCCTCATACTCCTGATTGAGCAGAGATTTCCAATCATCCCTAACTTCTTCAGTGCCATCCTTGTACACTATCAGTGTCTCCCACATCTCTTTGTCAGTCTCACAATGCACCTAGTTCTGGATAGTGGAATCATCAATAGCACCTACTATGATATTTTTTGCTCTTTTGTCCTTAGTAGTAAGTGCTGCTTCATTCCTTATCATTTCAGTATAGGTCTTGGGCACTCTTAGGTTTGGTTCAATAGTGGAGGACATTTAGGGGATAAAAGGTCCCTCATAAACTATGATATAAATCCTAGGTTCAAAGGCTTCCATAAAAAGCCTGACCCTTTGCTTCCATATGCCAAAGGTCTCATTTCTGCATATAGGCAACTTCATAGAGCTCATCTCCTTATGATCCTCTACAACAAACATCTTGAAATTTTATTTGAGTACCCCTAATAGGATCTGGTCAGACTGCTAAGTACTTTTTGACCAACCTCCCTCAGATACAACTTGATAGTTAACTGGGTAGTAGTCTAAATCACCTAGAGGGGGTGGGGGTGAATAGGTTGTTTCTATTATTTTTCTTTTTTACTATATTGTTTAGTCTTAGTTAAACATTGCAAAAAACATATAAAATTTTACAGTGGTTCCGCATGGTCTTGGTACATCAACTTTCCCACACCACCTTTCTAATAGTGTGTTAGACAAGGCAACCTTCTCCAAACTCAGATCAAAGAGCTTAAAACACAGATCCCTCAGGATCTCTCAGGTTTCCTCCAAGACATACCTCAGGCCACTCCCCTACATCTTAGAGTAAGCTATACACCTGCAGCTCAGTGACCCTCCAGGTCACCTACCTCAGGCCTATCAAGAATCCTTACAACTCAGGCTTGGAGGACATCCCTACACTCAGGCATACATGCCCTACACTCAGGCACACAGGCCCTACAGCTCAAAAAAAATGTTCTTACAAGATTGTTTATTTAGATTATAATAGAATATAATAAAAGATATACACCTTCAGATTTGGTCTTTAGTTAAAATAGAATAGTTGAGAACTGTCCTAGAGTAGAGCTTGAAATATTATTCTTCATCTTGTGCCTTAGCTCCGTCTTGATCTCCTATCTCCTTATTGAAAGAATAAGATCAACCACTAATCCTTGATGGACCCAAACTATTCTCCTTAGATCTGAGAATAACTTCAGTAAGCACAGGGCTGTTGGCACTCTCTGCATATCCAATACTTTGTAGCAGAACCTGGCAAAAATAATAACTTGACCCTGGCATGCACATGATCCTCGATGATATCTTTGTTTTGACCATGGAGATGTTTTTTATAGGTTCCATCAATCTATAATGGATCTTGGATTGATTTGACCTTACATGCTCAAGAATTGATAGATCTATTTTGCTTTATTAGTCTTCTGCCAAAAATGGGTTACATCATCTCAATGGCTATATTTGAGATTGTCTCAGTGCTTCAGCGGACAATGGCTTCTGTCTCAGCGACAGATTGATTGCGTCTTAGCGGTTTCGCTGAGATCATACTAGTCTCACAGCAGGGCTGGGACATGATGATGTCTTAGTGGCTATTAGCTGAGTCTTAGCGGTTCCGCTGAGACCAAATAGTCTTCTCAGTGAATTTCTCCAGAACAGCAGAGACAAATACAACAATGTCCAGATCTATTCTAAACATGTTTTTAGTATAACTTAAACCTGTAAAATTAGTGAAGAAGAAGTTTTATGAAAAACATTATGCACTTTGTATTGAAGGTGATGCCTCTTCAAATCCAAGGAACATTGATGGGTAATATTCCCAACAACACAGATCTTGTTGTCTTATTCTCTGGTTAGTGACCTCAATAATTTATCATTTAGCTCATAGTCATTGAAGACTCTTTCATTTGTCTTTAACACATTTAATATTTTACAAAATTTCTCATAGAATTTAAAAATGAAATCCTTCTTTACATGCGTGAATACTTCATATTCCTGGTTCATAGGGGATTTCCTATCATCCCTAACTTCTTTAGTGCCCTCCATGTATATTATTAGTGTCTCTTAAATCTCCTTGGTAGTTTGGTAGTGGATAAGGTTCTGGATGGTGGTGTCAACTATATCACTAACAATGATGTTCTTGGCCCTCCTGTCCATTGTGGCTAGAACAACTTCCTCTCTGGTCATCTTAGTGAAAAGCTTGTGAACTTGTAGATCTGTATTTATAGAGAAGGCTTTCATGGGGATGAATGGCCCCTCCTCAACTATGATGTATATATATGGGTCTAAAGATTTTATAAATAGTATAACCCTCTGCTTCCATATGCCAAAGTTCTCCTTTCTTCATATTGGAAGCTTTATGGAGCTCATCCCCTTATATCCTTAAGTAGAAGATAAGGTGTATGACTTAATACCCTCTGTTGGGAACTTGGATAGACTGTTAAGTATTTTTCAACCAACCTCCCTCTGATATCACTTCAAAGAATATGAGGTAGTCTAAACACCTAGAGGGTGGTGAATAGGTGGTATGAAGTTTTTGGTATTTTGAAAGTTATATGTTTTTCTATCATAGAGAATTAAGAATAAAGCATAACACAGACAATGCATACGGATTTATATTGATTCCCAAGAGTATGTATACATCCACTTCCCTCGCCACCTATCTAGTAGTGTGCTAGACTTGGCAAACTCCTCTAATTACTCAGGTCTTCTTTCTTACAACTCATATTCCTCAGAATCTTACGTAAGTTCTTAATAAAGACCCTATCTCAGATTTCAGGAAAGGCATACCTCAGGCAGTACACATTCCTTTGTCAGAGCACAAGTACTCTTACAGCTGAGATACTCAGCTGGTCTCCTACCTCAGATTCACTACCTGAATGCTACCTCAGATCTATACTAGATCCTACCTCAGGCTTAACTCTAAGCCGTAAACTAAGATCCAAATGGATCTTATAACAACAAATATAGTTGTTTGATTTACAACAGAATGACTCAAATAAGATATTACTATTGTAGCTTTAAGTCTTGTTAGGTTTTTTTGTAGAAAAACTTCTTCAGCAGCAACACTGGATCACTCAATGAATTTGCCTTTATAACAAGATCAATACTAAGCTTCCTTGTTTGTAGAAGTCATCGTGCTCACTAGAGTAATAGCTTTCTCTTTTTAGAATCTTGAATTCTTCTTCTTCTTCTCAAGAAAATCTTGAAGTTCACTTTTTCAACTTTTGACGGCCAGTTCAACTTTTCTGAGATCTTAAGCTTTTTCTCTCTATAACAGCAAAAGTTAGAAGAATCCTTTCTTTTCCTTTTACACCTTTGGCTTTTCTAATGGTTGAAACTTCGAACACATCACATTAAAGTACTTTTCAAATATGATTTATGAGACATGTACTTTCGGCGAATTTGTTGAGTTGCGATCCCGCCTTTATGAACAACAAGAAGATAAACATTCTTTCAAGACGATATCATTTTGTGGATACTTCTCACAAAATGGTATTTGTACTTGGAGCTTGAAATCTGCTTCTCTGAAGCTAACAAGATGGTATCATTGTAGAATGTCTCCTAACACAACGATATCATTGAGTCCTCTTTACTCATCAAGATAGTGCAGTACTGAACTCCATAATGCCACACTTTAGACCATTCTAGAGATATGTAAAGGTTTATTTTTTTTCTCTACAGTTATCTCCTATTCAACTGAGTTTTACTAGCAATGTGAATTATTGAACCTACATAATCATTAATAGATAGGTATCAAATACAAACTGTACTTATCATTATATGTAGGACTTCTTCAAATCAGGTACATTGTGGGTAATATACCCAACATAAAAAAAATTTAAAACTCATTTATAATATTTCAAATGTATATAAGATTTGGAAATTTCCCGAAAAACTTATGATTCTCCATGTACTAGTATGGATCAAGTTCATGAATTATGTAATATGCAAGCTCGCAAAAATATTCAAGAACGTTCCTCTTTTGAAGGATCCATGGAGTGCATATCAAGTAGAATGGAAGATTTCAACACATCGAGAGAAAGGGAAGATGGCAACTCATCAATGGAAGAGGAATGCCAAGAAGAAGATGATAAAGAAACTTTATGTTCTGAACATTATTCCTCAACCAAGAACATTGTAAACAAAAAATCCTCCCTACTTGTTATAAATTCTCTTTCATTATTTCGTGGGATTGAAATGGCAAAACGTAAAATTAAAAAATTACAAAATTTTAATTTTAAATTATGTCTAGAAAACAAAACCTTAAAGAAAAACTTGTTGTAGATTCTAATACTGATGTGTCTATTTCTTCCTCATGCTCTTTATTTCAAAATAATATATGTTGTAATGACTCTAATTTACTTAAGGAAGAATTCAAGTTTTTTGAAAAAGTGATCCCTATTAGAAAAGAGTATAATGTTCAAACCCTCATACCAGTTCAATGGAGTTCAGAATAAGAGGGTGTTCACATTACTTGACTCATCATCGAACACTCAATACTTGCGGTATTCCGAGCCCATAGATGACCCTCACTATGTAAAGAGTGGTTTTCCTATGCACAACCCGTGAGTTGCATCGAGGAGGTCTCGCCACACAATGATGTGTTGAACGCCAAGTGTACCGGTCGCACAAGTAATATAAAATGGTCGAATTTTCATAAGTATCGAACTCACAAGGAATATAGTAAGGTGGCATTTACTTTCTAGGAAGGACTTGAGATCAAAGTCCTTAGGTCGGTGTTATGAAGGGGGTTTGTTTTATGATGTGGAAATAAGATAAACTAAATTAATAACTACTACGCAGGATGCTATGCACTACCTCACTTGGAAGGATTGAGACTATGCATGTCGAAATGCGCTGCTTTGCAACACAGATGGATGAGTAGGCAACTGGATGGATTTATTGTCCGCACTAGTGGATTAAAACTATGGAGGCCGCTAAGCACTGGTTTGTTTGGCGGATGGTTGCACGAGCCGTTAGAACGACTTAGCTTGGCGGATGGAAGAGTAGGCTAACAGAATGGATGAGAAGGCTTGTGTAGTGGACGATTAGGATTGTGGAATGGAGTGGAGGGTGATGGTGGAATGGCGGCGCACTTCAAGCGCAATCTAAACTAACAATGATTTTCACAAACAAGAAGATATCATTACAAATCATAGTTTAGTAAGCTTTCATCATCAAAAAGTAAGGATTACATCATACAACATCAAACAAGTAAGTGAAAAATGCAAGAGATACAACTGAATCCCAAGGCTTGTTGTGGATTCACAGTAGGAATCGTCAGGTCATCAATCCACGCCATAGCTCAATCGTAACTATCATCTGAGGTATAGGTGGGCTATCATTTCATGCCAATGTACCCATCTTCTCCGGTAAACAATAATCCAGCCAAGTATGATGCAAAGAACTCCTTGCTTGGCAATGAAGATGAGTGTACAATCCTCTCCTTGAAGTGCTTGGATGATGTGAAGTGGCGTAGGGAACGTCCTCGTGGAAGGTGGAAGAAAATGGAGGAATCACATCCTTTGGTAGGAGAAATTGTGAATTGTTCGGGTGCTCCAAATGAATTAAAAATCAGGACTTAAATAGAAAACACATTAGAAAATCCTTCGTGCATGACCTCATACAAGGGCAGAATCAACCAAGTGAGAAGGAATCACATAAACAGAGCAAAACAAAAAATTTTAGACAAAAATAGTCTGCTCGTGAGATTTAACACACGCACAGGCAAAATAGCTAGTCCATGAAAAAATCACACAGCCAGAAACAGAATGGCAGATTTTCATATTTTTAAGAGAAATGAAGATGCACGGTCGACTAGAATGTGCAAGAGGTAAACACACGACCGTGTGAACTGGAAAATTGCAAAATATCATAAAATTCTAGACAAAGGAGAGAAGATTGTGCAATTTTGGTCACGCATGATCAAAACTGACCATCCCCAAACAAAATGCATGAGTCGAGGTAGATCGCCAATTTTAGTCATTGCAGGAATCTCAAGGTCACAGAAATCATGCGACAAGGAAACACTTGACCATGCGATTTATCCAGCTAGAATTCCAATAGAATAGGGATCAGGCCACCTGCAATGTAAACCAACAAGCTAGAGTACATGCCACCAGCACACAGAACAACCAAACACAACAAAATAATGACATTGGGAGCACCATGTGCTTACCCATAGCAAAGTAGTGCGCAATTGCACACCATTTTGGGGAAAATGCGGACTTCATGTGAGAATCATGTACAAGTGAATTATAAGCAATAACGACCTGAAAGTGAAGTGCATGTGTTTGAAAATGATCCCTGATGAGTCTGAAAAACCCTATAAATATCATACTCATCACACCACCAGACTTAACCGTTTGCTCATCCCAAGTAAACCACAAATCATGTGGATGAGAAAAAGAAATAGTTGGCATAGATATTATAATGGTGGAGTACCATGTGAGTCACATACTCATGTGCATAAAAATGCAGTAGAAGAAATTTCTAATTATGCATATTACTCTATAATTTTCTAAGAGTGTGTTTATATATTATTTCTACTCAAAAGTAGAATTGTGGTGAATCATCTGGTCACGTATAAGGAGAAAGTAATCTGATTACTAAGGTTAGCATTGCCAAAGATCGTGTCTTGGGACAACCTCCAAATAAATTACGCAATGACGATGACCATAAGCTTGTCCGTTCACACTCTCTCCAAGAAATTAGTTTGGTTCAACTCACAAATCAATAAGACTTTAGTTTTAGAATGGGGCTTGAGTTTAGGTGAGGTATACAAAGATAAAATGATGGCATAGACACATAACCCAAATGAGCAAGCTTTGAAAGAAACTATCCATGCAGTTAACATACACGTAGGTACACTATGTAATGCCCCGAAAGTTGTGTGCGAGTCGGTCGCGAAAAAAGAGTTTTTGGTTCCTGTAGGGGTACACGGCCTAGGACACGGGCGTGTCCAAGGCCGTGTCTGGCTGGTGATTTTTTGGCTGTTTTCAACCCGAGAAGGACACGGCCAGAAACACGGTCGGATGACATGGGCGTGTCATCCGACACGGGAGTGTGCCATCCCGTGTCCCTACCCGTGTCCTGATGGGTCGTGTCCGTTGCCGTGGTGGTTATGCGTGACACGCCCATGAACACGGGCGTGTCGAGGAACCCGACACGGGCGTGTCGAGGAACCCGACACGGGCGTGTCAGGTCAGACACAGGCATGTCTTGGCCCTTGTGCGTTTCTCAGTTCGATGATCGTGCCTGGATCGAGGCACACGGCCATGGACACGGCCGTGTGCCAAGCCGTGTGCGGCCCAGGTCTGGGGAATTTTGTGCAGATCCGAGCCGTTCGTTTCCTTTAATTTAGATACGACGGTCCAGATGAAATTCTGCTCTGTTAAGGCCGGGAATAGGGGGTTATTTCCTCATTTTCTCTCCAAAGTTCTCCTTTTTCAAAGTGAGAGAGAAGAGGAAGAAGAAGGAGGTTTCCGGCCATCGGCGGAGCATCGGAGCACCGTTTCGTAATCTGAGAGCGGATCCGTGGAGGGAAGGTCATTGCGAAGAGTCCTAACCGCGTAGTTTTTCCATGGCGCCAAAACGGACTACAAGGGTAACGATTCTCAACTTGAGCGCTTGAAGCTCTTTCTTTCTGCATAGGGAATCCCGCTCCCGCGAGTATGCGGTGAGTGCGTGGTGTTCCTTGGGGTTGACAGGAATAGTCCCCCTTGTGTTGCATATAGAGCCCGGAATCGTAAGTACGGGCATAGGCATTGTGTGTGAAGCCTACCCGGACATGTTTTGTCTGGATCGGTGATGTTGCATTTGATGTGGTTTTGCCGGAGAAGACTCCGTGCTTTGGATTTTTCGGGTTTCTACGCGGTAGATTGCAGCAGGGATCCTTGGAGATTAGCTTCAAGGCGCACCCGGAAAATTGAGCGGAAACGTGTTCTGCTAACTTGGCGGTCTGGGAACCAGCCTTGATCATAACTGGGTTATGAGATTGTTTTGGAAAATTTGGGATCCGAGAGAAGCTTGGCCCGCGCAAAGGACTTAAATTGGACATGCGGCGTGAGCAACGGGCAAGTGGAATTGGACCTAGGCTATGTGGTTCGGTGCGAGAGACCCGAAGATGGGGACTGGCCGTTGGCATAGTCGGAGCCTTAGACGGTGGTCAGAAAGGCTAAATGCTCACATGTTGTTGCCATCCTGGGGGTGGTGGTGAATGCACTGATGGGTCAGGGTTCACCATAAATGTGCCCTGAGTGCACGGGGTGTTTGGCCGTGCGAGCCTACACCTGTGGCGAATTATAATTGCGCTATATATATTGTTGGGCTAATGTTATGCAGGGAAAGAGCACCGCCGTCCCGAGTCAGGGGCGGGGTCGTTATAATTTGGTCGGCTTTTAGCTGACCGTTGCTTTATTTGCCACCGTGCGGTGGTATGTGCTTGCAGGTGCTGCGGAGCCGAATGCCAAATAGCGGGCTGGAGCCCATGTTGCTGTGCTGGCCCTAGAAGGCCGTAGAATAGCTGTTTTATATTTAACATGTGTGGCCGGCCTGCGAGCCGATGTATGTAAAACACTCTTTATTAAGTGAACATTTGTAAGGCCATAAGGCCATGTACCCGTTTCTGTGTATTTGGGGTTTCATTCCTGTTGTTGTAGCTGTGGACATTCATATTGATGGATTTAATTTTGGGTTCTTTCAACTTTAAAATCTTCCGCTAGAATGCTCTGTGATTAGGACGAGTAGTCTTAATTGGTTGGTTTGATTATTCATTTAGTATCCCTTCCGACTGTCTGTGGTATATGGCGTCGGGTTCCAGCTGGACCTTCTGTTATATGTCATGCGGCAGTTGGGGGTGTTACAATTTGGTATCAGACTTCTGGTTACGATCAGGCTTAAATGAATTCGTGGGCAAATTCTTTTAAGGGGTGGTGAGCACATGTGTGCGTCATCGTTATAACATCAAAAAGAACCCATGAATGTCCACTTAGGAATGAAAAATACACTTGTTTGGTGGAACCTGAGTGTTCCAATGATTGCTTTTAGCAATTTGTTTATTGTCTAATCGTGTGTCTTTGCTAATTTAGGCAGCTGGGAGCGGTGTTGGTCAGTCAGAGCGTCCGCAATCAGCGGAAAGTAGTGCACCAAGGGATGTGCCTGCTACACCTCCTTCAGCAGAAACCATCAGGATGGTGGCTGAAGCCGTGTTCGCAATGATAAATGCCCAACCTGCAGGGCAAATGCATCGCGCACCTCCTGCGAGTGAGCAAGAACCGGTTAGGGCGGCAGAGCCGAGAGTGGTGGAACGCACAGCAGTTGAGTTAGTAGAGCCGAGGAGAACTACGGAGCGGCAGCTAAAGCACGTGATGGGCTTTAATCTTCCGAGGTTTAATGGGGTTGAAATGCCAACTCAAGCTGAGGACTGGCTCTCTTCCATAAAGAGGGTGTTGACGTCCACAATGACTGAGGAGTGGCAGAAGACCACCATAGCGACTTTTCTTTTGGAAGGTGAGGCGAGGCTGTGGTGGGACGAGATGGAGTTTCATCTTCTAGTAGGAAGGCAACTTGCGGATGTGCCGATGGAGGAATTTTCAAGATTGTTCCTAGCCAGATTTGTACCTTCTGCTCAGAAGTTGGAGATGGAGAATCAATTTCTTGGATTGTCTCAGGGATCCAGAAGCGTGGACAAATATCTACATGAGTTCACACGGTTGGGTCGTTATGCTGGTGCTATGTTTTCAGAAGAAGAGAGGAAGACCAACCGATTCTATGAGGGTCTTCGCGGCGAATTACAGTTACTCCTTGCTGGGCCTAAGGCGCAGGGCTTCCTAGCCTTGGTCAATTCAGCCCGATCGTTGGAAAAGGTTGCGAAGAAAGTTCAAGAGAAGAAGGACCCAGGAGAAAGGAAGACCGAGTTCAAGGTGCCAAGTAACAAGACAGGTTTCCATAGATGGAACAAGAAGCGGAGGACTTCGAACTCAGCCCCTTCGGCTGATGCATCGGGGGCAACTACAAGTCGAGTCCCCGGAGCTTGCTACAACTGCGGGAAGACGGGGCATTTTGCTCGGGAGTGTTGGAGCGGACGTTCAAAGTCCGAGAGGAGGCCTGGAGCGACTTATGAGGAGAAAGGGAAGGCGGTGGAGTCAACCGCATCCCATCATGCTCCAGCCCAGCCTAGAGTCTACAACCTTGGTCTGCAGGAGGCCATTAAGCAAGCAGACGTGGTGACAGGTATGAGTTAAATTACAGTGGTTTAACTTTTATAGCTGTTACCTTTGTATTTGTAGGCTTACGTTTGTTAGTGCTAGGCTTTATGTTAATCTTTGGGTTTCCGGCGAGAGCCCTTTTTGATACGGGAGCATCACATTCCTTTTTGTCCGAAAAACTTATATCGCGCATCGGAGTTCCATTCTCGATGGCAGAAAACAAGTTGGATGTGTTGTTGCCTAATGGGTGCTCAATGCGTGCGGATAGGATTTGTGTTGTGAAAATTCGGATTGGAGACCGGGAGTTTGATTTGCGGGCGTTGGTTCTACCATTGATGGAGTTCGACATAATTTTCGGTATGGATTGGCTCTCGGAGCAAAGTGCATGTATTGATTGCAACCGCAAAGAAGTCAAGTTGGGTCTGGACACTGGTGGAGAGACTACTTTTGCGGGCATGAAGGGGTCAGGGAAAGTTCTGATATCGGCCCTTCAGGTGTTCAAGGCAGTTCGGTCTGGGGCAGAACTGTATGTCACTCTAGTGCAGACTGCGACGCCTAAACCTAGTTTGGGCAACATCCCAGTTGTGTCCGAGTATCCTGATGTGTTTCCAGATGATCTCCCAGGAGCCCCTCCTCAGCGGGAGATAGACTTTACTATAGAGCTAGTACCGGGTGCCAAACCGGTGTCACGCTCCCCCTATCGGATAGCCCCAAGAGAAATGGCAGAGTTGAAGGTGCAACTGCAAGAGTTGCTAGAGCAAGGTTATGTGCGTCCAAGTTCGTCGCCTTGGAGCGCACCAGTTCTCTTTGTTAAGAAGAAAGATGGGAGCTTGCGGCTTTGTATCGATTATCGGGAATTGAACAAACTTACGGAGAAGAACAAATATCCAATCCCGAGGATTGACGATCTATTTGATCAGCTGGTTGGATCAACTGTATATTCGAAGTTAGATTTGAAGTCCGGTTACTATCAGTTGAGGATAAGGGAGAGCGACATCCCAAAGATAGCATTCAGTAAGCGGTTTGGGCATTATGAGTTCACAGTCATGCCGTTTGGGTTGACGAATGCGCCATCCGTGTTTATGGATCTGATGAATAGGACGTTCAAAGAATACCTGGATCAGTTTGTGATAGTATTTATCGATGATATTCTGGTGTATTCGCGGTGCGAGGAGGATCACTACAAGCATTTACACATGGTGTTGGAGACATTGAGGAAAAGTCAGTTGTATGCAAAGTTCTCCAAGTGTGAATTCTGGTTGTCCTCGATAGCGTTCCTTGGTCATGTTGTCAGTGGAGAAGGAATAGTTGTGGATCCGGCAAAGATAGTGGCGATACGGGAGTGGCCTACTTTGACTACAGTGGCAGAGTTCCGGAGTTTTCTAGGGCTTGCTGGCTACTACAGGCGCTTCGTAGAGAACTTCTCGCGGATAGCACTACCACTCACGACGTTGACAAGAAAGGATCAGAAGGTTGTGTGGTCTCCGGAGTGCGATCAGGCTTTTGAAGAATTGAAGAGGCGATTGACCACGGCGCCCATTTTATGTTCGCCAAGTGGAACCGAAGGGTTCAAAATCTATAGTGATGCTTCGGGCAGTGGTTTGGGCTGTGTTCTGCTACAGCATGGGAGAGTGATAGCTTATGGTTCATGACAACTGAAGGTTCATGAGAGGAATTATCCGGTCCACGACTTAGAGTTAGCGGCCGTGATATTTGCTCTTAAGCTTTGGAGGCACTATCTGTACGGTGTGAAGGTCGATATTTACACCGACCATAAGAGTTTGAAGTACCTATTGGACCAAAAGGATTTGAACATGAGGCAGAGGAGGTGGATGGAGTTCTTAGGGGACTACACCTTCAAGATACACTATGTGCCTGGGAAGGGAAATGCAGTGGCGGATGCGTTGAGTCGTAAGATTCCCGCACAAGCCAATTGGTTATCAGTACATGATGAGAGATTGGTCCAAGAGTTGGAGGCATTGGAGATATCTTGCGTTGTCAAGCAGTCAAGTGCCGAGGCGAAACTGTTTTGGACAGAGGTGCAGTGTGACCTAGCGGATAAAGTTCGGCGGGCTTTGGTTCAGGATAGCAGCATGAAGCAAATCTTAGATGGAACCTTGGATGGGTCAAATTCCCAGTTTGTGGTTGAAGATGGGTTGCTAAGGAAGGACGGTCGTCTATGCGTTCCTAGTGCGGATAATATTCGGGAGGAGTTGATGTATGAGGCTCATCATACCAAGTACTCAATCCACCCGGGAAGCACGAAGATGTATAGAGACATGAAGAAATTATTCTGGTGGCCGGGTTTGAAGAAGGATGTGGCACTTTATGTGGCTAAGTGTCGTACTTGCGCATTGGTGAAGGCGGAATGCCAGAAGCCCGGAGGTTTCTTGAAATCCCTTCCTATCCCAGAATGGAAGTTTGACGACATATCTATAGATTTTGTGCACGGTTTGCCGAAGTCGCAGAAGGGAAACGACACCATTTGGGTGGTCGTTGATAGATTGACAAAAGTGTCGCACTTTATCCCAGTGAGAAAGGAGGATCCAGTGGAAAAGTTAGCCAAACTCTACGTGGATAATATTGTACGATTGCATGGTGTGCCTAGAAGTATTGTTAGTGATCGAGATGGACGCTTCACGTCAAATGACTGGAGGTTGGTGCATGGTCTGTTGGGTACTAAGCTAAAGTTCAGCACAGCCTTTCACCCGCAGACAGATGGCCAAACCGAGAGAGTCAACAGGACTATGGAGGACATGCTTCGCATGTGCGTCCTAGATTTCGGGAAGAACTGGGAGGATCACCTGTACATGGTGGAGTTTGCTTACAACAACAGCATTCAGGCAAGCATTGGAATGGCGCCTTTCGAAGCCTTATACGGGAGGAAGTGTCGTACACCGTTGTCTTGGTTGGAGGCAGGCGAATCAAAGTTGTATAAACGTCAAGCGGTGGAAGATGCCACTTCAATGATACGGACAATTCAGGAAACGCTGAAGATTGCTCAGGATAGACAGTCAAAGTATTACAATGCCAAACATAGAAATGTGGAGTTCAACGTTGGCGACATGGTATATTTAAAGATCAAGCCGTTCAAGGGTGTATCGCGGGTTCGACGCTTGAAGAAGCTGAGTCCGAGATACCTTGGACCATTTGAAATCCTGGAGCGTGTTGGCGAGGCGGCATATAGATTAAAGCTGTCGACGGAGTTGAGTGGGCTGCATGATGTATTCCACGTATCGGTGTTGCGTAAGGCAGTGCAAGAGCCTTTGCAGATCGTTGCGGAGAATCAGGTACCGGTTGATTATGAGTTAACAACAAGGGTCAAGCCAGTGCGAATTGAAGATGTTGCAGTCAAATGACTCCGCAACAAGGAGGTCCGAATGGTTAAAGTCCATTGGGATAATTGCGGACGTGAGGAGCTTTCTTAGGAGCGAGAGCAAGCCATGTTGTAGGAATACCCCGAGTTATTTCACTCAGGTATCATTTAGCTTTTGTGTACCTTTGCTTAATTTCGGGACGAAATTCCTTAAGTGGGGGAGATTTATAACGCCCCGAAAGTTGTGTGCGAGTCGGTCGCGAAAAAAGAGTTTTTGGTGCCTGTAGGGGTACACGGCCTAGGACACGGGCGTGTCCAAGGCCGTGTCTGGCTGGTGATTTTTTGGCCGTTTTCAACCCGAGAAGGACACAGCCAGAAACACGGCCGGATGACACGGGCGTGTCATCCGACACGGGCGTGTGCCATCCCGTGTCCCTACCCGTGTCCTAATAGGTCGTGTCCATTGCCGTGGCGGTTATGCGTGACACGCCCACGAACACGGGCGTGTCGAGTAACCCAACACGGGCATGTCAGGTCAGACACGGGCGTATCTTGGCCCGTGTGCGTTTCTCAGTTCGACGATCGTGCCTGGATCGAGGCACACGGCCATGGACACGGCCGTGTGCCAAGCCGTGTGCGGCCCAGGTCTGGGTAATTTTGTGCAGATCCGAGCCGTTCGTTTCCTTTAATTTAGATCCGACGGCCCAGATGAAATTCTGCTCTGTTAAGGCCGGGAATAGGGGGTTATTTCCTCATTTACTCTCCAAAGTTCTCCTTTTTCAAAGTGAGAGAGAAGAGGAAGAAGAAGGATGTTTCCGGCCGCCGGCGGAGCATCGGAGCACCGTTTCGTAATCGGAGAGCGGATCCGTGGAGGGAAGGTCATTGCGAAGAGTCCTAACCGCGTAGTTTTTCCATGGCGCCAAAACGGACTATACGGGTAACGATTCTCAACTTGAGCGCTTGAAGCTCTTTCTTTCTGCATAGGGAATCCCGCTCCCGCGAGTATGCGGTGAGTGCATGGTGTTCCTTGTGGTTGACGGGAATAGTCCCCCTTGTGTTGCATATAGAGCCCGGAATCGTAAGTACGGGCATAGGCATTGTGTGTGAAGCCTACCCGGACATGTTTTGTCTGGATCGGTGATGTTGCATTTGATGTAGTTTTGCCGGAGAAGACTCCGTGCTTTGGATTTTTCGGGTTTCTACGCGGTAGATTGCAGCAGGGATCCTTGGAGGTTAGCTTCAAGGCGCACCCGGAAAATTGAGTGAAAACGTGTTCTGCTAACTTGGCGGTCTGGGAACCAGCCTTGATCATAACTGGGTTATGAGATTGTTTTGGAAAATTTGGGATCCGAGAGAAGCTCGGCCCGTGCAAAGGACTTAAATTGGACATGCGGCGTGAGCAACGGGCAAGTGTAATTGGACCTAGGCTATGTGGTTCGGTGCGAGAGACCCGAAGACGGGGACTGGCCGTTGGCATAGTCGGAGCCTTAGACGGTGGTGAGAAAGGCTAAATGCTCACATGTTGTTGCCATCCTGGGGGTGGTGGTGAATGCACTGATGGGTCAGGGTTCACCATGAATGTGCCCTAAGTGCATGGGGTGTTTGGCCGTGCGAGCCTACACCTGTGGCGAATTATAATTACGCTATATATATTGTTGGGCTAATGTTATGTAGGGAAAGAGCACCGCCGTCCCGAGTCAGGGGCGGGGTCGTTATAATTTGGTCGGCTTTTAGCTGACCGTTGCTTTATTTGCCACCGTGCGGTGGTATGTGCTTGCAGGTGCTGCGGAGCCGAACGCCAAATAGCGGGCTGGAGCCCATGTTGCTGTTCTGGCCCTAGAAGGCCGTAGAATAGCTGTTTTATATTTAACATGTGTGGCCGGCCTGCGAGCCGATGTATGTAAAACACTCTTTATTAAGTGAACATTTGTAAGGCCATAAGGCCATGTACCCGTTTCTGTGTATTTGGGGTTTCATTCCTGTTGTTGTAGCTGTGGACATTCATATTGATGGATTTAATTTTGGGTTCTTTCAACTTTAAAATCTTCCGCTAGAATGCTCTGTGATTAGGACGAGTAGTCTTAATTGGTTGGTTTGATTATTCATTTAGTATCCCTTCCGACTGTTTGTGGTATATGGCGTCGGGTTCCAGCTGGACCTTCTGTTATATGCCATGCGACAGTTGGGGGTGTTACACACTACACCCTCAAACTTGGACTTAACAATATGGGTGTGTGCATCGCCTAATCCTAAAATACACATCATCAAATGTATTTATCCTTTTCACTTTTTCACATTTTTATTTTCATTTAATTTCCCTTTTTTTCATTTCATTTTCTTTTCTCATTTTTTCAACAACTTTTCAGCATAGATTTTCTTTGGAGCACATCTGCATATCCACAATAACAACACCACATCACACCCCCAAACAAAATAGAATGAATGCAACTAAAGCTTAAATTTGAGTGTGCGACTAGGATAGGATTTTTCCATTGATGAGATAATGAATGAGGTGAATCAAAAAGGTGGGGTAGGCACAATGGGGCTAACGATGATAAGATTATAGGAATGGGTACAAAAGCTCAATCGGTCCAAAAATGATGGCCTACATCACACTCGCACACTTGAACTAACCTATACCCATACTTCAAAAATAGCTTGGGGCAAGTTATTAACCACCGAGAAAGATCAACCATCCTCCCGACTCGAGCAATACATGGATAACGACCGTCTACATACATCCCTACACTACCGTTTGATTCTCACCAGATTCACCAAGTTTTGAATAAAATAAACAATATTTACGCAAGTAGAAGAAGTATAAAACTATTATGCATAAATAAAAATTAATTCTACTTGGATTTCTAAGCGAGATATGAGCACTCGAGAAAGAGCACTACAGGAGTCAATATTTTACTCTATCTCACAATCTTAAGCCAGCACAGAGATTTTTCCCAAATTTCACAAAAGAAATGAATTCAACTCACGACGTGCTAACGATTAAGTACATGTTCATGTTGGTGTTGTGGTGCGCGATGAAAATGAACAATACTATATAAATGAAACAAACACTTCTAGCATGTTATGATATTGTGCATGTATAGTTGGTAACAACGAGCGGTTCTCCCATAAATTTAATCTATGCAATATTGTCCACTAATACAACTATAGAAATTAAAATTGATCCTAGGAGAGAAGTTAGGCCGTGCTTAGAAATGAGCATACCAGAAGATTTGCATTAATACTAAAGAGCAAATCCACATACTCCACCTAAAAGATCAACACCCCTACAAATTGAAAACTCCAACACAACATATATAATCTAATAAAGTATTAGTGGATTAGATAAAGCAAAACAAGCAAAATTGGGTTGTCTCCCATTAGGCCTTTTGTTTACCATCCTTAAGATGGACTAAATACTTCTATTAGTAGTTATATAATTATCTTAAGCAACAAGCAAAAATAAGAAAGTATACTAATTATTATTATATAACCAATAGTGAAGTCAACTATATGTTGATCTGAAGTAGTAGTTCAAAATGAATGCAATGGATCCAAAGATCCTGTATCAGCATTAGCCAAGAGGATCAGAAGCTTTCCATCTCCAATTTTCATCTTTATTCATCCTCTTCATCTCCTCTAATCGGCATTCATTAATAAAGTACCATTTACCACCTTGCACCCAATCTTTCAAGGAAAATTTTGTCATTGATGATGAAGTTGAATAGGCAATAGTATTCATCATTGCCAATTACCCTTCCTGCCAAGACTACAAACTCAAGCACCACCATGGGAGTAAATAAAATATCAGAAGCATTTCCATGAGGGGAAGTAGGAAGAATGAACTTATCAATATCATTATTAAAAGAATTATGATTAGGAAATAAAATGGACAAAGATCTAAAAGATTCAAATAAAGGAGGATTGGCCCGGGTTTCAATTCTGGCAGGTTCCCATGTTTGATAACTGTCGGTGATGTATGAATCATAGCGAGGGACATATAAAAACTTAAAGACATAATTGGTGTGGCAGATTTCCATCACCAATGAAGAGGTGCCCAACTCCTCATCAAATAGTTCATCCTCTTCATCCCACATCGGTGCAGCTCGAAGGTCAAGAACATCACCCTCCTAATAATATTTGACAAGATCATCAAAAATATATTTAGAAAAATTTTGCAAAGAAATTTGAGGAACGTAACTAATTTCATAATCAGAAAATAAAATAATAGGTTCCTCCACACAAAAATCCAAAGACGCCTCCCTACTGGAGAGAGCACTCTCCTCATCGCACTCATGTGCGTCCAAGATCTCACAATCTTCTCCCTATTGGCCATGAAATGAGAGATCGTCATTAATATATGTAAAATTGTACATAGGGAGTGAAGAACAGATGAAAGAAAGCACTCAGGGGGTGAGTGCTTGATGGCCTCCACGGGCAAATAATGAGTGATAGGAACAATGTTATTATATGGATCAGCAAGAATTCTGATGGATATGTCTACGGTAGTTCTTTATAGATAAGCTGGTGTTGCATACATTTCATCAGACGATGAAGGCTTGTAGCAGAAAAATGGAGTTGATATGATCTGGATGTCTAGATCATCATTGAAAGATGAGGGTTGTTACTCACCTCGCGTCGGTGAATAAGTGATTTATTGATTTTAAAGATATCCTTAGTTACGATACTTAGAGCACAATGAGAGCACAAATATATACCAGATCACAAATTAATCATACAACACAGGTCATCACACCAGGGTTTATAGTGGTTCGCCAAGAATGGGTACATCCACTCTCCCTCTACACCTATCTTGCATAGTGCTAGCTTATGTTAAAACTCCTCCAAATTATCTTCTCAAATCTTTAGATCTTACAAACTCGGGAATAAATGTTCCCTACATCAAAACTCCACAAAGGTCTTACACCTTACGCTTTAACACAAGCCTTACAACTCAGGCTACCCTTTAGCCTTACACTTCAGGCACAACAGGCCCTACAAAATCGGGCTACCCTCTATCTTTATAGCTCAGGCTACCAAGCCCTACACCTCAGATTTGCAAATAGATCCAACACTCAGATTCTCAAATGAACCTTACAAACTCCGATCCTAGGAGGATCCAACACAGAAATAGATTACAGTGATTTTGACTAAACACCCAAGCATTGAGTCTTCAAATAAAAGAACAAAGAGCAGGCTTCTTCTTCCTTATCTTCAATAGCAATTGAAATTTCTTCTTGAAATAGCTGGCTCAATCAAGATGACTTGTAATGGTTGAAGATGAACTCTTTGAAGGTTTCCCACTGAGCAATTCTTTCACAAGACTGAGAAGAATCATATTGAAAAACTCTCTGTTAATTTTAGGTGCTTGTGAATATTTCTCAAGGGTTTGAACTTGCAAAACTCTCCAGTACTTCTACTCAAATCTTCAAGTCCTTTTATTCATTAATTGGCCAGCAGGGAGAATGAATGTTGAATTTGAATCTTCTAATGACTAGTCAATCTTCCTCGGGTAACTGCTGAAATAGGAAACTTCAAACGACTTTTTTAAATCACTAAAAGGAAGCTTTTTCATCAATGAAATATTTTGGATTGTTCTTTTAAAAGGACCAGCAAGCACTTTAGGAAGTTATCCTGATGTGGAAAAAGTAATGACTATTAAAATTTGACAAAGAAAAGAATTCGAAATCTTGGCAATTTCTTTAATGAATAAGAATAATTCTCCGTGCTGGCAATCCATAAATTTAAGCTACAAAATTGGTGAATTAATCTGATTTGAATTCTTTAAGCAATCTGCACCTTAAACTAAGGACTTAGGTGGTGTGCAACATGACAAGCTATAGTAAATAGGCCTAAGTGGATAGTATGTGATACCATAGACAGTCAAATGGCTTATAATGCATAGGTATAATCAACATAAAACACATGGAAGTTATATAAGGAAACTCCTAACACTTAGCCAAAATATTCGCACAAAAACATTCTATCATCATGCAGTCGATGTAGTCTAATATTTCTCTTCGATGTAGTTGATGTAGTCATACTTTTTCTCTTCGATGCAGTCGATGTAGTTGAACTTTTCCTTAGCTATAAACTTGATGCAATTGAATTTTTCTTTAGCTATGTACTTGATATAATCGAATTTTTCACTAACCCTGAACTCGATACAGTCGAATGTTTCCTTAGCTATGAACTCGATACAGTCAAATTTTTACTTATCTTTTTTCCTATGCACCCGATTTCTTTTTGTGAAATCTTTGATCCTGCCTTTGATTTCTTCTATCCTTAGTGACTTTTCTCATTGATAGTGACATGTCTGATATATAATTAGTAAAGAGGTCAACATGAATTTTGCTCCTTGAGGTGTTACAAGTGCAAAATATTATTTTGGTTACAAAGTGTCTAACCATATATTAGCCATGCACTTATGTTAAACCCGTCACATCAAAACTAGAGCAACCATCAAATACAAGATGTTTATTATCATCTTAAGGCCTTCTTCAAATCAAGAATCTTAGAGACAATACACCAAACAATATCCTCCTATTTGAATAAGTCAGAACCTCACATGACAATAACCATAGATACAATAAAATATACAAAGACAAATAGTAGATAGAGAGGTGAATCATATTTATATTATTAAAAGAAGAACTAGAAGGATTGCAATAAGTTAAAATAGAAAAAACAACCCAATATCATCATCCTAATGTTCTCAGTAAGTTCTCAACATATTCTAGAAGTCTTCTCCTTCAACTTTCCATTTCTGCCTTTCAAAATAATATGTGGGCTTTGTAATATATCTGGGAGGATGAGGAGGTCCATTTAGGTTCTTCCTCTTGTGAATCCTCCTCCTGTTTTCCTGATCTTCATGCCTCATCTCCCCAGGCTTCCTCATAAACCTTATGTGGTAGATAATCTCTTTCAGCAGCTGGGTCAGTCTCAGGGATGGGAGGTTGAGGAGTAAAATCAAGTGGATTCATTCCCAAGGTTATTTTGATGGTGTTTGTTATCCAAATTTCCTGTTAGGCCGAATGGTTTGTTATGTTACTCCTCCATTTTAGATTTCTTTAATTGATTATTTATATACAGCTTCATGTGCTTCTCCAACTCTTTCTCTTAACATGTTGACCTCTTCCACTACATTATTCTTTATTTGTAGAAGATCATCAAGCGCATTATTATAGGAATCAATTCCCTCAATAATTTCCACTATTGTCAGCTAGTCTGGAATGAGTTGTTGGGAAGACCTGTTTTAAATTTAAAACAAAGCCATTTTGGTTCTCTATTATTTCTTCAATACCCTGATGAGTCATGTCATTTTGTTGAGCAGTAAGTCCACTACTATTACATCCTTCATAAAGAATTGGAGAGTTTGAGTATTCAGGTGGAGCATTTCCCTTTCCACTTCTGAAATCATTTTAGTGATTTCAGCCCTCAGACCTTAGACTATCTTCTCAACAAATACTTCAACACTCTTCCTCTAAGTATCCATCATTCTTTGTAGCTGTCTCAAAAATGAGTTTGATTCTTCAGCAGGAATATTGGTTGGAACTTTTGGCTCAGTCTAAGCCTCAGCAGCTCTCTGAGGTGGAGCTATTGGGCCCATATAGTTGTCAGAAAGTTAATCTAGAGTTGATTGCTTAGAGGAACCTATACTAGTGTCTTATCGTACATGTACAATCTTCCCCTTCCTTAGCATAAGATCAATTCCTATGAGGCTGATATTAGTAGAGCTATCTTCAGTAGAAGGTTCCTTGTCCATCACTTTATTGACAACCTCTTAAACAACTTCCAGGGCAACTCCTCCTTGGCCTGAGTTATTCAGACTGGACTCCCCCCGAACTTCAGTAGTTGATATAATAACCTCAGTATCTTATCTCGAGGCCTCGGGTATAGGATCCCCCTCAACTGTATACTTCAATAATAAGGATGGTTGGCTTACTCCCTCTACCACTACTTTGTCAGAGGTGTAGTCTCCTTGTACGTTAATTTTGGTGAGTTGAGGACCAAGTTCTACATGAACTTTTCATTGAACTTCTCCCACCTCAGGTCCTTCATAACTAGTCACTCCCCTTGATTCCACCATTGGGGTAGTGCTCTCAAGGTCTTCTGTAATTACATTTTCATGGAGATTAGCGTGATGGTCCCTTATTTGCTCCCCCTTAACATGTATGGCGGTGTGAAGAGAGCTTTCATCAAGATGTGCTTTCCTCAATCATCTTCTCTTAGAAACCACTTACCTTATGGGACTTATTTCAATCTTCTTCTAGTCCTTTTGTCTCTCTTCTTCCTTGTAGAGCTTGGAGCTTCCTCTTCCATACTCTGGTTTATGAAAGGGATTTTCCCATCTGTCAAAAATCTTGTAGTCCATCTTCTTCAGATAGTGAAGCGGAACTTTTGGAACTTCTTCCACCATATCTCTTAGGCTCTTGAACAAATACAGTGAAAAAATTCTCCCTATGTTAGGGGATACCAAGCATGCCTTTAATCTTTTTAGGATGAAGACACTCCAGTTAGTATTCTTTATTAGGATGACAACAGTCATGACCTTGTACATGTCCCCTGAAATTCTATCATGGGAACCAGGTTTACATAATAGGGATTTTACTATTATGTCTGCCATTAGCTTTCCTAGAAGATTCACATCACACTTCTCCATTGTGTTATACTCATTTCCAGAGTATTTGCACCAAGCTAGGGTTGCGGTTGTATCTTCTTTGGTTATTTCCTCTTCTTCACCCTCTTGAAGGGTAGACAATTCTAAGTGATGACCGATACGTTTGGCCATGACCCATAGATGATGATTTAACACAGTAGATTTAATGTTGTGGCCGGAGCTACTAACCGCTACATTCTGGAAGAATTCTTCAATAGCTGTTGGTATAATCTTTGTTGGTTCCGACATGATCGTCTACAATCCTGCAGCGCTCGGGAGAAAGACTACATTCTTAATATTTTTAGGGTAAGACCTGAAACCACGCCCGATTACTTTGTTACAAGTATTGATTTTGTCATACAAACTCTCCTTGGGTGCCATTGAAGAAAAATGTGTTTAACGGTGAATGATTTCTCTCTGTCAAGACAGAAGCGAGACTATGAGAATAAAAGTTTGACATTTTGGATTCTTAGGGCTTATTTAACCTAGAGCTTCCCGCTATTTCATATTTAATATTATAAAAAAGAATTCCAAACGGCGCAAACCTGTTTAAAGAATAAAATATAGGAGAATATTGTACCGATTTCCTTTTAAAGAAAATTTTAAATGTTGCACCGATTTTCTTCATGTTCCTAATTCTTCCTTTTACTTGGGATTTAGTCTTTATAGTCTGCATCTTAGTTAATATCCCAAATAATACTTGTAGACCACTTAATAATAAATTTTAATAAAATAATATGGTGTACTAGGAATTCTATTTGTAGACCACTGAATAGAAATACCAAGTTTCTCATCTAGTTATGAGGCTAGGCACAAGATTTATTCAAGATTTAACATGATCAGTTTAATTTTAAAGATATTGAACTTCCTTTAATCTAGAGGCTTGGTGAATACGTATGTCGCTTGCTTGTAAGTTGGGACAAGCTGAAGGCAGATATCCTCTTTATCTACATGCTCTCTAATGAAGTGATTCCTTATCTCAATATTCCTTGTCCTGATGTGTGACATAATATTTTTAGCAACTGAGATTGCAATAGATGGTCATAAAACAAGGGTGCTCTACTTAAATTGATGATGTAGTCTTGAAGCTAATGTCGTATCCACAACATATGTGCACAACAACTTCTAACTGAGATATACTCTGACTATATTGTGGATATTACCACACTTGTCTACTTTTTGCTGCTCCAGGAAATAAGTCTCCTTCCTAGGAACTTACATGTTCCTGAATTGATTTTCTTGTCTTCCTTGCATGCTAAATAGTCTACATCTAAAAAACCAAGTAGCTCAAAATCATTACCCCCAGGGTTCCATAACCTAAGATTAGGTGTACCATTAAGGTATCTTAGAATCCACTTGACAGAGGTATGGTGAGATTCCTTGGGGTTCACTTGGTACCTAGCATAAACACATGTGGAGAACATGATGTCTGGTCTATTGGTAGTAAGGTAAAGCTGGGACCCCTTCATACATCTATATATGATTTCATTAATAGGTTTCCCCTTTTTATCCTTATCTAGAGATATATTGGAGCCCATTGTAGTCGTCATATAGGTTGTACTATCCATTCCAAACTTCTTTATAAGCTATTTTGTGAACTTGGCCTATGAGATGAAATTTTCCTCTTCAGATTGCTTTGCTTTGAGCCCTAGGAAGTATTTCAGCTATCCCATACTGCGCATTTCAAACTTCCCATGCATAAGTTTGGCAAAAAAATTTCAAAGGTTATCATCTGTAGATCCAAAGATGATGTCATCAACATAAATTTAAACTAGTAAAATCTTGCCTCATATTTGCCTTAGGAATAATGTATTGTCTATCTTCCCTCATGAAAACTTGTTTTTAATAAGGGAATTAACCATGGTCTCACACCAAGCTTAAGGTGCATACTTGAGACCATATAGATCTCCATTGAAGAAGGCAGACTTCACATCCATTTGATAAACTTTAAATCATTGTGAGCTGCATATACTAGAAACAGCCATATGGCTTCCTATCTTGCCACTGATGTAAAGGTATAGTAAATATCTCTTCCTTTTTCTTGTTTGTACCCATTTGCAACCAGTCTTCTTTTGTTATTTAAATTACTCCTTGCTCATCCAGCTTGTTGCTGAACACCAACTTTTTCCCTATTATATTGTGATTAAGAGGCCTGGGGACCAGCATCTAGACATTACATCTCTTGAATTGTTCCAGTTTTTCTTGTATATCCAAGAACCAAGAAGGATCTGTGTTGGCCTCCTAAAACTTCTTTGGTTCTACATGAAAGAAAAAACTCTGGTGAAGTACTTCATTCATAGCCCTTCTTCTGGTCTCTACCCCAAGATCCAGATTTCTAATAATTTGAGTTTGAGGGTGGTCTCTTATATGTCTTGTAGTAGCTGGTAAAAAATCTATATTCTCCTGTTCCTCAAGTTTAGGTTGGACTGCTGGTGACTCTATTCTTTCTGCTACTTAACTTTCATTTTCATTGAAGTTGTTTCCAACCTAGATTAGTTTATAGGGTGAAGTTGATTCAACTTATTTCCTTAGTTCATTGATGGTTGCATTCTTCAATTTTTCCTCTATACCTGTAATACTAGAAGAACTTGACCATCCCTTATGAATCAGGTTGGCCTCATTAAATACAACATGAATGGACACTTCTACTACTTTGGTCTTTTTGTTAAATATCATGAAGGATCTACTGTGAGAGATATATCCAACAAAAATCCTCTCATAGGCTTTTGTTGGGAAAAACCCATATGATTTACCTTAACAAATTACTCTAAATGATTTTACAACCTAGGGCCATTATCCATATTGTATAGAGATGGTAATTTGGTCTTAAGATGTCCTATGATGTCAATAATATAAAGGACATGAGAAGGGCACGCTAAATTTAAGAGGAAAGTTAAGATTTATCAACCCATATTGACTAGAACTTGACACTACTTCGAATAGAAATCAGAGCATCAATATATGATGAACTCAACACTCTTTGAGAATGAAACTGACACATAGGTTTATATGGTGTAGACGCACAATCAATTAAAGAGTTGTTTTGACAGACTATTTGAATGAAGCTAGAAGTCGATGTTACTTTGATATGAACTCGATGTTACGTCGAATAATTTTCTAAATAATGATTATTTTGAGGATATAATCTGAGTTAATTCTAGAGAGGTTATCGTTGCTTAATTGTCTTTTTGGAGTTGTTAGATTCTCAGCTATAGATATATAGAGATTCTTGAGGACATTGATTGAGATATACATACATATGAATCAATCACAGGAATAATAGAAATTCGATCATAATAGATAGACCAGATCATGGCTTTTGATAGATTGAATTTGATAGAGAAAGATAGAAGGATTATCATTTGTTTTTGAATTTCTTCCTTAAATCAGTCGATCAACATCATATTTCTGAATATGCAAAAGAGAAATAGTTTTTATTCTTCTCAAGAGATTACTACAAAAGATTCGAAGAAGATTAAAGGATCAGCTGGAATTAGGGATTATGATAATTGTGATCTTCATACATAAGGATTCATCAGGGTTCCATAGATCATTTCAATAAGTTTTCAAAAATCTGTTGAGAAGACAAAATAAGAAGATTACAACTGCATCAAATCTTCTTTCATTTTATAATTATAAATCTTATTCACTTTAAGAAAAGAGTTTTTTGAATCCCTCTTCAAAGGATTCAGTGATTGGTTCTAAAAGTATCCTTATCAAAATGCACAGACATTCTATTGGTTCAAGATCCCCTTAACAAAAGATCTAGTGATTGGTTCTAAGAGTCTCCATATCAAAAGACATAGACATTATATTGGTTCAAGATCTCCTTATCAAAAGATATAGTGATTGGTTCTAAGAGTCTCCTTATCAAAAGTCTCAGTCACTATTTATAGTGAATTACTACCAAGGGGATAGATGAGTGGTTATACCCAGATTTTGGCAAACCATTATAAATTTTTGTCTCCTATGCTTTATATTTTCTATGATTGTTCATTTATTATTCTGTGTTCTTAATAATCTACATTTCATTCTGTCTATTAACTTGTGAATATAAAAATCCTATGAAGTGTAATAGTTAAATTTTAAATTATATTTTATTCTCTATTCACCCCCTTCCTAGAGAAAACTCAGAGGAATGAGATAACTATTCTCCTCCATTCAATTAGTATCAGAGGGAAGGTTAATCAAGAATTGGTTAATCTATAATAGATTAATCAAGAAAAGGTTAATTGCTTATTATAAAGATAAGAACAGCTATATATATATTATTTTAATTTCAAAAGAAAATTGTCTTCTAATACATTCAAAGGATTTGCATTAACAAGGCCTCCAAAGTGTAATCTTAAAAAGTTTCTACTCTAGAAAACTAGAATTAGATTATACATTAATTTTAATGATGAAGGTATTTTTGGTCAATTTTGACAGGACACCAATGCCTTATAAAATGGATGCTGAAGGAAATATCATAATAGAATTATTACCAAGATGAGAATGGAATGATGAAGATAAGAGAATTAAATACTGGGATGACAAGGCAATGGACATATTAGTCTAAACTATGTCAAACGATGTATTTCAAAAGGTTGCAGAATGTCAATCAGCAAATGTTATATGAGAATCACTATCAAGAATTGTAGATGGCAGTTCTAGTGAAAGAAAGGATATAAGTTCACTCTTAATTACTCATTATGATAATTTTCAAAAGAAAACTGATGAATCTATAGCAGAAATGTATGATAGATTCAGCATGATAATTAATGAGATGAAGAGATTGAATAAAGATATATCTCTTATTGAGATAAATGATAAATTACTCAGCAGCTTCCAAGTATATGGGATTCTAAAATTTGGGCCATCAGAGAAGCAAGGTGTCACAAAGAAATTACAACAGATGCTTTGCTATGAAATGTGAAATCATATGAACAACTTCTGAAAAGTTGAGCTGAAACAGAATCAAAGGGGAATGGCTCAACATCTAGAGATAAATTAGTTGCTTTTAAAGTTATTGAAAATAAACCATCCATATCAGAACAAGTGATAATTAATCTACTGCCAAGAAGATTCAGGAAATGGGTCAAGATATACAAATTCAGATAAGGATATAGAAATATGAATAGAACAAAAATTGATAAAACTCATAATAAGGAGATAATCTATTTTTCATGCAAAAAACATGGACATATAACACCTGATTGTCCAGATCAATAAAAGGAAAGATCAAGTACTAAGGATCAAAAGATGAAATAAATGAAGAGAATGGATAAGAAAAAGGGGAAAGGTTTTAGTACTAAAACCTTGAGTGATACAAGTTCTAAATCCAGTTCTTCATCAGATAATGAATAAGAAACTACCGCGAATGAAGCATGTCTCATGGCTCTAGAGACAGAATCAGATAATGAGACAAATGAAATATTTGATTATTTTGATAGTATAGATTTTCCTCAAAAAAATTTAAATTATGCTTTAAAGAATTCTATATGAATCAAATAGAATCAGAAAAGGAAATTAAATTATTAAGGCAAAAATTCATACTATATAAAGATTATCCTGATGATAATGAACAAATAGAACATGATAAGCATTAAAATTAAGATAAATTACCTGAAGGAATGGGTGATTAAGTTATCTGAAGAAAACTCTTTATTAAAAGAAGAATTATCAAGGGCAAAAGTCTTTGAAGACTCCTTGAATGGAGGGAGTTATCAACTAAAGATTATATTTGAAAACCCTAGGAAAAGGGTTGCTTATTTGGGATTAGGAGCAAATCCTCATAGGATAGTAGCAATTAAAAATATACCACCATCACAAAGTTAGCTTATATGGAAGGATTGCAACACAATCTAATTAGCATTAGCCAACTAAGTGTTATTGGCTATGTCATTATCTTGTACAAGGATGAGTGTCTGCTCAAAAGGTCAAGTGACCAAGAGGTCATTTTGACAGGCACTAAAACTGGAAATATTTATTGTTTAAACATCTTATATTTAAGGACAGACTCACCACTATGTCTAGTAGCAAATGAGAAAGTCTCTTATTATATGCAATGACACAAGAGGCTTGCTCACTTCAAGTACATGACAATTAACAAGCTCTTCAGTGAAGGGCTAGTTAGAAATGGAGCCAATTTGAAATGCACCAAATGGGGTATTTACTCTGCATGCTAAAAGGGCAATTAAACAAAAGCATCCTTTAAGAGCATTGGCTTCAAGGATTCTGAGAGGTGTTTATACCTCTTGCATATGGACCTATTTGGTCCTATGTAAGTTCATAGTCTAGGTAGTAAAGTCTACACAGTTGTGATAGTTGATGACTATTCTAGATTTGCTTTGGTTTTCTTTCTTAAGAAAATGTCTAAAACCCTTGACATCCTTATGACCTTTGTTAGGCAAGTTCAGAATGAAAATCACATCTTTGTGGTCAAAATCACAAGTGATCATGGTTCTGAATTTTAGTCTAAAGGTATGTCAAAATTCTGTCGAGATCAAGGTATTCTTCAGGAGTTTTCTTTTCCAAGAACACCCCAACAAAATAGGATTGCTGAGAGGAAGAATAGCACTCTCCTAGAGGCTGGCAGGACACTAAGCAGTGACACTTCTCTTCAAGAGTTCTTCTGGGCTGAAGTAGTAAACACTGCCTATCATGTCCTGAATAGAGCTTTTATCAGCAAATGACATAATAAGACTCCCTGTGAGATTATGAAAGGCAGAAAACCAAATCTTTCCTATCTCAGGATTTTTGGAACCAAGTGTTTTATGTTGAATAATGGGAAGTCCTACTTGACTAAGTTTGCTGCCAAATCCAATGAGGGAATTTTTGTTTGATACAACAACCACAGTAAAGCCTATAAAGTATACAACTTGTAGAATCAAGTTATAGAAGTGTGTGTGAATGTAGTATTTGATGAATCATCTATGATTAATAGTGAGCTGCCAAGCTCCTCTATATCTGTAGGTATAGAATTAAAGATGGATAAACTTAAAATCAAGGACACTCCTTCTACTGCTCAAGAGGATTATGATGGTGTGCACATCCCTGAAGAAGATCAAAATACATAACATATAGGTGAAGACCAGCAAATCCTTTATCTTTTATTAAAGCAAAGGAAGTACCATCCAAAATAGTTCATAATGATTATCTAGAAAGAGTAACAAGTTTTAATAATTATAAGAGTAAATTCAAAGGAAAACGTTTGTAGATAAACAACCAATGATAAATAAGAAACAAAAATCACTTGTTTCAATAAGTCAGGAACATGCATCGACTTTATATCAATGTAACATTTGTGGAATGTCGACTTCAAATTGACTCATTCCAAATGTTACGTCAACTTCAACTCAATGCATATCCCTGGAAAGCCATTATTCTAATAAAAATTACTCTATAAAAGATGTTTGTCAAAATTGATTTATTAAAGGACATAAAACTAGATGTTGTTAGTTTAATAGACCAACACTATTTTATCCCAAGTGATATTATGAAATTCCATCATATACTTTCATCACTCCTTATAATGGAGAAAGAAGTAATAAGTCCATGGTAACCTGGATCCTAACTAATTTTTAATCACATGTGCAGGAAAAAGGTTATCCTTCCACAAACTAGATGTAGTATTTGGACAGTGGATGCTCCAGACATATGACTGGACAAAAAGAAATGCTGGTTAATTTCCAGGCCAAAAATGGTCCCAAGATAGTGTTTGGTGATTCTAATTATGTTCAGACCAAAGGTTATGGTATGATCAAAAATGGAGATATAGAATTTGCTAATATAGCTTATATTGAAGGACATTAAAATAATCTGATTAACATTAGTCAATTATATGATGTTGACTATAAGGTTGTGTTGACTAATAACCTTTACCAAATAATTAATTCTAGAACGAATGATATTGTGCTAACTGGTTCTAGAAAAGGAAATATATATGATGTTGTTTTTAGTTTATCTAATAATGAATTATGCCTATTTTATCTGAAGTTGACAGGGATGAGCTTTTGCGTAGGAGGCTTGGTCATCTAAAACATAAGACCATAGCAAGGATTTCAAAGGATGAGTTAGTAAGAGGATTACTAAAAGGTAAGTATAGAAAATTTAATCCATTTAAAGCATGTCAGCAAGGTAAACATATAAAATCTTCATTCAAACCAATTGGTAAGAATGATTCTCCAAGAATTTTATAACTACTATATATGGATTTATTTCTTCCTCTTACCACTCAAAGTTTAGGAGGTAAGTATTTCACTTTTGTTATAGTGTATCAATTCTCAAAGTTTAGTTGGGTGTTTTTCCTAAAAGTAAAGTCTAAAACCTTCAAAACTCACTCAATATTCATTAAATAGGTTCAATCTTAATTTGATACTAAAATGTTCTTAATCAGGAGTGATCATGACACAGAGTATGAAAATCAGTGGATTTGTAGATTATGTGAGGTTGTGGGGAGAAGGCAAAACTTTTCAACTCCTAGAACTCAACAAAATGGAATGGTTGAAAGGAAAAAATAAAACACTCATTAAAGTTGGAAGAACCTTATTAGTAGAGTCCAACCTACCTAGGTCCTTTTGGGCTGAAGAAGTCCACTCTGGTAGTTATGTTTTTAATAAAAGTCTTATTCACAAGATCAAACTAAAGTCTCCTTATGAACTTTTGAAAGGTAAGCCACCTATAGTTTCTTATTTCATAATATTGGTTGGGTTTGTTATATTCTTAATAATGGGAAAACTACCTAGACAAATTTGATAAGAAAGCTGATATTGTAATATTTTTAGGGTATTCTCTATAAAGCAAAGATTATAGGTATTATAATAAAATGGCTCTTAAAATTGAAGAATCCATGCATGTAGTATTTCATGAAACTCATACTTGTTCTAAGGGGGAGGAAACATCCATTAAAAATTTATTGCAGGAATAGATTCCTATAGATAAAAGTTAAAAAGAGTTGATGATTAAGTAGAATATAGAAAAATCATCAGAAAAGCATAATCATCAAACATAAGATGATACAGAAAATTCAGATGATGAAGAACCTATAGAAGGACCTGTTAATCTAATAATTAAAGAACATGTTAATAAACTAGAAGTTGAAGTACCTCATGAAGTTTAAATAGATGAACAAATATATCATGGTCCAATTACTGAAACAGGAATTGATCCAGATATGTCAATTCTAAGGGACATCCTCCACACAAGTTATTATAAATGTGAATCAAGGGTAAAAACTAGAAAAAAACTATCCACTGGAGTGATATTGTAGTGCTTTCTATCATAGTTTGAACCCAAGAAATTTAAAGAAGGTGATACTAATCCACACTGGATTGTATCTATGTAAGAAGAGCATGTATAGTTTGAAAGAAATAAAGTTTGGGAACTAGTGTAAAACCAAGGAATTACACAATAATTGGAACTAATTGGGTATTCTAGAATAAAACAAATATTAATGCAGTGATAGTGAGAAATAAGGCAAGACTGGTTGCTCAAGGATATAGTCAAGAGGAAGGAATTGACTACAATCAAACATTTGAACCAGTACCAAGGCTAGATGCAATCAGATTATTTCAAGCCTTTGCGACTTATAAAAGAATTAAAGTACATGAGATGAATGTCAAAAGTGTGTTTCTTGATGGATTTATACAAAAAGAGGTTTATGTAGAACAACCTCCAGGTTTTGTCAATCCAACTAATCCTTCTTATATTTATAAATTGAACAAAACACTATATGGTCTAAAGAAAGATCCAAGTGCCCGGTATGAGACCTTATCCACATTTCTCTTAGATCACTATTTTATAAGAGGAAAGGTGGATAAAACACTTTTCACTAAAACACAAGGGATAACTATTTATCGTCCAGATTTATGTTGACGATATTATGTTTGGCTCAATATATTTTTGATTATGCATAAGGTTTGTTAAATTAATCCAATGTAGAATTGAAATGAGTAGCATGGAAGAATTATCCTTCTTCCTTGGTCTATAAGTAAAGCAAAGTAATGAAGGAATCTTCATTTATCAATCTAAATATACCAAGGAATTATTAATAAATTTGGCATGGAAAAGTCTTACATTATAAAAACTCTTATAACTACTAATATTGTTCTAGATATGGATGTTTCTGGTAAATCTATAGATCAACAACAATTTGAACAATGATTGGCTCTCTTCTTTATCTCAAAGCTAGCAGACCAGATATAATATTTTCCATATGCGTCTCTTCAAGATTCCAGGTAGATCCTAAATAATCACATCTAAGTTCTGTAAAAAGAATTTTGAGGTGTCTGAAGGGTACATCTGAAATGGGATTATGGCACCAAGCAGACTCATATTTTGAATTATATAGATATTTTCATGTTGATTATGCTGGATGTAGATTGGATAGGAAGAGTACTATAGGAACTTGTCAATTGATGGGTACTAAACTAATTTCTTGGTTTAGTAAGAAGCAAGCATCAGTCTGCAGTTCTATAGCAGAAGTTGAATATATTGTTGATGGAGGTTGTTGTTCACAAATATTGTGGATGAAAATTAGTTACTTGATTATGAATTGAAATTCACCAATTCTACAATATTTTGTGAAATCTCACGTGATATTTCAATTGCCCCTAATCCGGTCTTACACAACAGGATAAAGTATATAAAAGTAAGGCGTTACTTTCTAAGAGATAATGTTGAAAAGGGGAAAATTTCTCTAGAATATGTGTCTGTTAAAAATCAAAGGGCAGATAATTTCATAAAGCCTCTAAATGAAATAAAGTGCAAATTCTTTGTAAATGTTTTGGGCATGCTTGATAATACTTAGTAAAAAGAATTTATCACAAATTTAAAACCCAATATTTATTGAATTTATTGCTGGGAAAAAGCAGAAAAAGTCTTAAAGTTTAAGTCTATAATTGACATAACGTTTAATATAAGTTGACGAAACATCAAATTCTATTCAATGCAACGTCTAGGAGTTGGCGACAATGAAGAGTTCAGAATCTTATTGATGGAGCGTCGATTTAAATATCAACACTTGCATTGAATATGACTAAAGTCTTAATACGTCGAATATAAAGTCTTAATACGACACTTGCATTGAATATGACTAAAGTCTTAATACGTCGAATATAAATTGACGTAATGTCCACTATAGAAAGGCATGCTAAACTATTGCTGAACTAATTTGTTGATCTTTCGTCTACTTCTGTATATTACATATTTTATTCCAAAACTCTTCATCTTCCCACTCTTTTTTTCTCTACTTATTCTCATGTATTCCATATGATTTTTTAAATACTTTTATCAAAATCATTTCAAACAACTCAATGTTAATGGAAAAGGACATTTTGGATATACTTTTTTAAGTCCTAACAGTACTAGTTTCTGCATTCACCAAGGAATTTCTGGATTTCAGAGCGGGATGTGACAGAAAACTAGTTATACTTCAAAATTGAATCAATGAACCACCAACTTATGTCCAACTTCTGGTACAATAAATTGATAAGAGTATACTTCCCGTTGAATTCTTTAAATCATTCTTTCATGCTTTAAAGAAGGGGGAGGAAGGTCGAGGTGGGATTAACATGGTTGATAAGGTTCAAAGTCATGGTGTTGGCATAAGAAAAGATTCAGAGAAATTGAATGAAGAGGCCATGATTTTAAACATATATATGACACCAGATGAAATGATTCAGATACTAGATGTTACTCCTTCAGAAATTGAAAGGATTTAGTTCCCTGAAATAAGTTTGTTGCCTTTTACTCAGGGGGAGAATTTATCAACATTCATGATTCAGTTGTCAGTGGCTCAGGGGGGAATTTATCAACATTTAGCCAACTATTCAAAAGAATAAAGTTTCAGAGAATCCCGAGCTAGATAAAGTTTTTGAGAATCATGAGCTTGAGAAAGTTTTTAATTCAATAAAAGAAAGAGAGGAAGCATAATATAAAGTATCTGAAGATGATTTAGATTATCAGAAGAAGGTCTTTCTTGCAAAGTTACAAGACAAATCATCTAGAAAGAAAAATATTTTATAGCTTTCAATTAGTCTTCCTAATACAATCTTTGATCTGAATAGATATGACAAAAAGCATCCAGATGCACAAATTATAGATACTTTTATACATTGTCACAAAAGGATAGAAGGTCTGGGTTTCAAGATGGAAGAAAATATTCCTTATGAAATGTAACATCCCTCAAACTACTAGAGCCCTAAGAGTGGTTTTGTCATGACTAGGTCATGACAAAACCCTAGGAAGCTCAAAAGGCCAGATGAATAAAGGCACGAAAGTTGACATCACCTTGGTCTGCTATTAGAATAACCTCATCACCACCCCTAGGGTTTGACTTTAAGGCCTTAACTTGACTCCAGGGCCCCACCTACACCTTCCTAACCCTTTAGGAGGTACATAGGGTCACCATGGACCCATTGGGGTCAATCAAAGTCATTAAGTTGACCAACGTAAACCCTTATCCCAAATGGGACAAACTAACCTACATGGGGTAAATTGACCTTCCCTTAGCCAAATTCACCCCACCTACACATTCCTAACCCTTGAAGGAGTTCAATGGGTCACCAATGATCCATTGGGGTCAACTAAAGAGGTCATGTTGACCAAAGTCAACTCTAGCCCAAAATTGGTCACAGTGCCCTAACTAAGGGTCAAGTGGCATCCATGCTCCCAAACCAACCCTACCCAACCCCTATTAGACCTTAGGAGAGGCAAATGGGTCACTAAGGACCCAATGCGGGAAACCCAAAAGGACAATTTGACAAAAGTCAACTCAACCATAGTTTATGTCAAATCAACTCAAGTTTACCTAACCTAGACCAACCTATTTTGGCTAAGCCCAATTGAGGTGGTCCACTAGCCTCATGAGGTTTTGAATTATCCAAAATTCCAATCATTTTTTGGAAATAATGACTCAGAGAGAGAATGCGCCATTTCAATTTAATGGAGGAGAGAGAAAGTGAGAAAGAGAGGACATTCATGGACAAGGGAAGCTAATAGCTTCTCCACTCAATTCCCATGGATGGATTCATCTCCCTTGCTCAGTTAGGAGAATACCAAAGTGTTTTCCCGGCCATGGCAGTGACTATGGGAGGAGAATTTCAGTTGCCCCAAAACCTTCTTCATGGACATTAATGGTGCAATCAAGTCATGGCATCTCCTCTCCCCATCTGAACATTTTAAAAGCTTCACCTAGTCCAGAGAAATCGTTTCCACCATTCCTTTGAAGGAGTTGATCCCTTTGGCTCTATAGTTGCAGAGAACCTAGCAGTGCCACCACCAGCCATAGCAACACGGTGATCGGCTCGACTTCATCCACCACAGAAGGTACTATTCCTCTCCTATTTCTCAGTGGATAGATCCACTTCTATTGGACTCAAGGTTCAGGTCCAATTGGACCCAGATCAAGCAGCTTGAAAGCTTGTGTTTCAAGCTTTTTCCTCCACTGATAATTCACTGTTTCGGTTACCTCCGACTGGCCAACCACCACGAATCGATAGCCATCGCCTCAACGAAGGTGGTGGTGGCGGTGGCTATCCGGGAAGAGGCGTGGGTGGCCGAGAATTCACTGGCAAAGATGGCCCGGGACGGGCCAATCCTGGCCGTTGGCTCAAGGTTGAAGACGACAGGATGTCATCGATCCTTGATATAGGATTCATGCTGGGTGATTTCAATATATTTCATTTAATTTAAACATTCTATCTCACATTATGTAATAGTTAGATTTAATTATTATAAATACTTAGAGGAATTTTCTGGAGAAATGGTTAACATTAAAGTTATAGCCCTTGAAGTTTAGTTTATTTAAAAATTAATTTCAACACATTTGGCTCAGTGGTTTGATCACAACAATCAATATGGTGCAGCCTATACATAGGCTTGACCAGAGACTAATTTGAGTGCCCCCACTAAAGACTCCAGGCAAATGCTTTGAAATGAGGAATATAGGCTAGTTATACAGTCACACTCATCATATCCAAAATGGGAATTTTTTAAAAACATTTTTCTATAGTTTTGTAAAAATTTAATAAATCATTTATGATTTAATTAGGGGGTTTAATTACCTCAAAACCATCCAATATTTTTGTGGATGACCCTTAGGGTTCTGATAGGTCACTGATAAAAATCTCAGCACATTTGGGGCTGATTTGATTAATTATTGATGTAACCAAAATTAGGTCTCTTAAGGGTAAATTAAGGCAAATGTGTATTTGATGGATTGAGTGACCAATCCTCACCCAAATGGGATGGGACCATGGCCAGAGCCTCAAAGCCATCTTGTAACACCTACAAGGTATCTAGGGATGGTTTGGGGTGGAGATACCCTAAGACCCTAGTGTAAGCCCAGGGGATGGGTGATGAGTCTGATATTTATAGGTTTTTTCGGACTCATCTGGGCTGGTTTTCTCTTTCATGCACTACATTTCAACCGGATATCAGTTATTTTTGCATCGTTGGGTCTTGGACCATTTTGTGTACTGTTTTGTCCCATGGGTGTGTAATTGCATCGTTCGGTTTGGGTTATGCACATGGTTCTCCTCGTGGCTCTTTCCTGTTTTTTTTCTTTGCAGTATTTGTTGCTGGGAACTTGTGCTCCAGTTGGCTTTGTTGTGCAGGTGGTGTGTTTTCCGCCATGGTAGGAATTTTGTCTTAAGGAAAATACACGGTCGTGTGTTACTTTCACGCACGGTTTCCGTGAAATCGTGCATTTTAGTCAGCTGGAAGAACGTCGAGTCGAGCTCGACGAATTTTGTCGAGCTGAGTGTGACGATCCTCACGCACGGTTGATGCATAGTTTCTTTGAAACCGTGCATGAAGGAAACACACGGATTTCCTATAGCTTCCTAGTATTTTTCCATTCTGTGGTTAATCGTGCAAATTGTTCAGGTATAGGCGGCTACGCACGTGCGCAAGTAAAATGCACGGTTTTCCTGTGTGTTTCTATTTTCCAGTACTCTGTCGCTACATGTGCAATGTCCTTCACGCAAGGGCGGAACCGCCCGTGCGCGAAGGAAAATGCACAGGTCAACGCTTCTCCTTCCTCATATCTATCCTGAAAGTTAATATCGTACTGTTTGCGCACGGCCGTGTGCCAAACCGTGCGTGACCAATTTTTTCTGATTTTTTATTTAAGTTACAGATTTCCTCTTTTCAAGGATCGAGCTCTGCTTCCCCCACCATTTCTACTCCTCTGAGTGGTAAAACTCGCCTCCAGCTGCCATTTTCTATCTCCTCCTCGGAGAGTTGATCCGGCCACCATTTCTCCTCAGGAAGCTTGCGATAGTTTCGTCTCTGTCCACCATCATATTCTCTGAACTCCAAGCTACCATCCAAGCTCTTTATTGCTGCACTTGCGGAGTTCTTCGTTCAGAACTAGCCCAACGATCATTCACGAAGAAGACAGGACATTCAAAGGAGGTGACAGCCCTTCTTGTTTCCCAGACATCATATGAAGACCGAGCTCGGACAAGGATTGATAACCCTTGAATCTGGTCGTGAATCTCGGAAAGCCTTCCTACGCTCGGTTGTATTTCTCCACCTCTTCTTGTATTTTCTTCATTCTGAACTTGTGATAGTGGGATTGTTGGTTGAGAACAATGTTTTTCTTAAGGTTTCAGCATGCCTTTGTGTTATTATGTCTTAATCATTGCTTGTGCAGTTAAGCTTCAGTTTTTCCTATGCTTGTTGTGATTGTGCCGTTCTAGCGATTACTAGAAGCGTGCGTTGTGAAGAGGTGATTGCGACCCTCGCTGTTCATCCATCGTCCATACTACTCTCCGTAGTAATCCACCCAAGCAACGCGGTGACGGCGACCCACATTAGTTTTCTTATTGTTATTAAGCTTAGGAAACCAAAACTAAACCCCCTTTGGTTACATTCCCACATGCAATCATTTTTCCAATAGCAAAACCACACTCCCTACTTGCACTCCTCGAGAGATAGATATTCGAGGATTAAACTCCTCACTTTTATTACTTGACAGCGATCAGTACACTTGACAAGAATGCATCAAGTTTTTGGCGCCGTTGTCGGGGAGTGCAACCGTTGTGTGCATTTTTCTTGTGGAAAACTTTCTAACTATTTTATACTTTGATAGATTTTTCTTGTTACATGACAGATCTTAACCCTGGTAATCAGTGTGAAAATTTGGGAACTGGTCTTGAGACCGCACGAGCGAGGAGAGCCTGCGTGCATGTTGCTGCTACTGAAGGTAGAATGGAAGATTTGGGCCAAGTAGGAAATGGCCAAGGTGATAGAAGTTTTGAGGGTCAGGAGGTGGTCCAACCTCGCGTTAGGAAAATGAGTGATTTCATTACCCCGACTGGTCCAACCTCGCGTTAGGAAAATGAGTGATTTCATTACCCCGACTGTGGGAAGTATTTATCCAAGCTTCAGACCATCCATTACAAACAACCATTTTGAAATAAAGCCAGCGATTCTGAACATGATCAGAAATAATAAACAGTATTCTAGTTAGCCGAGTGAGGACCCGCACCTCCATCTGGCTTAGTTCTCAAGAATTTGTGGCACCTTCCGATATGTTGGAATTTCTGATGAGGTAGTTAAGCTGAAGCTATTCCCATTTTCGCTGAGGGATAGGGCTAAGACCTGGCTTCACACCATTTCCTCTGGGACCGCTACCACATGGGAGGATCTGTCCTCTAAGTCTTTGGTGGAGTTCCACCCAGTGGACAAAATTGTGAATGCCCAAAAGGAAATTTCTACATTCCGGCAGCTGGACCAAGAGACATTATCAGAGGCGTTGGAGCGTTTCGCTGACCTGCAGCGCCATTGTCCCCAACACGGCTTCGAGCCATGTAATCTTGTAGAAATATTCTATTTTGGTGTCGGACCGAACTACCAGGCTATGATCGACGCAGCTGCCGGCGGCACAATTATAAGCCTTTCTCCTGAAGAGGCTTTGCGGCTTCTTTGAGACATGGCCTCCCATAGCACATACTGGACTGCGGGAAGAAATGCCCCTAGGGGGGCGAAAAATCTGTTTGATGTTAATGCGGTGATGCAGCAAGCTGAAGCAAGCCACCCTATGATGGATGGAAGAAGGATGCTGACCAGATCGACTACTCCTCCGGCTTAGGTTGGGGCATATCATGCCAGGGATGTGGAAATCTTGGCCACCATGCTTTTGAATGCTCAGCTAAAGAGTCATTTGCAGAACCGATAGGTATAACCTTTGATGAAAGTGCTAATTTTATAAACAGTCAAAACCACGCTACGCCCTATAATAATGCTTATAACCCAAACGCAAGAAATCATCTGAATTTCTCGTAGAATCAAAATGCCCCAGGTCAAAGATGGCAAGGATTCCAACATCAATTTGATGATCAAGCCTCCAATAGCCAACCGCAACCGCCGTAACCGGGTTATAATCAGAGCGGGCAAGGGGCATGTAGGAGTGCTCTTGAAGAAATGATGGAAAAATTTGTTGAGATGACTCAATCTAACATGGCCACTCAAATTGCATCTATGAGGAACTTAGAGACACAGCTGGGGCAACTTGCCCATGTGTTCTCCGAGCGTACTCGCGACACGCTCCCAAGCGACACAGAATAGAATCCCCGTGAGCAAGGGAAGAATGCAGGGGAGGCAGAGGCGTGCAGTATTAATGAAGTGGCTATTGAGTGTGATATTAATGAAATTGAGACGGTGGACCTTTGCGATTCGGGTTCGTCGTGCAACATTCCTTGCTCTTCAGGATGTTAAGAAGTTTAATTTAAATGTCAAAACTAATATCCGGAAATCGCTTGTGCTAGCTGATGGGTCAGTGATTAAAACTGATGGGGTGATTAAAGTGGTGGAAGTGAAACTTAACGGGGCGGTGGTTGTTACCAACATCAAGGTGTTGGGACCCATAGGAAATGATTCAAAGCCTATACTTGGGGGTTCAATTCCTGAAAACCTATAAAGTGATGCTGTACTTTAACTCATGCGGCATCACCTTGGCTTCCAAGGTTGATTTGTCGCTATCGCCATCACTTCCCACTCTAATCCCGAGTGAATCTAAAAAACTGCTGGAATTAAATGTATTATTATTTGATGATTTATCTTGAGTTGATGAGATAGATGGTGAGCTGAATAAGCAAGATCGGGTTGTGCAAATAAAATATGTGCTGATGATTGCTAACGGAGAAGCGAAGGAGGAATTGTTTGACGTGAAACAAGTTGTTGAATAAATGGAACGAGGGTTGTGCACGACTAATGGGAGCGTGCAGGAAACACTTTAAAAACTTCGATTAAGCTTAATGAATGTTGTAAAACAGTTAAATAGGTGACTTGGGCTGATCTTTCACCAGCCGTGGGTGAGGAAAGGATGCCCGTCTGTTAATTTGAAAAGAAAAGAACTTCATATACGCAAGGCTTCAGATTTTGCCCACCGACACGAGAAGGACGAGGATAGTGGTAGCGGAGACTCGTCTTCCCTGGTCCCTAAAGCCTTCACCTCGCACTCATCTCACGTGACTGGGGGGATCTACCACAAGTCAGCGTTTAGCTGAAAAGTGAAGGATCTTTGGGGCCCCTTTCTTTTTGTTTCTTGTTTTATTTATCTTCACGTTGTGTGTAACTTTGGACCCTTTTTCATGCTTTCTAAACTTTTGCTTTTGAAGAATATTTATATAACTATTAATACAAGTATTTTGTCCACCTTAGGGACGGTAAAGAAAAGGGCTTATGGGAGACGACCCTATGCTGCTGCTTGCTTTAATTTGCCGTAATTTAGTTGTTGTGCATAATTTTGTATAGCCTTTTGTGGTTGGATATATTCTATTTTGTAGGTGGATTTTGTTTAGTCCGTCGACTGTTAGCTGAAGTTTAACACCAATCTTCTGGTATGCTCATTTGCTGAGCATGGGGTAACTTCTTCCCTCAACTTTCATTTTTCTATTTTTCTTGCAAATAATGGATATATTGTTTAGAATAAGTCTGGTGGGTGAAACTTTCGCGAGCCACCTTTGCACATGCACTTGCATACCACAAGAGTATTTTTCATTTTCAGTTTTTATTTTATCATGACAGCATTGTGCACCTAAACCACATGAGCGTGCACATAAGCACGTGCTCGGCCCAAGTTTAATTTAGTTCTTTTGTGTTAACTTTAAGATAGTGGTGTTGGTTTAGGATTTTAGGATAGGGTAGTGCGAAACTCGTGCAGTGATCCTAATCGAGGACTCATGATGTATAGAAATAGTATAGATTTAATTTTTCTTTATGCTCGTAGATTTATGCTTTTCTGCATTTGCAAATAATGTTTGTACTACTCAAAACTATGGAATCTGGAGCAATCAAACGGTAGTGTAGGAATGTGTGTAACCACCACTAGCCTCGTATTGCTCGAGTCGGGGGGAATGATCATCTTTTTCGGTGGCTAAGAACTTGCCCCAAGCAACTCTCGAAGCTTTGGTGCATGGTTAGTCAAGCGTGAATGTGATGTAGGCCATAATTTTGGCCCGGTTGAGCCTTGTACCCATTCCTAACGTAATCCTTGTTAGCCTATTTTGATCCTACCTGTCCTTTTGATTCAGCCCCACTCCGTGATGACCAAATCCTAAAAGCCTATCCCAATAACACGCCCCTAGCTCGAGATATTAGTATTTCACTTCTTGCATTTAGTGTTGTTGCTGTGGTGCAGTTTTTTGTTTGTGAGGTGCAGTTCTCATGATTATGTGGTTGAATGTGATATAAAAATTATTAAAAAACAAGAAAAGAAAACGAGAAAAAGAAAGCAGATTGAAACGAAAGAAGAAAAAGTTTAAATGAAAATTCCATTTGAGATTTTATGATGGTAGGCGGTGCACACACCCGTTTGTCAAGCCTAAGTCTGGTGGTGTGGAGCACCTGTTTGTTTTGCTTAGCGAAAGGACTTTTTTTTGTATGAGCTCATTTAGGTTCTGCATAGCCATTGTTTACCTTTTGCATCCTTACCTACGTATACACCTAAGCCCCATTATCTTCCTAAAGACCTGCAGATTCGCGCTCGAGTCAAACTAGCGATGTTGAGAGACTGTGAACGGGCAAGCCCATGGTCCCCGACATTGGTGGATTTGATGGCGCCTTGGATCCCCATCTGAAAGCGTTCGTGGATTGGGATGGTCGTTGCCGCAAGCTCACGGATGGGATTTCTACATCGACGCCAACGTCGCCGCCGCTATTAAATAAAATATATAATTATAAATAAAATAATTATAATTATATATTTTATAAAATTTTTATTTTATCGATTGTTATTTTAAGCAATTCTATTTCAAGCTTTTTAATTTTGTATTGCATGATGGGTGCCTATAACCATCTTGTATTTTTTATTTTCATGCAAACTCTATGTTTTATTTAATTCATGATGGGTGCATATAACCATCATGAGTGTTGTAATTTTCTAAGGTGGAGATTGAGTGGTGTAGCATGTATATAGGCAAGGATTGTTTTCATTTTGCTTGGTGAATGAATAAAAAAAAAACCTAATTCTACTATGAGAATTTTTCCATCTCCCTCTTGTGGCCGCCCACTCCTTTCTCCTCCTCTTTGGCTAGGTTCGGCCACCACCTCTCCTCTCCCTTTCTTGGTGTCTCTCGGCCACCCTCCCCCCTCTCTCCCTTGGCTAGTTCGGCCACCACCCATCCCTCCCCCATCCTCTAAGCCCTTGTGGCCGACCACCTCTCCCCAATCCCCTCCCTTTCCTCTTGAAGAAACCTAAGGAACTTTCACGTATCATCTTCCGTGGATCTCCTCCGACGACTCCAAAGAAAATGACGTGCATCTTCTCCTTCTGGTGCGGCTCCGTGGAATTTCGTGGAAGTGGATCTTTCCACCTTCATCGTGTGATTCTTCCACTCATCCTTGTGGAAGATTTGAAGGTCTATTGCTTGGGATTGGGTAACGGAAAATATCTACTCTTGTGTGATTCCTTTATTTATTAGTTGGAGGTTGCGAGACGTCGACTTTTATCCGCGGCTTTTTAATCCGTCATTTTAAAATTCTGATTTTCTCGTTTATGTTCTTCAATTTCATTAATCAAATCCGGATCGGGTGGATCCTTTTCGCTTGATCCAAATATTGGCAAACAGCCCTAATTAGATCTCTAAAGGATTGGTTAACCTAAATGTTATATTCGGATTTTGGGAGCGAACAAGACTAATTTTGGATCGTACTTTTTAGTCAAGTTCTTCTCGGATTGTGATTGTGACATTGCGTTATACACGACAAATATTGGAGTGGTTAGGAGTCATAATTTTAGGTGTTATGAATGTTGTGGTATTGCTTGGCTATCAAGGATTACGCGTGTTAAATTAATCCTATGTGTTAAATGACCTCAATTAAAAACTAAACCAGTTGATTGTGCGAACGTAGAATTGAAATGTGAGAGAACGATTCAGTGTCGTTATCCGTTGTGGTTCGTCAGGAGACGTAGCCTGCATCAATTTGGTATCAGAGTCAGGTTCACGTCAATTTCCTAATTGGCATCATCCCCATTTTTCTTAGGACGTCGACACGTATTTGTCCTGCACGTTTATTTGCAAAAAAAAAGTACAAAAAAAATTTTTGTCTGGTCTGCCAATAGCGGCCAAAATTTTTATTTTTCTGCAAAAAAATTTCAAAATAAATATTTAATAATCTTCTATTTATTTTCAGTAAGAAAATACAAAAAAATATATCTCTTGTCTTAGTGGTTTAGCGGGAACAACTCCATCTGTTGCAATCTTATAGGATCAGAGTCACTATTCTATTGCATGTGCACCAGATTCGAGTAGAAAATTTTTTGTCCTGTCACCACAAAAATGGCACATGACGTTAACGTTTCCCGATTCAAAACTTATGGATTCATGTCGAATGTTAGGAAACCAGTTCGTTCACCTATAATGGATGAAATTAGGGACTTGTTTAGGCAACTAACGGCTAACCCAGCGATATAACTATCCCCTAGGCAACCCTACCATCATCAGGACCATGGTCGTGAGCGAGAGGTTGACGTATATGTAACGCCCCAAAACTCAAAGGATCAAAGGGGGACGTTTTGGGCCAGTTTGGGTTCTGGCTGCAGGCACACGGCCTGGGACACGGGCGTGTCCCAGGGCGTGTCAAGCCTGTGTCGACACTAAGACGGGAAGCCGACACTTTGATCTCGACATTGTGTCGAGACTGGGCACACGGCCTGCGACACGGGCGTGTCACAGGGCATGTCGACCCGTGTCGACACTTAGCCGCGAAGTCGACACTGTGCTTTGATGATGTGTCGAGACATGGCACACGGCCTGTGACACGGGCATGTCGCAGGGCGTGTCAGCCCGTGTCGACACTCGTCCCGCGAAGTCGACACTTTGGTGTCGACAATGTGTCGAGACATAGCACACGGCCTGCGACACGGGCGTGTCGTAGGGCGTGTCGACCCGTGTCGACACTTAGCCGCGAAGTGTCGAGACCGTGTACACGGCTTGGAGCCCAGGCGTGTCAAGGTGACACGAGTAGGGACACAGGCGTGTCCTAGAACCCGTGCAGTGCTCGGGTTGATTTTGGGGAAAAATCATGGGGTACACGGCCGGTCACACGGCCGTGTCAGGTGGAACACGGGCATGTCAGCTCGAACACGAGCGTGTTCGATACCCGTGTGAGGTTCCAGGTGATTCGATTTTGACGGCGAATGAGGCACACGGCCCTGGACACGGGCGTGTGCCAGGCCGTGTTTGGTCCAGATTGGGCATTTCAGCCCCGAATTAAAGTCGTTCGTTTCCTTATTTTGAGATCCAACGGCTGGGGGATGTTCCTGAAGGGATATACCCGTGGATGGACTTAGAAAACCCTCAATTTTATTAAGTGTTCTCTTTCTAAATCCTTGGAGAGAGAGTAGAGATAAGGGAAGAAGAAGGAGCTAGATCCGCCATTGGAGGAGCTTCGGAGCTCCGAATCGCGAGCCGACTCCGGATCCACGGAGGCAACGCTAGTGCGGTTGTTTTCATCCGATTACTTTTCAATGACGCCAAAGAGGAACGCAAGGGTAACGATCCTCATCTTGAGCATGAATAGCTCTCTTTCTTAGCAAAGGAAGCCCGCTCTCGCGAGTTTGCGGAGAGTTGGAGGCGTTCCTTCGGGTAGATATGTGAAGTCCCCATTGTTTAGAGTCCGTATGCGAGAATGGACATAGGCATGATGTGTGAAGCCTATCAGGACATGTTGGTCTGGATCGGTGATGTTGCATTGCATAATGTCGGAGAAGACTCCATGCTATTGGTTGTTTTTTTGGTTTTCTACGAGGTAGATTGCAGCAGGGAGCCTTGGGGACTAACCCAAAGGTGCACCCAGAAAACTGGGCGGATACGAGATCTTGCCAACTTGGTGGCTTGAGAGCCAACTTGAACATAACGGGGTTATGTGACTTGTGATGGAAATGGGACTCGGTGGAAGTTTGACCCGCGCAAATGGCTTAAATTGCCGTTGCGATGTGAGCACGGGTTAGATGGAATCGTACCCGTTCTATGTTGTTCGGTTAAAGAGACCTAAAGGCACGTGGAACTTACCGTTGGCATAGAGTAGGGTCTTCGGCGGTCAATGGCTTAAATTGTCGTGACCCAGGCCAGGAAGACAAATTGCTCATAGTTTTGGCTGTCTAAGTGGCGGTGGTGAGTCCGGAATGTTAATGGCTTTAATTGACGTGACATCGACCGGTTCATCGAGAATGTGCCCTGAGTGCACGGGGCATGTGGCCGAGCGAGCCAACGTCTGTGATGAAATGGCTATCGTTATAAATTGCTCGCTTATGCTAATGAAATGCAGGGAAGTAGCATCGCCGCCCCGAGTTGGGGGCGAGATCATTATAATTTGGTCAGCATTGCTGACCGTTGCCTTGTTTTGCCACCGTGCGGTGGTTTGTTGCTTGCAGGTGCAGCTGGACCAAGCGGTCAATAGCGGGCTAAAGCCCTTTTTGCGAAGCCGGCCCTCGAAGGCCCAAGTGGAAGTGTTTACTGCTTTATTCATGTGTGACCGGCCTGCGTGCCGTGGTTTGTAAAACATGTAATTTAAAGTGGAACATTTTGTAAGGCCTTAAGGCTTATTTTGAGTATTTTGTATAACATTGCTATTCTGTACTAGTGGACATTCATGCTCTAATGCTGGGTTCTTTGTTACAACTTTTTTAACCTGCTTCCGCTAGAATGCTCTGTGTAGGACGTTGAGATTGGTTGGATGGTTTCCATAAGTAACCACCCGGTCTGTGTGTGGTATATGGCGTCGGGCCCCGGCCGGACCTACTGCTATATGCTATGCGACGGATAGGGGGTGTTACAATTTGGTATCAGACTCCTGGTTTTGGTCGGGCTTAAAGTGAATTCGTGGGCGAATTCTTTTTAAGGGGTGGTGAGCACATTGTGTGCGTCATCGTAATAACAGTCAAAAGAACCCATGAATGTCCACTTAGGAATGAAAATACTCGTGTTTGAGGAACCTGCGTGTTCCTATAATTGCTGTTTGCAATTTATTTGGTCGCTTAACGGTGTTTTGTACCACTATAGGTGACCAGAAGTGGTGTTGGGTCGTCAGAACGCCGAGTTTCTGAGGCTAGTAGTGCACCGGATGTTGCTCCTGCAACACCTCTGTCGGCGGAGAACATACAATTGGTGGCTGAAGCGGTGTTGGCCGTGATTAATGCGCAGCATGGAAGGCAAGCACAGCAGCCCGCTCCTGTGATGGAGCAAGTACCTCTTCAAGAGGCTGAGCCGAGGAGGGTGGAGCAAGTGGTTGTGGAACCGGTGGTGCCAAGGAGGGAAACTGAGAGGCAGTTGAAGCATGTAAAGAGCTTTAACCCTCCGTTATTCTCGGGGTTGGGAACCCCATCTCAGGATGAAGACTGGCTCTCCAGGGTGAAGAGAGTCATGACAGCGACGGAGATGGAGGAGTGGCAAATGACCACCATCGCTACGTTCCTGCTGGACGGTGAAGCGAGGATGTGGTGGGAAGGATTGGAGCTGCATCATTTGAGAGGTAGACAACTGATAGACGTTCCGATGGAAGAGTTCTCGGGATTGTTCTTTGCAAGATACCTCCCTTCGACGCAGAAGATAGCGTTGGAGAATGAGTTCCTGAAGTTGGTACAGGGTGAGAGGAGCGTGGATGAATATCTCCACGAGTTTACTCGTCTGAGTCGATATGCTAGCTCCACCATCATGGATGAGGAGCGCAAGACTAATCGCTTCTATGAAGGCCTGAGGGATGAGTTGAGATTACTACTCTTGGGGCCGATGACGCAGGGTTTCTTAACCTTGGTCAATACTGCCCAGTACTTGGAGAAGGACATGAAGAGCGTGCAAGCGAAGAAAAGCTTGGGTGAGAAGAAATCTGAGTTCAGAGTGCCGACTACTTCAAAGTCTGCTATCGGAGGTCTTTCAAGAAGCATAGGACTTCGGGTCCAGCTCCTTCTGGCGCTTCTGGGGCGACTACGGGTCGGACCCCGGGCGCGTGTTTTACTTGTGGAAAGACGGGTCATTTCGCCCGTGATTGTTGGAGCGGACGTCCTAAGTCCGAAAGAAGGCTGGGAGCTACTTATGAAGAGAAGGGAAAGGCGGTGGAGTCGACCGCATCCCACTATGCTCCGGCCCAACAAAGGGTCTATAATCTTGGCCAACAGGAGGCCATCAAACAAGCTGATGTGGTGACAGGTATGATTTAATTTATAGCAAGTCAATTTCTTTAAATACTTGTTATGCACATGTTACATTACCACTACTTGTTTAGGATTTGTATTGATTTGTGAAAATCCGGCACGAGCACTCTTCGATACGGGAGCTTCACACTCCTTCTTGTCCGAAGGATTTGTATCACGCATCGGAGCCCCTTCTTCGATGGCGAAGGACAAGTTGGATGTGTTGTTGCCCAATGGGTGTTCGATGCGAGCGGATAGGATCTGCGATGTTAAGATTCGTATTGGGGAGCAGGAGTTTGACCTGCTGGCGTCCTTACTTCCGTTGGTGGAGTTCGACGTCATATTTGGCATGGACTGACTCTCGGAGCAGTAGGCCCATATAGATTGCGGTAGCAAGGAAGTCAAGCTGGGAGCAAGTCGTGAGATGACTTTTACGGGCTTAAAGGGGTCGAGCAAGACGTTGATGTCTGCTCTTCAGGTGGTGAAGGCAGTTCGTGCCGGAGCAGAACTGTTCTTTACACTAGTGGAGGTTGCAAAGCCGAAGCCCGCGTTGGATTGTATTTCAGTGGTATCGGAATACCCTGATGTGTTCCCCGCAGATCTTCCTGGAGCCCCGCCTCAACGGGAGATAGATTTTACGATCGAGCTAGTGCCAGGTGCAAATCCTGTGTCACGATCTCCTTATCGGCTAGAGCCTAAGGAAATGGCGGAGCTGAAAGTTCAACTGCAAGAGTTGTTGGAGCAAGGATATGTGCGACCGAGTTCTTCTCCTTGGAGCGCACCGGTCCTCTTTGTTAAGAAGAAGGATGGAAGCTTGAGGTTTTGTATTGATTATCGGGAGCTAAACAAGCTGACGGAGAAGAACAAGTACCCGATCCCCCGGATTGATGATCTCTTTGATCAGTTAGTCGGGTCGACGGTGTACTCGAAGTTGGATCTCAAGGCTGGGTACTATCAGCTGCGTATAAGGGAGAGTGATATCCCGAAGACAGCGTTTAGTACGAGATACGGGCATTATGAGTTTACGGTCATGCCATTTGGGCTGACTAATGCGCCGTCAGTATTCATGGATTTGATGAACAGGACGTTCAGGGAGTACTTGGACCATTTCGTGATCGTCTTCATCGACGATATTTTGGTGTACTCGCAAAGTGAGGAAGATCACTTCAAGCATCTTTATTTGGTGTTGGAGACGCTAAGGAGAAATCAGTTGTATGCCAATTTCTCGAAGTGCGAGTTTTGGTTATCCTCAGTAGCGTTCCTTGGGCATATAGTGAGTGGAGAGGGTATTGTTGTGGATCCGGCGAAGATTGTTGCGATACGGGACTGGCCTGAGCTTCCTACGGTAGCAGAAGTCCGGAGCTTTTTGGGGCTTGCCGGCTATTATAGGCGCTTCGTAGAGAACTTCTCGTGGTTAGCGTTACCTCTCACTACTTTGATGAGGAAGGAGCATAAGTTCATTTGGACGCCGGAGTGCGCGCGAGCATTTGAGGAATTGAAGTGTCGGTTGACCACGGCGCCTGTGCTGAGTTCGCCATGTGGAACCGAAGGCTATGAGATATATAGCAATGCTTCAGGCAGTGGTTTGGGTTGCGTGCTACTGCAGCACGGAAGCATGATAGCTTATGGCTCGAGACAGCTAAAAGTGCACGAGAGGAATTATCCGGTCCATGACTTGGAGTTAGCGGCAGTGATTTTTTACTTGAAGCTGTGGAGACACTATTTGTACGGTGTGAAGATTGATATCTACACCGATCACAAGAGCCTAAAGTATCTAATTGATCAGAAGGATCTGAATATGCGGCAGCGTAGATGGATGGAGTTCCTGGGGGACTATACATTCAAGATCCACTACGTGCCTGGCAAAGGGAATGCGGTTGCGGACGCGTTGAGTCGTCGAGCCCCAGCTCAAGCCTATTGGCTATCAGTGCATGATGAGCGGTTGGTGCGGGAGTTGGAGGCGTTGGAGATTGTTTGTGTGGATAGACAATCTAGTGCTGAAGCAGTTCTGAATTGGACTGAAGTCCAATATGACCTGGCTGATCGTATTCGGCAAGATTTGGATATGGATGCTCATATGAAGCAGTTCATGGTAGAGGCTCTGGATGGGTCAAATTCCCAATTCGTCGTGGAGGACGGATTACTGTGGAAAGACGATCGTCTATGCGTCCCATGTGTGGGAAACTTACGGGTGGAATTGTTGTACGAGGCACACCATACCAAGTACTCGATTCACCCGGGGAGCACGAAGATGTACCGTGATGTAAAGAAACTGTTTTGGTGGCCGGGTTTAAAGAAGGATGTGGCGCTATACGTAGCGAAGTGCCAAACTTGCGCCTTGGTAAAGGCGGAGTGCCAAAAGCCGGGAGGATTTCTTAAGTCCTTGCCTATTCCGGAGTGGAAATTCGACGACATCTCTATGGACTTTGTGCACGGTTTGCCAAGGTCTAAAAAGGGAAACGACACCATTTGGGTGGTTGTTGATCGATTAATGAAGGTGTCGCATTTTATTCCGCATAGGAAGGATGATCCGGTGGAGAAGCTAGCAAAGCTTTATGTGGATAACATAGTACGGCTTCATGGTGTGCCCTGCAGCATCGTGAGTGACCGAGATGGGCGGTTCACGTCCAATGATTGGAGGCTGGTGCAGCAAATGTTGGGAACAAAGCTGAAGTTCAGCACAGCCTTCCATCCACAAACCGATGGGCAGACCGAGAGGGTCAATAGAACCATGGAAGACATGCTTCGCATGTGTGTCTTGGATTTTGGAAAGCAATGGGAAGACCACCTTTATTTGGTGGAGTTCGCATACAACAACAGCTACCAAGCGAGTATTCAGATGGCGCCCTTCGAGGCCCTATATGGTAGAAGATGTCGCACGCCGTTGTCTTGGTTAGAAACGGGTGAGTCAAAGTTGTATAAGCGATCGGAAGTGGAGGATGCTACTTCTTTGGTGAGAACCATTCGGGAGAGGATGCTTATCGCTCAGGACCGGCAAGCAAAGTACTATAATGCCAAGCACAGGAACGTGGAGTTCGCTGTGGGCGATTATGTATACTTAAAGATCAAGCCGTTCAAGGGTGTCTCGCGGGTGCGACGATTGAAAAAGCTAAGCCCGAGGTACCTTGGACCGTTTGAGGTTCTGGAGCGAGTTGGCGAAGTGGCCTATAGGTTGAAGCTTTCAGTGGAGCTAAGTGGTTTACATGATGTATTCCATATTTCGGTGCTTCGGAAGGCAGTGCAAGAGCCTACGCAAGTGATCACGGTTGATCAAGTGCCGGTGGATAGTGGGCTAACGACAAAGGTCAAGCCCGTGCAGATTGAGGACTCGGAGGTCAAGCGGCTACGCAATAAAGAGATCAGGATGGTCAAGGTCCGGTGGGACAATTGCGGTCGTGAGGAGCTCTCTTGGGAGTGAGAGAAGACTATGCTTGACGAGTATCCGGAGTTGTTCCGCTCAGGTACAAAATTTTGGTTTTGTACATGTCTTTCCTTTATGTAATTTCGTGGACGAAATTCTTTTAAGAGGGGGAGAGTTGTAACGCCCCGAAACTCAAAGGATCAAAGGGGGACGTTTTGGGCCAGTTTGGGTTCTGGCTGCAGGCACACGGCCTGGGACACGGGCGTGTCCCAGGGCGTGTCAAGCCTGTGTCGACACTAAGACGGGAAGCCGACACTTTGGTCTCGACATTGTGTCGAGACTGGGCACACGGCCTGCGACACGGGCGTGTCGCAGGGCGTGTCGACCCGTGTCGACACTTAGCCGCGAAGTCGACACTGTGCTTTGATGATGTGTCGAGACATGGCACACGGCCTGCGACACGGGCGTGTCGCAGGGCGTGTCAGCCCGTGTCAACACTCGTCCGGCGAAGTCGACACTTTGGTGTCGACAATGTGTCGAGACATAGCACACGGCCTGCGACACGGGCGTGTCGCAGGGCGTGTCGACCCGTGTCGACACTTAGCCGCGAAGTGTCGAGACCGTGTACACGGCTTGGAGCCCAGGCGTGTCAAGGTGACACGGGTAGGGACATGGGCGTGTCCTAGAACCCGTGCAGTGCTCGGGTTGATTTTGGGGAAAAATCATGGGGTACACGGCCGGTCACACGGCCGTGTCAGGTGGAACACGGGCGTGTCAGCTCGAACACGGGCGTGTTCGATACCCGTGTGAGGTTCCAGATGATTCGATTTTGACGGCGAGTGAGGCACACGGCCCTGGACACGGGCGTGTGCCAGGCCGTGTTCGGTCCAGATTGGGCATTTCAGCCCCGAATCAAAGCCGTTCGTTTCCTTGTTTTGAGATCCAACGGCTGGGGGATGTTCCTGAAGGGATATACCCGTGGATGGACTTAGAAAACCCTCACTTTTCTTAAGTGTTCTCTTTCTAAATACTTGGAGAGAGAGGAAAGCTAAGGGAAGAAGAAGGAGCTAGATCCGCCATTGGAGGAGCTTCGGAGCTCCAAATCGCGAGCTGACTCCGGATCCACGGAGTCAATGCTAGTGCGGTTGTTTTCATCCGATTACTTTTCAATGGTGCCAAAGAGGAATGCAAGGGTAACGATCCTCATCTTGAGCATGAATAGCTCTCTTTCTTAGCATAGGAAGCCCGCTCTCGCGAGTTTGCGGAGAGTTGGAGGCGTTCCTTCCGGTAGATATGTGAAGTCCCCGTTGTTTAGAGTCCGTATGCGAGAACGGACATAGGCATGATGTGTGAAGCCTATCCGGAAATGTTGGTCTGGATCGGTGATGTTGCATTGCATAATGCCGGAGAAGACTCTGTGCTATTGGTTGTTTTTCGGGTTTTCTACGCGGTAGATTGCAGCAGGGAGCCTTGGGGACTAACCTAAAGGTGCACCCGGAAAACTGGGCGGATACGAGATCTTGCCAACTTGGTGGCTTGAGAGCCAACTTGAACATAACGGGGTTATGTGACTTGTGATGGAAATGGGACTCGGTGGAAGTTTGACCCGCGCAAATGGCTTAAATTGCCGTTGCGATGTGAGCACGGGTTAGATGGAACCGTACTCGTTCTATGTCGTTCGGTTAAAAAGACCTAAAGGCACGTGGCATTTACCGTTGGCATAGAGTAGGGTCTTCGGCGGTCAATGGCTTAAATTGTCGTGACCTAGGCCAGGAAGACAAATTGCTCATAGTTTTGGCCGTCTAAGTGGTTGTGGTGAGTCCGAAATGTTAATGGCTTTAATTGACGTGACATCGACCGGTTCACCGAGAATGTGCCCTGAGTGCACGGGGCGTGTGGCCGAGCGAGCCAACGTCTGTGATGAAATGGCTATCGTTATAAATTGCTCGCTTATGCTAATGAAATGCAGGGAAGGAGCATCGCCGCCCCGAGTTGGGGGCGGGATCGTTATAATTTGGTCAGCATTGCTGACCGTTGCCTTATTTTGCCACCGTGCGGTGGTTTGTTGCTTGCAGGTGCAGCTGGACCAAGCGGTCAATAGCGGGCTAAAGCCCTTTTTGCGAAGCCGGCCCTCGAAGGCCCAAGTGGAAGTGTTTACTGCTTTATTCATGTGTGACCGGCCTGCGTGCCATGGTTTGTAAAACATGTAATTTAAAGTGGAACATTTTGTAAGGCCTTAAGGCTTATTTTGAGTATTTTGTATAACATTCCTATTCTGTACTAGTGGACATTCATGCTCTAATGCTGGGTTCTTTGTTACAACCTTTTTTAACCTGCTTTCGCTAGAATGCTCTGTGTAGGACGTTGAGATTGGTTGGATGGTTTCCATAAGTAACCACCCGGTCTGTCTGTGGTATATGGTGTCGGGCCCCGGCCGGACCTACTGCTATATGCTATGCGACGGATAGGGGGTGTTACAGTATATTTGTCATCTAGGAGCATTGCTCCCACCTATGATGGGTTGGGAGGTCCTCAGATCTTCCTTAATTGGGGTTCTAGGATAGAACGTTATTTCGAGTGTCTTGGTCTATGGGACCTCCACAAGGTCCTAGTGACGAGCAAGCAGTTAGTGGGTCGAGCCCAAACTTTCTGGTTCAATGAGGAAAGACATATTGGGTCATCTATAGGTTGTCCGGTCATGAAGAGCCTCCTCACCGATAAGTATGCTCCCGCGTGGATGTTCGATGAAGTGGCTACATTACGCCATGGTACTAGACCCGTATCTGATGATAGGAGTGATCTTAGCCCTCAAGTCAGAACGGTTCCCCAGACTGGTATGTCTACATGATGTGTACTTCCATCCACCCATAAGAAAAGGGAGGATGTTAGATCCATTGGCCGAGATTCCATGGTTGTTACTACTAGGAGTGCCATGAGCCTGCGGGGTGAGAGTGTTCTGAGCAGTGTGGGTTATCCCACGATAATTTCCCATGATGCTGGGGGTACGTCAGATCCCTATACTATCGAGTGCCTAGTTAAGCCTTCGACCTCTGTCTATTTGGGGTCCTCCCCCAAGTGTTATTTTCAAGTCATTGACTCTTCTATTGATTCTGAACCTGTGCTTTTGACTGAGACCACCATTGAAGGCGATGTTAGCATCTTTGACGAGCTTAGTGATGTTGAGGAATTTGGTTACCCTAGTGATATGGAAGAGGAGCTATCCTCTGAAGTGCCAACCCATATGATTAGCCGACCCATCCTCGATCATAACTCGTGTCTGTCACCCATATTAGTTGAGGAGTTTCTTGATCATCCTGAGTTAGATGACAAAACTAGTGCGTTGGAAGTATTACCTAGCGAGGGAAGAATATTCTTGGAAGTTTTGAGTAGTATTAATCAGGAAGAATTTTCTTTGATGATAACTCCATTGTGTGGCAGTCAATATGATTTTGATCTTCCTTCAGATCTAACTTTTCTGCTCCTCTTTCCGGATCATGTAACTCGACTAGAGGACTTTGTTGGACATGGATTTGTTATAACTAGCCCGAGACATTTGGTATTGCATCCATTAGTAGCCGCTCCATTGGATATATCTCGTAAGATATGTATTAGTGAGTTGTTAGAATTCGTGTTCGGCCTTGTCACAACATTTTGTAGTTCTGTATCTCCCAAATTTCCTATAATTAATCAATTCTCTGATTATACGTCTACGATGAGGTCGTCTATTGTGTCCACTTCTGATTTCGTGACGGGTGTTCCTCTTGGTTTGCATTTGCTAAACGTTAAATATAAATTAAATCAATTAAACCAATTAGCCCCACCTTATTTTCAACCATGCCACGATATCTATGCACCAACTCTTGTGGCCATAGAATTCCAATATGAGTCGTGTCATTTGCATGTTAACTTACTCCCGAGTGTACCCAACTTACAAGTTGACGGTGCAATTTTAGTGCGTTCACCTCCCGACCGGTTGCTGACCGACACCATCTTGAACATAACATTTAGGAAAGCTAACCCGTACCTGATTTATATTGAAAATCGAGACATTACGATTTTTTGGATTTTATGAAAGATTGGGGTGTTTCACCCATTTTCAACGTCCCGGATTTTATGTCATATGTTTCGCCTCCTCTAGAGTGGCTTTCTCTGTCGTTTTTTCCTCCCACTAAATGTTCTCATGGGTTGGGGAGTGAAGTTATTACCGTATCTATCTTCCACTGGGATTCCACGGTACTTGCACTAGTTGGTAAGACAAACGTCATTTTTCTTCCTATCACATTTATGTCTAGTTTTTGGGAAACCTTGGTTGTTTTGCTAATGCTTCACAGGTTACTCTCGGCTATTACTTGGGATCTCGTCGTACTACATTTGGAGGCTGCTTTATTTCACCACTCTCTCCCAGGACACTCATCGGTGATGAGTGATTTTGAGTGTGGGAGGATTGATGGAGCCATGGATCCCCGTCTGAAAGTGTTCGTGGATTGGGACGGTCATTTCCGCAAGCTCACGAATGGGATTTCTACATCGACGCCAACGCCGCCGCCGCTATTAAATAAAATATATAATTATAAATAAAATAATTATAATTATATATTTTATTAAATTATTATTTTATCGATTGTTATTTTAAGCAATTCTATTTCAAGCTTTTTAATTTTGTATTGCATGATGGGTGCCTATAACCATCTTGTATTTTTTATTTTCATGCAAACTCTATGTTTTATTTAATTCATGATGGGTGCATATAACCATCATGAGTGTTGTAATTTTCTAAGGTGGAGATTGAGTGGTGTAGCCTATATGTATACATGGATTGTTTTCATTATGCTTGGTGAATTAATGAAAAAAAAACTAATTCAACTTTGACAATTTTTCCCTCTCCCTCTTGTGGTCGCCCCCTCCTTTCTCCTCCTCTTTGGCTAGGTTCGGCCACCACCTCTCCTCTCCATTTCTTGGTGCCTCTCGGCCACCCTCCCCCCTCTCTCCCTTGGCTAGTTCGGCCAACACCCATCCCTCCCCCCTCCTCTAAGCCCTTGTGGCCGACCACCTCTCCCCAATCCCCTCCCTTTCATCTTGAAGAGACCTAAGGAACTTTCATGTATTATCTTCCGTGGATCTCCTCCGATGACTCCAAAGAAAACTGGGTGCGTCTTCTCCTTCCGGTGCGGCTCCGTGGAATTTCGTGGAAGTGGATCTTTCCACCTTCGTCGTGTGATTCTTCCACTCATTCTTGTGGAAGATTTGAAGGTCTATTGCTTGGGATTTGGTAACGAAAAATATTTAATCTTGTGTGATTCCATTATTAATTAGTTAGAGGTTGCGAGACGTCGACTTTTATCCCCGGCTTTTGAATCCGTAATTTTAAAAATCTGATTTTGTCATTTATGTTCTTCAATTTCATTAATCGAATCCAGATCAGGTGGATCCTTTTCGCTTGATCCAAATATTGGCAAATAGCCCTTATTAGATCTCTAAAGTATTGGTGAACCTTTATGTTATATTCAGATTTTTGGGAGCGAACAAGACTAATTTTGGATCGTACTTTTTAGTAAAATTCTTCTCAGATTGTGATTGTGACGTTGCGTTATACACGACAAATATTGGAGTGGTTAGGAGTCATAATTTTAGGTGTTGTGAATGTTGTGTTATTGCTTGGCTAACAAGGATTACGCATGTTAAATTAATCTCGTATGTTAAAAGACCTCAATTAAAAACTAAACCAGTTGATTGTGCGAACGTAGAATTGGAACGTGAGAGAACAATTCAGTGTAGTTGTCCGTTGCAGTTCATCGGGAGACATAGCCTGCATCCGGATTCCATTGGAGGTGGTCCCGAACCCCGGCCGTTGGCAATGCTCAACTTAGTGGCCTTCCTACTTTCTTCCTACGCATGACCAAACGATTCTCCAAAATTCTATTTTTGAGTAGCTATAATACTTATTTACACTTATCAAAATTTATAAACTTCGTAGCATAATTAAAAAGTTTATCTATTATATTTTCTGTACCCATGAGTATTTGATTTCTCGCTTTACCTTATTGTTGAAATTTCAAAGCCATCTAGCTATTTTCGAGTCCGCAGAGAGATGATTTGCTCGGGACGAGCAAATGTTTAAGTCTGGTGGTGTGATGACTCCGATATTTATAGGGTTTTTCGGACTCATCTGGGATGATTTTCTGTTTTGTGCACTGCATTTCAACCAGATATCGGTTATTTTTTGCATCGTTCGGTCTTGGACCATTTTGTGCACTGTTTTGGCCCGTGGGTGTGCAATTTCAGATTCTGTTATTGGGGGTATTCACATGGTGCTCCCCGTGGCTCTTTCCTGTTGTTTTCTTTGCAGTATTTGTTGTTGGGAGCTTGTGCTCCAGTTGGTTTTGTTGTGCAGGTGGTGTGTTTTCCCCATAGGCAGGAATTCTGTCTTAAGGAAAATGCACGGTCGTGTGTTTCTTTCACGCACGGTTTGCATGAAATCGTGCATTTTAGTCAGCTGGAAGAGCGTCGAGCCGAGCTCGATGAATTTCGTCGAGCTGAGTTCGACTATCCTCATGCACGGTTGACGTACGGTTTCTTCGAAACAGTGCGTGAAAGAAACGCACGGATTTCCTGTAGCTTCAAAGTTTTTTCCGTTCTGTGGTTAATCGTGCGAATTGTTCACGCATGGGCTGTTGCCCCCATGTGCGAGTAAAATGCACGGTTTTCCTGTGTGTTTCTATTTTCCAACACTCTGTCGCTACCTGTGAGATGTCCTTCACGGACGAGCGAAAGGAAAATGCACGGGTCAACGCTTCTCCTTCCTCGTATCTATCCTGAACGTTAATATCACACGGTTTGCGCACGACCATGCGCCAAACCGTGAGTGACCAATTTTTCTGAATCTTCTATTTAAGTTGCAGATTTCCTCTTTCCAAGGATCGAGCTCCGCATCCCAAGCCATTTCTGCTCCTCTGAGCGGGAAAACTCTCCTCCAGCTGCCATTTTCTCTCTCCTCCTTGGAGAGTTGATCCGACCACCGTTTCTTCTCAGGAAGCTTGTGATAGTTTCATCTGCGACCACCTTCATATTCTCCGAACTCCAAGCTACCATTCAATCTCTTTGTTGCACCACTTGTGTAGTTCTTCGGTCAGAACTAGCCCAGCTATCATTCACGAAGAAGATGGGACATTCGAAGGAGGTGACGGCCCTTCTTGGTACCCGGACCCATCCGAAGACTGAGCCCAGACAAGGATTGACAACCCTTGAATGCGGCCGTGAATCTTGGAAAGCCTTCGCACGCTCGGTTGTATTTCTCCACCTCTTCTTGTGTTTTCTTCATTCTGAACTTGTGATAGTGGGATTGTTGCTTGAGAACAATGTTTTGCTTAAGGTTTCAGCATGCCTTTGTGTTGTTATGTCTTAATCATTGCTTGTGTTGTTAAGCTTAAGTTTTTCCTATGCTTGTTGTGATTGTGCCATTCTAGCTATTACAAGAAGCGTGTGTTGTGAAGAGGTGATTGCGACCCTCGCTGTTCGTCCATCGTCCATACTCCTCTCCGTAGTAATCCATCGAAGCGACTCGGTGACGGTGACCCGCATTAGTTTTCTTATTGTTATTAAGCTTAGGAAACCAAAACTAAACCCCCTTTGGTTACTTTCCCACTTGCAATCATTTTTCTAATAGCAAAACCACACTGCCTACTTGCACTTCTCGAGAGATCGATATCTGAGGATTAAACTCCTCACTTTTATTACTTCACAGCGATCGGTACACTTGCCAAGTGTGCATCAATGGGATTTGAGCCCAACGAAGTACATGGGACTACATGCCCTTGGAATGCCTTGTAACTTGATGGAGGTGTGGATAAGGTGTAATTTAACCCTAACAAGTAATTCTAGGACATTTTAGAGCTTACATCCCTCTTGTAACAACATAGAACCGTTTCAGGCACTTTTACTCTTGACTTTATTACCTAATAATATGACCTTGAATGATCTCGAAATTTAGGCAGTGGTCATAAAATATTGCTATTAAGCTTTGGAAATTTTAGTGTGAATTTTAGGTCCGTATTTGAGATAATCATTTACAACCTTTGTAGTTGCCCTATTTATTAAAGAATTTACTAAGAGATATCTACTCATTTAAAACTTATTAAATTTGGTCAGAGGAACTTTTAAGCCATTCTTGAGCTCGATGAAATTTTATATAATTATTATAGGACTTTCTATATGGGTTGCTTCATAAGGTGCCTAATATTAATTTATAATAAATAATTAAATTATGTGACCAAATAAGCTTTTAAATTAGTCAATCTTGGTTAGTGGTCTTTCTTATATATATTTATCATATGATAATTTTATCGTAATTTTTGGATGATTATTTGTAATACTTCCTTCTTTACCTTGTCTTGGTGATTATTTAATCAATATATTATTTGGAGGTTAAAACCTTTTTGGCAAATTATAAATTTCAGTATTTACAATTATTTTGATGACATACACCTGTCATAATTTTGCTAAGGCCATACCAAGAGAAAAAAGTGTACTTGTTGTTCAAAAGCACAGATGGCCTGATTTTGCAGAAAATATAATAAATGCCAAATAAATGAGGAAAAATGTTATCTTCCGGATTTAATCTTAAAATATCATGATATACCCCCAGTAAAAATCTTAGGTCATTTGGATGAATAATTGGAGGAGTCACAATGCATGCACACCATGTAGCTCAATAGGTCTGCACAAAGTAAAATCTATAAAACTAAGGTATCATGTGAACCTTGTATGGGAAAGGGTAGTTGGTGTACCTGGTCTGGTTGGAATGTATAGGATCACCAAAAGAAGGTAGATTGTGTGAGCCCAGTTGTGTAAGGGCAGAGTTATGCTCGGGATCGACGATAGATCGCCTTTCCCTGGAAGATGTCTAAATACACTTAAGTTTAGATCAAGTGTAAAATTAGGAGAGTTTGATAACATGGGTAGTTACCAATAATAATAAGTACCTTACGAAAGGGAGCTTTGGGCTTCACCCATCATAGTTCCTAGTGCACCCGAGAGCCCTTCATAGGGAATGCCCTGGGCAGTCCAATGTAAACCTTAAATAATAAGATTAAAATGTTAAAGAGAAATTAGATATCATAGGACTTCACTTTCACTCACCGCTGTGACTCAGGAGGTTAGCATGATTAGGTTATCCAAGTAGTAGGCTCGGTGGTTGTGGAAATGGGCAGGTTAGCCCGGCGAGCTGAGTGCCCGGAATGTAGTTGTAACGGACAGGTTTTTTCGGGGAGCCAATGGCTCAGAAATTCATGGTTGCATGTGCATAAAGCGGTGGGTCTTCGGTATTTGACAAACGTTCACACCGACATCGATACGATGACTCCGCTAGTATGGTTTACACTTAGCCATGGAAAAGACTGGTAGTTGGTCAGCATATTACTTGGTGACGCTGGTGTGTCCTTCAGAGGCAGACGTAAGGGCTAGGCCTATTAGTGTGAATACTCACATAGGAGTGGGTTGGCCCGACCCATTATCTCCGTTGGACACTATGGAGGCTCCTGGGAGTGAAGCTAGCTTTCAAAATAGGGGAACTAAAGGTCTGTGCGCATTGAGTCGTGTGTGTGTGTGTGTGTTGTACTTATATGAATCATTGCATAACATCTCACAACACTCATACCTGCATTAAACCTGACAACCCAATGTATAAACTAGTATGTGATATCTTATACGATGGGGGCCTTGCAAAAGATCCCATAACTTATAAGTTTTATGGGCATTCATATAACTTAAGGTTAATTATTTACCTTTTACTTTTCTCTGTGGTTCACTTTACTTTCTACTCTTACTGCTCTATTATTATAGAACTGCAACCTTTCATTTCCTTTTATAACACTATAAATATTACAATATACTTGCTAGATAGTGATGAATTGAATTCACTATCAACCCGAAAAGGCAAGTATACCTATCGAATTGTAGTACCAAGGTCGTATTTAAACTCGGGGTTGTCATGTACTGCTACTCACGCTTCTACTATTATCCTACCGAAGGGTTGTTGGGTTTTGAGAATTTTTAAAATTAAACTGAAACGAAATTAAAATGAAGCTATGGATTAAAAGATAGCACTTGATCTATGATTCACCATGAAAAGAGATAAGAGAAATAAAAATATAATTTTATAATTGCGAATTAAACTCGACCGTGACGGATCCGAAAATAAGACAAAATCTCGCTAGAGCATTAAGTCTCCTAACTTATAGACCGTTTGATCGAAATCTCTTTACAAATCAAAGAGGCCTAAAGTTGTATTATCGAGGCGATCCGCACTATTGGATTTGACTCCAATCCGGAGGATTTACATCGCCCTATCTCTAGGATTGCGTGCAACTCCTTCCTTCTTTGAGTGATCTTTCAAATCAATGAATCTCTCGACTACTATGAAATGAGATCAAAGGCCTACTACCGTATACCGAAAATACGGAGGGGCTCAAAATAAATCAAAGAGGGATCGAGCGAAATTTAGCAAAAATAAAATTACGAAGTAAAAAGAATTCTCATCTCAAATCATGGATCCTCATGATCAAATGCTAAAAGAAGATTAGCTACGTATATTGGAAAAGGAAAAAACAATATAAAGATAAGAAAATGTCATTTTTATTGATACTAAATGAAAGAGTACACAATGTTAAAACAAAAGGATACTATATTACTTAAACGAAACGAGATTGCAACAAGGTAAACTAAGAAATAAAATTACAACAAAAGCGCTCTTGACTTGTAATCTCCACTTGCTCTCTCCAAAATCTCCCTTCCAAAGCATGAGACCATGGTGCCTTTTATAGATGAGGAGGGAAGAATCTAGATGGGAATAAAATTAAATGGCAAGGGGGGTGGCCGACCATGTAGGGTGGAGAAGGTTCATGAATATCATTTAATGGGGGAGAGAGAAAATGCCAAATGCATTCACTTTCTTTTAGGAAAATAAAAAGGAAGAAAAATAATTATAAAAAGGCGAATGGATGAGTTTAAATGAGAATGAGAGAGAGGGAAAAAGGGATGAATGAGAAATATGAAAGGAGAGAAAATAATAAAGTGGGGAGAGAGGGGAGGGGCCGACCATCAAGGAGGAAAATGCATGAATGGGAAGTTACATGCATGTAATTAAGTGAGGTGGAGAGCATGAGGTGGCCGGCCATGCCTTGGATAAATGGGCTATTTTTATGGGATTTGAAGACGGCTCAGGTAGTGCATGGGATGCTTGGTGTTGCATTTGGTTGAGCTGCTTTTGATGGGTTCGGGTTGAAGGGGCTGCATGTAGGGCTCGGGCTGGACATGGTGGGCTGCTAGGTGCGAGGCCGGGTTGCACCATGGAGGGATGCACCTAAAAAAGAAATATAAAACATACATTAGTTATGTTAAAAACATTAATAATAAAAATAGGGTAACATAAGAATAACAAAAACGCAAAAACATGAAATGACAACACAACAAACAAATAAAACACAAAATGCAACATAACAAACAAAAAAGAAATAAAATATTAAAACATATTATATATAAAACAAATACAACATAGCATACATAAAAATAAATAAAAATAGTACCTAAACCTAGGAAATTTTAAACTAAACTAACCCAAAAAGTGATGACTAAAATTAGTCATCAAAATCCCTCATGCTTAGCCTCAAGCAAATAAAAATAAAAACTAGGGAAAAACTAAAAAGATAAGAAAGCAAAAGATATATTTTATTTTTTAAGTTCCATAGTTATGAAAACCAAAACATGAAAAATTAAACTATCCTAATTTCTATGTTGACAACTAGTGGAGTGAGAAGTGCATAATAGAAAACTTGAAAGTGGAGACCTAAAAATCTCATTAAAACATAAGAAAAATTTACACACTTCTAAATCTTAAAACAAAGCATCCATAACTTTTTAGAAAAAAAGAAAAGCAAAAGTAAACGTTCTAATTAAATGGCGCATTAAACGAACTACTAGGTTGCTATAATAACAATTACCCCTAAGTCACCTCAAGATAACCTCCAAAGAAATCCATCAATGATGGTGGTCATAGGCTTGTCTGTTCACACTCTCTCCACTACGCAATTCACATTCTAAAGATCAAAAGGACTTAAATAGGCGTAATGACTTGGCTTAGGCAAATGATTAGGAAGTGAAAAGAAAAGATAAAAATGAAGGCTAAGACACACACTAAACCAAGGTTGAGCTCAAAATAAATAAACCATAACCAAAATGAGAAATGACAAGTATGTCATTTCTCCAATTAAAACAAAGAAAACAAAGCCATGCATTTTTCTTTTCACGTAATTGGCCAAAAAAAACTTCTTTTTTTTCTTTTGATTTCACATTTTTGGATAATAATTTTCTTTTTCTTTCTTTTTTCATATAGGAGCTCCAAATGTAAGCTTATAAATTTCCTTTTCATTTTTCAAAAATACAACCCATCACAACAAAGATATTTAAATAAAGCTCAAAGTTTAGTGTTAAATAGGAAGGGCATTTTGGCTTTTGTGAATAATGAAAGGTGGAGCTAAAACAAAGAAACAAGGAAAAAGGCCCAAAATTGTTTTGCAACGGTGAAATTTTTTGGTGGGCAGAAAGGCTCAAAGGGGTCAAAGGTGGCCTAAATCATTTCTAAAGTACGTAAAAACAGTGCAAATGCTTCGAAAGTAGCTAGGGACAAGTTCTAGACACCAAGAAAGTATTACCTCATAAATGAAAAAGAGATAATGCTACCTAGCAACCATTCATACGCAACTAACCGAATAAAAAGAAGACTACAAATTGGTAACCTATAATGTAAAAATGGATGCCTATATTTAAGAACTAGAAACTAGTAAACTAAGCTATGTTAGAATAGGAGATTTAGGAAACCTATTCACGAAATTCTACTTAGAACTAAAGGACCGCAAGGGCATACACACCACTAGAGAAAACATAAAAATAAAGATAAAAAATAATTTTTGATTTTGATTTTCAAGTAGATTTTTTTTGAAAGCTTTTTTTTTATTTTTGATTTTTTATTTTTCTAATTTTTGGGGTTTTGGATTAGTTAAAGAAAAAGTAGTACTAAACAAGCTTAATTAAACGTACTAAAATTTTTGTTTTTGTAGAAATTTAAAACATTTTTTTAGAAAGGAAAGAAGAAAGAAACAACTAAGTCATCTAAAACAATTGAACCCTCCCCCATGCTTGGATTTTTCATTGCCCTCAATGAAAAAGAAAGACAAGAAAGAAAAAGGAAGAAGAAAAGGGAGGGGGGATGCAATAAAGTAAATACTTAAAAAGAAAACGACTTCCCAGATTCATAAGGCCGAATACAGATGTCACTCCCCCATGGGTAATTGTGATATCCCACTGTCGTCATCGGGTCTAGCTTAACTGGGTGACCTCAAAGGTTGAGTGCCCAGAGGCATAGGGTTGGCATGCACCATATGATTGATGCGAATAAAGAGTTATTAACCAGCTATACAACAGTTGCATATTGATGCAATTGGCAAGCGTTGTCTACCTAAATAGCTGTATTGTGAGAGAAAAGCGAAAGCTGACTCATATAGTTAGTGAAATATGGATCTTGTCCACTAAGACGGTTAAAACTCTTCGAATTGATATCGAGGGTTATCAGTTTGTTAAAAATAGTGTGAGTTATTTTGATTAAAGTCCTAATCGAAATAAAACTATATTCTGAAATGTAGTACTAATTTGCTTTGTTTGTATTCTTGTAGAAATTTAATGGCAAGTGGTTCACACTCCACCTTATCCCTCAGAGCGATCCTTGAGAAGGTGAATTTGATTGGTACAAATTATTTGGACTGGTATAGGAACATGAGAATTATTCTCAGGCAAGAGCATATTTTGGAAGAGGAATCCCTGAAAGATATGGTACCTAAACACCTAGAGGGGGGGGGGGTGAATAGGTGACCTAATCCTTTTCTTAATTCTTTGTTGGCAGTCAACAGTTTATAACACAGATTTCTGAATAAGTTATCACAGCACACAGCAATTCTCAACACAGTACAATCACAGCACAGAATACACAAGATTTTATAGTGGTTCCCCAATCTTTGGGTACATCCACTTTCCCCCTTCGCCTATCTAGCAGTGTACTAGATTCGGCCAAACTTCTCCACTAACTCAGAACCAAACTAGGTTCCTACCTCAGGCCCAAAGCCTTACACTCAGCCAAAAGGCCTACACTCAGCCACCCAGGCCTACACTCAGCCAATTAAGGCCTACACTCAGAGTTCTTCAACTCCTACACTTAGGCAACAAGCCCTACCCTCAGCCTTTATAAAATAGGCTTACAATCACTCAGATCCAATGGATCTTACAAGATGTAATTGAAATAAAATTGCTAACTCTACAACTCAGAAAAGATGAGAGAAGTTGAGAGTTTCTTGAAGAGTTCTTGGAAGAACTCAGCTTGATCCAAACTGACTTAGCTTTCTTCAAAGCTTCTTGAGTAGAACTGAATTAGTCTGAATCTTCTGCTTCTTGAAATCCAGATGACTCTGAATTCTTCTTCTCAGCCTTAGTTCCAAAGACTGAATACTTGGATGGAGCTCTCTCTCTCCAACTTCTTAGATCTGCAGTTGGACTGCCTGATCTTCTTGTGTTGATCCTCAGTGTATCACTTCTTGATTTAATCTGATCAACCACTTCAGTTATTCTCACAACATGTAATGATAATGAACAACCTTCTATATGTGTTCGTTTCTGTAAACTATGGGGGCCTATTTGTAGGCTTCCTTCATGGTAACCGGCTGGTCCGGTTCATAATAGACTTCTGACTTCTCTGACAGTTGATGTAGACCGGCTGGATCGGCAGCTGTCATGTCAACCAGTCACTTCTTGAAATTCTCTAACTGTCAGATAGTGTCGAGACTTTCTGTTCTTAAGTGTCGACACTTATAGACTAAGTGTCGACACAAGTCTACAAGGTGTCGACACAATTCCTTGTATGTCTCGACACAGATACTTCTGCATGTGTCGACACTGAAATTGAGTGTCGACACAAGTACTTGTTCTTCATTCTTTAACTGTATTCTTCTAAGTGTCGACACATCTCCTTTGTGTCGACACATCTTTATGTGTTGAAACTGTCAAGTGTTGACACAGCTTCTTGGTGTCGACACAAGTCTTCAAATTTGATCCTTCAGCTGAGTGTCGACACATTCCCATAGTGTCGACACTTGTACTTAGAATATTTTGTAAACTTTTCTGTTCTCTGCTAAGTGTCGACACAGCTCCTTGTGTCGACACTTTCTTCAAGTGTAGAGTCTTCAACTAAGTGTCGACACATTGTGCTGAGTGTCGACACTTTCTTCAAGTGTTGACTCTTCTGGTTGTGTGTCGACTCATTGTGCTGAGTGTCGACACATTCTTCAAATACTGAGTCTTTAGCTAAGTGTCGACACATTGTGCTGGGTGTCGACACTTATTTCAAGTGTTGACTCTTCTGCATAGTGTCGACACATTGTGTTGAGTGTCGACACTTGTACTTAGATTCTGCAGACTTTTGCTGAGTGTCGACACTCACTTCAAGTGTCGACACTTTCTGGTGTTGACTCAGCTCTTCTAGGTGTCGACACTTCTGCTAAGTGTCGACATAGCTTTTCTGCATTCTTCTACACTGAGTGTCGACACAGCTCCAAGTGTCGACACTTTCTGACTGGTGTCGACTCTTCTTCCCAGGTGTCGACACAATGACTTCAAGTGTCGACACTGCTTGTCTGGGTGTCGACACAAGCTTTCTCAAGTGTCGACACTTTCCCTCTGGGTGTCGACACATGGACTTAGAATTTTTAGCTTCAGTCTAGTGTTTTCCTAACCTGCACAAGTAACTCAAACAAACATCAAATACACTATGATGTATATCATTGAGTTAGGTGAGGCTTCTTCAAATCAGGTACATTTGACCAATGTACCCAACAATCTCCCCCTATTTGGAGAAGTCATAACCCTTAGTCAATGATATATATCACTCATAATTAAAAATTATAAAATGAAGTAAAACAGATATATGACAACAGAGTTAAACTTAAACATGTAATAAAGCACACATGTATACTCATACAACATTGCAGAACAATTAAGAAACATACATATTTCAGAACAATCATACTATATTTATCATATACTGTTCCAATATTATTCCTTATACATTTTCAATGATGTACTACAATGTTTTTCACTTAACAGATTACAACAAGCATCAAGTTAATTCCTAATCTATTTCTGATCAGGTTCTTTAATAACAATTCCTTTTCCAGCTTTAACTTGAGCTTTTACAGCAGCAGCAGCAGCAGGCTCAGCTTCAGCAGGCTTCTTCCCTTTGGAGTCCTTCTTCTTCTGTTCTTCAGCCTTGATCTTTTGCCTTTCAAAATAATGATAGGGCTTAGGAAAGTACTTGCTAGGCTCCACAGCTGTAGGAGGTAGCTTTCCTAACTTAGCCTTTCTTCTATATTGGACAATTGCTTCCTGCCTACTCTCATGTTTCCTCCATTCAGCCTCTGAGAACCACTTGTTCCTCTCATGGGCATTGTCCTTGGCTGCTTTCCATGCAGTGAGAATGATGTTCCTAGAAGTAGGGCTCCACTGTTCAAAATCTGGTTTTTGTTCAGCAAGTTCCCTAAACTTCTTCTTTGATAGCCTAGTCTCTTCTTCTTTGTCCAAAGCCTCTTGCATAGCAGCTGTGATAGGTTGAACAACCTTTTCCAGAATAACATTAGGCTTGCCAGCAGTTGGACTATACATTGTGCTTATATCTGCATGGATCATTTCAAAATCTGGAGGTGGATAGATTACATCAGCCACTGCCTGTTGCTCACCTCCAAGATATGTTCCTTGAATACCAGATTCAGCTACTTCATTGTCATCACACAGGGGAGGATATCCAAGTGTAGCCCTGATTGAATTTGAAATCCATTTGGCATGCTCAGAACTGGCCTTGACTAACACTCTCTCCCCCTTTATGACTTCTTGGGCTACATGATCTCTCACATCATCTTTCTGAAACCTTATTTGGCTATCCAAATACCTTATGCCCTCTTTGAAGAAAGGTCTTAGCTTGGTAAGCTGTTCAGAAATGACCTTTTGTGAGTCCTTGATGGCAGTCTTGACAGCAGTTAATTCAGCTTGAAAAAGTTTATCAAAATCAGCTTTGGCAGCAGCAGAAGAGGTTGGTGGTTCATCAGACTTTTTCTTGAGTTCAGTGACTATGGCATTGTGAGATGCAGTCAAGTTATCATTCATCCTCAATTGATTTTCCAACACATAGCCTTGCTTGAGTGCAATATCTTCTACCTTCTCTTTGATGATTTCTTGATGTTTAGCCAGATAGACCACAGCATTACCACCCTTGTGGAAGCATTCATTCATTTCCTTCTTATTCATGTTCATTTCAAACCTGATTGATTTGATATCTTGAGCTAGATCAAATTGTAGAGATTTTTGGCCCTCATCAATATATTTCTCTATGGCCCTCCTTTGCTCATCCATCTTTACTTGCATTGCAACCATTAGGCTTGTATAATCAGTTGATGGAGCTTGTTGAACCAGTGAGTGTTGAGCAACAGTTTGGAGAGCCTTCTTATAGCTTTGGCTCCTTCTTTTGAAAACAAAGAACTTCTTTTTCTTAGCTTCCTCAGCTTCATCATCTTCAGATTCTGATGTACTGGCAATATCCACCCTATCCTTAGGGCTGGATGGTTGTTCAGTGTGCACATCTTGTGCTTTCTCTGTATCTAGCCTTATAGGCTCTACTTGAATATCCAAATTCTCCCCCTCAGCAGCAGCATCCTTCTCTGTATCAGCAGCATTCTTTTCCATATCAAAATCATCCTGATCTAAATTCAGAAAAAGATCTTCCATGGTGTATTCTGCTGGAGACTGTGCAGGAGATGTTCTGGTTTCATCAGCTACAACAGATGTGTCTTGGAGAACAACATCTGGTTCTTGAGTTGCTGGCTGATTTTGCTGATGATCATCAGACAAATCAGAATTTATGATAGAAAAATTCAAAGTATTAAGGTCAACAAGTACCTCTTGAATGAGGAGGGTGGCTTGCTCACTCTCCAGTGTAGATGGTTCTGCTACACCTGGAAGCTCCCCCTGGATGTCAGCTGGCTCCTGAGGAGCAGGTGACTTTTCTGCAGCCTTATCCATTGGACTATCAGGAGTGAAGACCACATGTTCTTCACTGCCTGAGCTGCTGGATGGCTCTTGAGGCACAGCAGCAGTCTTCCTCTTCTTCCTGGGAGGAGAGTCTTTCTTAGAAGTTTGTTTCTCAGGGGTGGTCAATTCCTTTGACACCAGCACCCTTTCCCATCTAGAGAATATTCTTGAGTCCATCTTCCTCATATGATTGATCTTAGTTCCTGCAGCAGTGCTCATTACCTCTGGAATTGATCCAGCCAGGTAGAGACTTAGTATCCTGCCCAGATTGGGCTTCTTCAGGCTTTCCTTCACTTTTTCATAAACCACCATTGACCAGTCTGTTTTCAGAGTGAAGATGATTCTGGTCATGACTTCAAACATGGAGGCAGACACCCTGTCATGTCCTCCTGGCTTGCTCAGTATTACCTTGCCCACTATTTCTGACAAGAACTTGCCTTGATTATTCATACCTTTTCTGTTAAAGACTGATCCCACCTTCATCTTTGGATCCAGTCCACACCAAGTAAGAGCTTCCCTGGTCTTAGAAGCAGTTACTTCCTCTTCATCTTGAACTTTAGGTAGCTGAAGTACCTTTCTTAAAGACTTGGGTGAAATCTTGACCTTGGTGCCATGCACCCTTGACTTAATTCTGTAGCCTGAGTCATCTACAGCCGCGCCAGTAAGGAATTCAATGACTTCCTTCTTCCATATCTTCGTTGGTTCTGAAACCAAGAACTCCAATCCTGAATTGGCAATTAGGGTTATCACTGATTTGATTTCTTGTTCGCAGTCGTAGAATGCGCCACGCACCAGTTCATATCCTTCGTTAACGTTCTCTTCCAGCTTTGGAGCCATTAGGGTTTGAAGATTTAGTCTTGAGATGAGAGAAATGTCGACACAAGAGTTTAGGTCTCGAAACTTTGAAAGCGTGTCGACAAACAAAGACAGAACCCTATTTATACCTTTCTAGTTTGAAGACGAACAGGCGGGATGGAATCCTAAAGATGTGTCGACACTGGCAATAAGTGTCGACACTGACTTATAATGTCTCGACACTTATGTGTCGACACAAGTTTAGTCAACAGATTTTATGTGTCGACACTTGGTTAAGTGTCGACACCACTATACTCGACATGTTGTCGAGACTTTACTTAGAAAAATTCTGAGTAAAACTTAAGTGTCGACACTTACTATACTGTGTCGACATAGACTTGTCTATGTGTCGACACCTTTTTACTTAGCCAATTTTTGTTCTGTATACTTAATCTAAGTTTATCATACCTAGTTCAATTTTGAACCTATTAAACTTAGCTTCATCTAAGGGCTTAGTGAACATATCAGCTATCTGATTATCAGTTCTAACATATTCAAGTGCAATATCATTTCTTTCTACATGCTCCCTAAGAAAGTGATATTTAATCTCAATATGTTTAGTTCTACTATGTGATACAGGGTTGTTAGCTATTGAAATATCACTAGTAGAATCACAATAAAGTGGAGTTCTACTTACCTGACATCCATAGTCTTCTAGCTGATGTTGAATCCACAGAAGTTGAGCACAGCAACTTCCTGCAGCTACATATTCTGACTCAGCTGTGGAGATGGCCACACTGGTTTGCTTCTTACTACTCCATGAAATGAGTCTTCCACCTAGGAATTGACAGGATCCAGTAGTGCTCTTTCTATCTTCTTTGCATCCTGCAAAGTCTGCATCTGAATAACCTGTTAGATCAAAATCTCCATTCCTAGGGTACCAGAGGCCTAGATAAGGTGTGCCCTTTAGATATCTCAAGATTCTCTTGACTGCAGTCAAGTGAGACTCTTTAGGGCAGGCTTGATACCTGGCACAAACACATGTAGCATACATAATGTCAGGTCTACTTGCAGTCAAGTAAAGTAGGGAGCCAACTATCCCTCTATACAAGGTTTCATCTACAGGTTTCCCTGCATCATCCTTGCTTAGAGTGATACTTGACCCCATAGGAGTCTTCATGGTACTGGATGAATCCATACCATACTTCCTTATGAGTTCTAGGGTGAACTTAGACTGACATATGGATAGACCATTTTCAGTCTGTTTAACTTGGAGACCCAAGAAAAACTTCAGTTCTCCCATACTACTCATCTCAAATTGACTTTGCATAAGCTTTGCAAACTTTTTGCAAAGGCTACTTTCAGTAGACCCAAATATAATGTCATCTACATATATTTGGACAAGTATTACTTTGCCTCTAGATTCCCTAAGGAATAGAGTCTTATCTATTTTCCCCCTTGTGAACTTGTTCTCAATGAGGAAACTAGATAGGGTTTCATACCAAGCTCTAGGAGCTTGCTTTAACCCATACAATGCTTTCCTAAGTCTATAGACATAATGTGGAAGAGTAGAATCAACAAAACCTGCAGGCTGCTCCACATATACTTCTTCTTTTAAATTACCATTAAGGAATGCTGACTTCACATCCATTTGGTATACTTTGAATCCTTGGTAGGTTGCATAGGCCAAGAACATCCTTATGGCTTCCAGTCTGGCTACTGGAGCAAAGGTTTGATCAAAATCAATACCTTCTTCTTGCCTATATCCTTTTGCAACCAATCTAGCTTTATTCTTAATGATGATTCCTTGTTCATCTAACTTATTTCTGTAGATCCACTTTGTTCCTATCACATTGTGATCTTTAGGCTTTGGAACCAGCTCCCAAACCTTGCACCTTTTGAACTGATTGAGCTCTTCCTGCATTGCTTCAGTCCACTGTGGATCTTGTATAGCTTCTTCAAATTTCTTTGGTTCTATTTGAGACAGAAAACTTGAATAGACTACAGCATTCTGATTTCTGCTCCTTGTCTGAACACCTTGTCTTGGATCTCCAATTATCAGCTCTATTGGATGATCTCTTAGATGCCTGTTGGCTGGAGGCATCCTTACTTCTGGTTGTACTTCTACAGCATCTTCATCATGCTGAGTTCCTTGTACTTCTTCAGCTCCTTGTACATGTAGTTCTCCCCCTGGACATAAGCCATCTTCTTCTACTTGCTGTCTTGCAGCAGGTACATCTTCTATGGTTAGCTTGTCCATCTTCTTAATAAGACCTGAGGGGCTGCACACACTACTAGACAACTCATTGTTAATTAGTTGTGACTCATCAAAAACTACATGCACAGATTCCTCTACAACTTGTGTAGTCAAGTTGTAGACTCTATAAGCCTTACTATTATTGCTGTACCCAACAAACACTCCCTCTTGGGACTTGGCAGCAAACTTAGTTAAGTAAGACTTCCCATTGTTAAGTATGAAGCATTTACAACCAAAGATCCTAAAATAGGACAGATTTGGTTTCCTGCCTTTCACTACTTCATAGGGGGTCTTGTTTAACCTTTTAGTGATGGTAGCCCTATTTATCACATGGCATGCAGTGTTAACTGCTTCAGCCCAGAAATATTCTGGCAGTGATGAATCACTTAATAGGGTTCTACCAGCCTCTATCAAGGTCCTATTTTTCCTTTCAGCAATGCCATTTTGCTGAGGTGTTCTAGGTGAAGAGAATTCTTGAAATATCCCATAGTCTTCACACAGCTTTGTCATGCTTTCAGACTGAAACTCAGTACCATGGTCACTTCTAATTTTGACCACTGTACAGTTCAATTCATTCTGAATTTGCTTAACAAAACTATAGAAGACACTAGGTGTTTCAGATTTCTGCTTTAAGAAGAACACCCAGGAAAACCTTGAGTAGTCATCAACAACTACAAAGGTGTAGACCTTCCTACCTAAGCTGTGAACTGGCATTGGACCAAATAGATCCATATGCAAGAGGTATAAACACCTCACAGCATCTTTGTTGACTAAGCTTCTAAAGGTGGATTTAGTCTGCTTGCCCTTTTGACAAGCTGAGCAAATGCCATCTTTGACACACTTAACTTGAGGACCATTCCTCACTAACTCTTTACTAAAGAGTTTGCCAATAGTCTTGTAATTAAGATGAGCAAGCCTCTTGTGCCATTTGACACATTGAGAGACTGTCTCATCAGCTACAAGACAGACTGGAGAACAATTGTTCTCAACCATAATGTCTAAGCAGTAGACATTTCTCTTTCTATATCCAGTCAAAATGATCTCTTGATCACTTGACCTCTTGATATGACAACCATTTTTAACAAATGAGATGTCATACCCTACATCACTTAATTGACTTATACTAATGAGGTTGTGTTTCAAACCTTTAACATAAGCCACTTGAGTAATGGTAACAAGGTTAGAAGAAATGTTACCAAACCCTTTGATGATTCCTTTTTCAGAACCACCAAAGGTCACCTTTGGACCATTTTTGATTGGGATGTAGTCCTTCAGTAGTCCCCTAGTTCCAGTCATGTGTCTGGAACATCCACTATCCAAGTACCATGTAGGGGTATGGCCACTTGGATTCTCCTGCAAAACAAATTAATGAACCTTAGAACCCAAAGTAAACTTGGGTCCTTGGTGATTGTTAGTTTGCAATTTGACATAGCTACCTGCTGTCTTTCCAACAGGTAACTTGCTACTCAACTTGGCACTGGCATTGTGCCAACAATCCAAAGCAAAGTGGCCAACCTTGCCACAGCACCAACATTCAAATTTGTTGTACCTTTGCTTAGGTTCTGACTTAGCTGTCTTAACTACAGCAGTCTTGTTGAATGTTGGGGCTTTGCCCTTGGACTTGGACTGATCCTGAACAGTCCTAGCTGGATTAACAAAACTCCAGTCCAGTCTTTCCTTTATGATGAACAAAATCATCAATCAAGGGTAGCACTGATTTAGGTTTTGAAAACCTAGCTACTAGCTCTTTCTCCTTCTGAAGATTAATCTCCAGTTTCTTAATTTGATCATTTTTAAATGTAATAGTTCCCATCTGAATCACTGTAATATGTTTCAGCCTGGCTACCTCATTAAGTTTTTGATCATAATTCTTCTCATAATCTATTGCAGCTGCCTTGAGATCAGCAATCTCCTTGGCCAAATTTTTGGCTAGGGTCTTGATTTTCTTATAGGCTTGCAATAGTACTTTATATTCATCTAGGAGTTGATGAATATCTCCCTCAGACTCAGATATATTCTCATCACTTGATGAAGAATAATCTGATTCTGAACTAGAACTGGAATCAGAACTTTGAGTTAAACCTTGTACCTGACTGGGTCCTGGCTGCTCCAGGTTTTTGGTACTTTCAGTCAAAGCCATCAGTCCTTGGCTCTGGCAGTCTTCTTGCTCATAGATAGATTCCATGATCTGCATAAACTCTTCTTCTTCTTCAGCAAATAGCCCTATGTAGGCTTCAGCATCTGTCTCTGTGTCTGAAGAAGACATGTCTGAAAGAGTCTTCTCATTCTTTGCAACAAAGGACTTTTCCTTCTTTCCTTTGAAGTGAGTTTTCTTTTTGTCACTGGATTCCTTCCTTCTTTCAGGACAATCTGCAATTACATGACCCTGTCTATTGCAGCAGTAACATACTATCTTAGACCCAGTTGCCTTACTAGTCTTGGTCCTCTTCTTGTCCTTCTTTGAAGGCTTCTTTTCCTGATACTGGACTTCTTTCCCTTTGGAAGATGAAGGTCTAGACCTCCACTGTTTCTTCTTCAGGAACTTCTGAAAATGTCTGGTGAAAGCAGCAAAGTCTTCATCACTTTCACTGCTTGTAGATTTAGTGCTAATAGACTCATCAGAATCTGATTCAACTACCTCTGGAGGAGGAGTTGATGACTTTGTCCTGTTCTTTCTAGGTACTTCTGACTTAAAGGCAACAGTCCTTTCCCTGTGTTCAGTCCTTGTTGACTTTTCCTCCTCTTTTCTTACTGACAATTGCATCTCATAAGATAACAACTTGCCAAACAGTGTGGGAGGAGGAATTTCTCCCAACTTTGCCATTTCTCTGATGGCACAGATCTTAGTGTCCCAATCTTTGGTTAGGGACCTCAAGAACTTGTCATTCAATTCATAATTTGTGAACTCTCTTCCATAGGACATGAGTTCATTAACAATTCTGTAGAACTTTTTGTAGCATTCAGTGATGCTATCTCCTCTTCCTTGCCTAAAGCTCTCATATTCTTGATTAAGCAAGGATTTCCTATCTTGTCTTACTTCTTCAGAACCTTCCATGTAGACAATGAGGGTATCCCACATTTCTTTTGCTGTTTTACAGTGAATAAGGTTCTGGAAGGTGGCATCATCAATTGCACTAACTATTATGTTCTGTGCCCTTTTGTCCATAGTGGCTAGGACAATTTCATCCTTGGTCATCTCAGAGAAATCCTTTGGAGTCCTCTGATTTGCATCCAATACTGAGATCTTCATGGGCACATATGGCCCATCTTTGACTGTGATGTAGATCCTAGGGTCAGAGGCCTCCATGAACAGCCTTACCCTTTCTTTCCAGATTCCAAATATCTCTTTTCTGCATATGGGCAGTTTCATTGAACCCAACTCCTTATGATTCTCTGAAGAACCCATATTTCTTGATTTTCTTGAAACTGTGTTCAGACTCAATCTGTATCTGCCAAACTGGATCTCCTCAGACAGTTAGTCCTGATTTTGAGGAACCTCCCTCTGATACCACTTGAAAGATATGGTACCTAAACACCTAGAGGGGGGGGGGTGAATAGGTGACCTAATCCTTTTCTTAATTCTTTGTTGGCAGTCAACAGTTTATAACACAGATTTCTGAATAAGTTATCACAGCACACAGCAATTCTCAACACAGTACAATCACAGCACAGAATACACAAGATTTTATAGTGGTTCCCCAATCTTTGGGTACATCCACTTTCCCCCTTCGCCTATCTAGCAGTGTACTAGATTCGGCCAAACTTCTCCACTAACTCAGAACCAAACTAGGTTCCTACCTCAGGCCCAAAGCCTTACACTCAGCCAAAAGGCCTACACTCAGCCACCCAGGCCTACACTCAGCCAATTAAGGCCTACACTCAGAGTTCTTCAACTCCTACACTCAGGCAACAAGCCCTACCCTCAGCCTTTATAAAATAGGCTTACAATCACTCAGATCCAATGGATCTTACAAGATGTAATTGAAATAAAATTGCTAACTCTACAACTCAGAAAAGATGAGAGAAGTTGAGAGTTTCTTGAAGAGTTCTTGGAAGAACTCAGCTTGATCCAAACTGACTTAGCTTTCTTCAAAGCTTCTTGAGTAGAACTGAATTAGTCTGAATCTTCTGCTTCTTGAAATCCAGATGACTCTGAATTCTTCTTCTCAGCCTTAGTTCCAAAGACTGAATACTTGGATGGAGCTCTCTCTCTCCAACTTCTTAGATCTGCAGTTGGACTGCCTGATCTTCTTGTGTTGATCCTCAGTGTATCACTTCTTGATTTAATCTGATCAACCACTTCAGTTATTCTCACAACATGTAATGATAATGAACAACCTTCTATATGTGTTCGTTTCTGTAAACTATGGGGGCCTATTTATAGGCTTCCTTCATGGTAACCGGCTGGTCCGGTTCATAACAGACTTCTGACTTCTCTGACAGTTGATGTAGACCGGCTGGATCGGCAGCTGTCATGTCAACCAGTCACTTCTTGAAATTCTCTAACTGTCAGATAGTGTCGAGACTTTCTGTTCTTAAGTGTCGACACTTATAGACTAAGTGTCGACACAAGTCTACAAGGTATCGACACAATTCCTTGTATGTCTCGACACAGATACTTCTGCATGTGTCGACACTGAAATTGAGTGTCGACACAAGTACTTGTTCTTCATTCTTTAACTGTATTCTTCTAAGTGTCGACACATCTCCTTTGTGTCGACACATCTTTATGTGTTGAAACTGTCAAGTGTCGACACAGCTTCTTGGTGTCGACACAAGTCTTCAAATTTGATCCTTCAGCTGAGTGTCGACACATTCCCATAGTGTCGACACTTGTACTTAGAATATTTTGTAAACTTTTCTGTTCTCTGCTAAGTGTCGACACAGCTCCTTGTGTCGACACTTTCTTCAAGTGTAGAGTCTTCAACTAAGTGTCGACACATTGTGCTGAGTGTCGACACTTTCTTCAAGTGTTGACTCTTCTGGTTGTGTGTCGACTCATTGTGCTGAGTGTCGACACATTCTTCAAATACTGAGTCTTTAGCTAAGTGTCGACACATTGTGCTGGGTGTCGACACTTATTTCAAGTGTTGACTCTTCTGCATAGTGTCGACACATTGTGTTGAGTATCGACACTTGTACTTAGATTCTGCAGACTTTTGCTGAGTGTCGACACTCACTTCAAGTGTCGACACTTTCTGGTGTTGACTCAGCTCTTCTAGGTGTCGACACTTCTGCTAAGTGTCGACATAGCTTTTCTGCATTCTTCTACACTGAGTGTCGACACAGCTCCAAGTGTCGACACTTTCTGACTGGTGTCGACTCTTCTTCCCAGGTGTCGACACAATGACTCCAAGTGTCGACACTGCTTGTCTGGGTGTCGACACAAGCTTTCTCAAGTGTCGACACTTTCCCTCTGGGTGTCGACACATGGACTTAGAATTTTTAGCTTCAGTCCAGTGTTTTCCTAACCTGCACAAGTAACTCAAACAAACATCAAATACACTATGATGTATATCATTGAGTTAGGTGAGGCTTCTTCAAATCAGGTACATTTGACCAATGTACCCAACAATCCCCTGTTAAGCCTGCTGGGAATGCACCTCGTGCTGATAAAGATGCTTATAAGAAGTATCTTCATGACTCCTTGGATGTCGAATGTCTCATGTTAGCAACCATGAACTCTAGGCTTCAGAAGAAACATTATAACATGTGTTGCAAGGACATTGTCGAGCATCTCAAGAAACTTTTTCAAGGGCAGGCTCGTCAAGAGAGATTCGACGTCACTAAGGCGTTGTTCTAATGTAAGATGGGAGCTCGGGACCTAGTAGGGACTCACATACTCAAGATGATTGAGTATATCGAGAACCTTGAAAGACTAGGGTTCCCTCTCGGATAAGAGTTGGCTATAGACCTGATCCTGCAATTGTTGTAGGATAGTTATGACCAGTTCGTCTTGAACTATAACATGAATGAAATAGACAAGATAATGCCCGAGCTCCTAGGCATGATGTGAACTACCGAGATAAACTTGAAGAAGGCCAAGCCTGCTAACCCCATATTGATGGTGCATAAAGGCAAGGGCAAGGCTAAGGGCTTCAGGAAGACGAAGGTGGGACCAAAGTCTGGACTGGAGCCCAAGTCTTCAGCACTAAAAAAGAAAGGCTAGATGAAAGAGGGAAAGTGACACCGCTGTGGCAAGGCTAGACACTAGAGGAGGAACTGTCCTTCTTATGTGGAGGGATTGCAAAAGCTGAGGGGAGGTATGACTTCCGCTTCAGGTATTTATGTTATAGAGATAAACCTTATTGCTTCTTCATCGTGGGTATTCGATACCGGAAGTGGTTCTCACATTTGTATAAATGTGCAGGAACTGGGAAGGAGAAGAATACAGGGTAAAGGAGAGGTGGACCGGCGTATTGGCAATGGAGCAAGAGTTGTTGTTATTGCCACGGAGGTTTATCGTCTTTCTTTACATAGTGGGCTTGTAATAGAACAAGATAATTGTTATTTTGTTCCTTCCATAACTAGAAACATTACATACATTTCATGATTGAACATGGTGGGTTTTTCTTTTATTATTAAGAACAATTGTTGTTCAATATTTAAGAATGATGTTTATTATGGTGTAGCCCAAATGTTTAATGGTCTGTATGTATTGAACTTAGACCATCCGATCTATAATATTAAAAATACTAAAAGACTAAGAACAGATGACTCGAACCCTACGTACCTTAGTCATTGTCATTTGAGCCATATAAATGAGGAACCTATATCCAAGCTCCATAAAGATGGGTTGTTGGACTCGTTTGATTATGAATCATTTGAGAGATATGAATCTTGTTAATTAGGCAAGATGACTAAAACCCTTTCACTGTCTTCAATTAGAGGGCTGATGATCTCTTAGGTATAGTACATAGTGATGTATGTGGACCCATGAGTTCTTGGCTAGAGGTGTGTTTTTCTACTTTGTTATGTTTACTTATGATTTCAGTAGATACAGATACATGTATCTTATGAAGTGCAAATTCGAAACCTTTGAAAAGTTCAAAGAGTTTAAAAACAAAGTAGAAAACCAGCTGGGTACGAAGGTTAAAGTACTCTGATCTGATCGAGGTGCAGAATACCTAAGTTGTGAGTTTCGTGATCATCTGATAGAGTGTGGTATTGTATCACAGCTCACTCCACCTAAAACAGCACAGCATAATGGTGTGTCTGAGAGGAGGAATCGTACTTTGTTAGACTTAGTACGGTCGATGATGAGTCATGTATATCTGTCTGTTTCCTTTTAGGGCTTTGCTATAGAAACTACTGCTTTAACATTATATCGTGCTCCAACGAAAGTGGTTCTAAAGACGCCATATAAGATATGTACTGGGAAGCGTCCCAGTATGTCATTCATTAAGATTTTGGGCTGTGAGGCATACGTGAGACGTCAAATGCCCGATAAGCTGGAACTCAAATCAGATAAGTGTTATCTTGTGGGGTATCCTAGGAAAACCAAAGGGTACTACCTCTACCTACCATCCGAGGGAAAATTGTTTATCGCAAGGACTTGTGTCTTTCTTGAGAAAGAGTCCTTAAGTAGAAAGACAACCATGGTAGAACTTGAAGAAGTTCAGGAACCACAAACTGTGAATGAAACAGAATTAGGACCGGTGTCAGGAGTACAAGTAGTAGCTGGAGAACCTGCTCAGGAAACACATGTTCCACATAGATCTGGTAGACCAAGGTTTGAGCCTGAGATATATGGATTTCTCGTGTCTCAAATAGGTAATTTGTTACTTATGGATCATAGTGATGAGCCTGCAACCTACCATGAGGCTATCGGTGGACCGGACTCCTTGAAGTGGCTTGAGGCCATGAAATCTGAGATGCACTCCATGTATGAAAACTAAGTATGGACTTCGGTGGAACCACCTGAAGGGGTAAGTGTTGGGTATTGTATCCACGATTACCTAGATTTGAGGAAGCCCCCTGTCAAGCTAAGATGAATTCACAATGTATTTGATGAAACATTTCAAGTTGTACTTGCAGTTTCTCCACGCTAAGTGCACACCAATGTCAGGGTGCAGTAGGTCAATATACACGGGTCTGCACGACGTAATCCCTCGTTGAGCAGATCAGTGTGTTGGCCTACATGTACTCTCTCTATTGGAGTGCACTTACTCTCAAGTACAGGACCGCTCATATGCAAGAGAAGACAAGGAGCATGGAGGATCAAGGAGCAGCTCCTAGGTGGAAGACGAAAAATCGTCCAAGGCAAATTCGACGAGAATCACCAAGTGATTCTCGCCGAATCGGCGAGAATCACTTGGTGATTCTCGCCGAATCGACGAGAATCATCAGTGATTCTCGGACCCTTCTGGCCATCTCAATATGGTGCCAAGCAAGATTCGGCGAGAATCACTTGTAATTCCCGCCGAACCAGTGGTCATGCAGCCCATGAATACCAAGTCCAATTCGTTGAGAATCGAAAAGTGATTCGACGAGAATCACAAACGATTCTCGACGAATCGTCGAGAATCACTTGGTGATTCTCGCCGATTCGTCGAGAATCGTCTGCGATTCTCGCCGATTTTTACTTGGCGTTTCCTCAGATTGCTGCTGGACCGGATTCTGCTTCTGGACTTATTTGAACCGGATTTTGGGGATTTCTTTTGTGGGTCCCACAAACGGTCATATTTGAGAATACTACAGTATAAATACATGAGTATTTTTGAACAGTAGATTACGGATAAGAGAAAAAGAAAAACAAGCGGCGACGTAACCCTAAATCCGCGAACTCGCTCCGCTCCGCCGCCGCCGCTCGCGTCAAGTGGTCGCCGCTGCTGATCGCTCCTCTTTCCGATCTCCGGCGACAGAAGCTTAGCAAGGCTTGTGTCTCACGCGTCTATCCAGAGATCCTTTGTCTCTCGATTCGTTGATCGGAAACACTTCCCATCCGAATCGATCGAGACGACCGATCCTCGTGTGACCGTTGGTAGACCGAGCTTGCTTCGCAACGAAGTTTGGATCTCCAAGTTCAGCGGCTGCTCTTCTTCGTAGCTTCCGATCCCGAAGCTAGCCGCCGCTCGTGTGCCGCCGCCGGTTCCGGGGAGATCTTCTCCAAGCAAGACCAAGGTCGTAGACTCTTCATCGACTTCAAGAACACGTCGTCGACCAAAGAGGAACACCGGAGTCTCCAAGAGAAGTTTGTATCACGTGTACATTCTACTGTTATTTTATTGTAAATGAACTTTTGTTCCGCGGTGTAAGGGTTGGGTGCAACCCGATTTGTGGGAGTGTTGACTCTCACGTGTGGAAGGGCTCCTTCCGTTAGTGAAGGGATTGGATTTCAATCCCGTTGGAGAAGTGACCGAGTCGTCCCTTGTTGGGGAGATAGGTCGAAGGGGGAAAGTGGATGTACCCAAGTCGGGGAACCACTATAAAATTGCTGTGTATTCTGTGTTCTGTGTTTGTTGCTTTTATTGTGCAGGTACATCTGTGAATTCCGCAAAAGAACCACACGTCACCTATTCCCCCCCCCCCCATAGGTGCACATAGCCGACACTAGGTGGACTTTCAAGTGGTATCAAAGCGAGGTTCCTCAATAAAAAGGCAAACACCTTGAGGTGAATCCTGCCACCAGTGTCAGAAGCATGGATCTGGATTATGACGTATTGCCACTCAAACTCCCTGCATGCACAAAGGATTATTATCCTATCTGGAGGATGAGAGTGTTATTTCACCTGGATGCCATTGATCCTCGAGCATCCCTCATCCTGGAAGAGGGTCCATTTATCCCTATGAAGACCACCGACTCGGGGACCCAAGTGCCCATGTGTATTCCTGAGATGACAGAGATGGAACTCTCGTTTTTCCAACTGGACCAGAGGATTCGACAAATTATTATGGATGTATGGTCTGGAGCCTCTCACTCCAGGTTGGAGAAATGTAAAACTGCTAAATCTCTGTGGATGATGATCTCAGAGCTGATGGGGGGGTCAGAGGAAGCTGAAATTTGCTGCCAATCTGAGGATGAAGCATATGTGGGGGTTCTCACTTCTGAAGATGAATGCAAGGATCCTTCTGATTGCATCAGAGCTCCAGTATCTTTGTCTGAGACTGAAGACGATAGTGAGGAAAGCAGCTCCGACGAGGAAGAACCATTGGTCACTGATTCTAATGACAATAACCCTGATGAGCAGGTATCATCTTCATCCTGTCCCACATCTTTTGACTTTTCTGAAGACAGAAACTGCTCTCCTCCAGAAAATACTGATTCCCTGAAGAGAGCACTTCAGGAAAGCAATCTACTTGCTGAGGAGCAAGCTCGAGAGATTGCTCGACTGAAGATCTTGTTGGTTCTCCAATTGGCGTCCAACAAGGTCAAGGACTCTAAGATCTCAGCTCTAGAGAATAGTCTAGACAATGAGAAACGTATAGTATCCAACTTTTCCAAAGTTGATGCTATAAAAAGAAAACAAGAAACCGGGTGGATCTCCCGGATTATCCAGGGATGGAGAAATGGGGAAACGGTGTTCCGACCTCCCACTCCAAGCGGGAAGGCCACTCATCATGCCTTCAGGTATGACCACAGGAATAATCGTGGTCACTGTAAGGGTGAGTTGTCCCCATGTGGAAATGTCCATAGTGCAAGAGGCGTCATGGCCACCCATGAAGAAATACCTAAGGCTCATTCTGAGCCCTTTGTATTCACGGCCACTGCCACAACAAAGTGGGGATCTGCAGGTCCTGGTTCACAGAAGAATTCTCTCCATTCGAGGACACGGGATAGGGAGAATAGAGGTCACGATGTCAAGCGTCATGGAGCCTCAGCAAGGAAGATGCCTGAAAGAATGGCACCACCTGCTCGGCCTCATAACGCTCACATCATGCATTCGTTCCACCCTTCATCATGCCTCGATGGAAGAGGAATTTGTGCAACAAGAACATGCCCTATCCCTTTGAGACCTAGGACCGTGACTACATCAGTCACTAGATCAGGTCAAAAACGGAGATACAGCATTCACTCTTGTTGGTGCTGCGGTAAAGTGGGACACTTTGCCATTGACTGTTGGCACAACCTCTCTGTGCCCACAGCAAGGGCTTCTCCACATTATAGGGACAGAGGCAGTCTTCCAAACAGGTTTTCTCAAGGAAAGCAGTTGCGTGTTCATGCTAATAGAAACCTAGGGCCCAATATGATTTGGGTTCCTAAGGTAAAGTAATTCTGTTTTGCAGGGTAGTCTAGATCCCCGTGAATACTTGGGAACTAGACAGTACGTGGCTCAAGGCTAACATGGAACAAGCGTCTACAATAACATACGCGCTACCTGCTGAGCATAATCACTGTAAGCTACCGATATGTTCTACCTGTGGGACTAAGACGATGACTCTCCTTATCCCAGGTAACTTTGATCAGTTCAAGGACTTGTGTCATGATGCATCCTCATTCAAATTAAATATATATATATATATTCTTATCCTTGTGTATAAGTATACTCATGCTTCTCATATATGTGTGCACCTTTAAGGAGAAATTATCACGCGACATGCAAACCATTACACATCCATAAAAGGATAACAAAGATATGTCATTGCGAATTTTGACACATCACAGTTGACACCTAGAAGGGTCTGAAGAGGTCTCGTTCTAATCCTAATAAAGTGTCGTTATAACAAACATGTATGTATTAATCCTGTCTTAACTTGACATTCGAGGACATGTCGTTGTAAATTTCGACAACATACAATTGACTTTTAGAAGACTTTGCAAAAACCTCAGTAAAATTCAACTAGATTGACTTTAGAATATACTTGCATTTATCATTCCTTTTTAGTAACTTGACATCGGAAAATCTAAAATGGTGCAATGCTTCCCAAAGTAGTCAAGTAAAACATCAATATATACTCCGAATCTCGCCGACCCATTTTATGTCCCTTTGATGTATTAGACAAACGGTATTAGAACCCCAATTAGACGAATCTCGCCGAATCCCGTCCAAGGAACTCGCGACCGCTCGACTTCCCCCGAATCCCGACGATTCCTATAAATCCCGTCGAAAGAACTCCGCCTGTTCACCTTCCTCTTGACTCGCGCAGGAGACCTCTGGACGCCCTCGCCTTCCTCGCGCAAGTGCTCTTCCGTGAACTCGCCGACTCTCGCAGCCCTCCGAAGCTCTCGTCGACCCAGTCGAATCGCTTCTGTGCGTGATTCTAACTAGGTCGTACCCCACGGGATACTCATCCCTCCGCCGAAGCTCTTCCCGAAGCTCACCAACTCTCTTCCACCGAAGCCCTTAGGTAACCTCCTCCTCACTGGCTCCAAGGCCGAACCCATGTGATGCCTTCTTTTTGAATATACACTAATGCTTGGCGTCGGGCTTCCGTTTAGATCCTCAATGGCCCCAAGGACGACTGCAGGCTTGATTTCTGGTTGCGAACTGGTTCGCACTGGTTTCTCTCATGCCTCGGACGAGTTCCGGAACATCGTTCTCATGCTGGAAGAAGCCGGACTAACCTTCGTATTGGAGCATCCTTGCAAAGTCTTAGATAAAGAAGTGCTGGAGTTCTTTTCTACAGCAAGGCTTCGAAACAGAGACTCCATCATCAAGAGTAAGGTGGCGGGGACTAAAGTAAAGATGTCTGCCAGTAAGCTAACACGCTACCTGCAGCTCTCAAGTGCGGAGCAGGAAGACTATTTGGAGGACGAGGACAAAGCCAGAACCCTCCTGTTCTGCAGTCTACCCAGAGGCACACGATCAGTAAAACGAAAAGAGATGAATGAAGAAGGGAAGCTCCTATCCGACATCATAGGAAAAGTACTCATCTGTAAGCCAGGCTCCCATGATCATATCTCCGGAGATATGTTCAAAATTCTCATAGCCGTGGTCTGCAGAAAGAGGTTCAACTGGGGAGAGTTGATGTTTCAAAAGATCAAGGACTCTCTGGGCACTCCGAGCTTCGGCCGCATCATCAGTCTATATCTCAACCAGCTCAACGGAGATAAATTCGACATGAGCAAAGGAGTTCCTCTACATTACTTGAAAAAGATGGATGCTACTGTATTTGATCGATGGGAGCGGCGCATCGGGCAGCCGGCTGTGGAAGAGCAAGAGGAAGTATCTCCAGCATCCTCCCCCCGTGAAATTCCTGATACCCTGACTGCAGGAATCGAGGGGGAGACTCTACCCTCTCAGATGGATATAATATCTGACATCGCCCAGGTGGCCAGGGATGCGGTGGCCGAAGTTCATGCAGAAAGTGAACCTGGGATGGAGGATGAGGAGGTCCTGAACAGACACACTCAAGGAACTGCAGCTGAGACACTGGACTCTGCTGATCAAGAAGAGGAAGAAGCTGCTGATGTGGATGAATTTTTGGATGCAGACGGAGAGGACGCTGTGAATGAGGGCCATGAAGTGTTTGAGTCTCCGGATACTAATGAACCTCCTACTGATAAGTCTGCACCAGTGGAGGGGGAGGTAAATGAGGCCACCAACATTCCTCCCATAGAGACTGTGATGGTATCCAGCTCTACTGATGCATCTACTGCCGAGCCAGAGCAAGGCCAAGAAGTGCCTCCGGCTATCCCATTACGCGATGACCTAGCCATTCACACCGTACACATAATTCAGGGAATCGTGAATGAGCTTAACACCTATTTTGATAAATCTCAGAAGACAATGCTGCAAGAGATTAAGACTTCTGAAGATCTCATGCTGAAGAATATGGTGGAAATCAACCATAAGCTGGATGTGATGGAAAAGAAATTCGAAGAAAAGTATACTGCGGCCGGCACAGCTGTCACACTCCTAATGGCCGGTCAGAAAAAGAATACAGATACTCTGGCTGTTGTCGATCAGAACGCACACGTTGTGGCCAACAATATTCAGAAATTTGATGGAAATATGGTCACTTTAAATGCAAATCAGCAGACCCTGGTCAATGAATTCACCAAGACAACGAAGCATATTGATGACTCCTTGCACTCATATGCCAATTGCATAGCTGAAGAAGCCAAAAAGGGGGAGAAGGAGTATATCGCTAAGATGGCTGAGCTCCAGAAAAGCATGGATGCAAACTTTGTGAAATCAAGCAACTACGTCTATGAGAGTTGCTGGTGGATGCTACAACAGGCACTGGGCACGTTAGGAGTCGTCCTACCTGACCAACCTGCCGGTGCTCAGGCTCCTGAGACTTCTACGGCTGCCGAGGAAGTACATATTGCTGAGAATGTAAGTACAAGTGCTGCTGATATTTTCACTGATGAAGCTGACGCTAGGGCCATCTCCAAATCTAAGCTGAGAAGCATGTTTGATCAGGAGGCCTTAGCTAAAGCAAGGGGAAAGAGGAAAATTCAGGAAGGGACATCAAAGGAGACACCAACTCAAAAGAGGATCAGACTAAGTGAGGAGGAGGTAAGAAACGAAAGGTGGAGCCCAGTCTCAAGGAGCATCATCCTAGACACCTTCCTGCTGCAAGAAAGAGGAGAGATAAATCGAAATGAAGCATATAGTCAGTATGAATGGGAGACGCACAAAGCATTTGAAGCGAAACGCAATATTTTCTTCAGAAACAACAAGGATCCAGACAAAGTTGCTCCTCCTAGGTACTATCCGAAGCCCAAGGAATACATGGAAAGGCAGAGCAAAAAGTACTTGGCGCAAACTCTTAAGGGTGACGGAGCTAAGGACAAATAGTCACTATCTTATAGCTGGTCACGGTGTATTAAGAACATTTAACAATTATTACTGTCGTGTGAACAATTCTGACTTACATGTGAATATATTTCTCTTGGTATATATATATATATATTCTTGAATGTGTGAATGACTCAAGTCCTGTTCTGAGTGCATTTATTACCTTGTGTTGCATAATTAATTTTTAAATGCTATAATTATTATTTGATAGGTGTTATTCATCTTAGCTAGTAGGGTTTTGGCTTCGTCAAATAGGGGGAGATTGTTGGGTATTGTATCCACGATTACCTAGATTTGAGGAAGCCCCCTGTCAAGCTAAGATGAATTCACAATGTATTTGATGAAACATTTCAAGTTGTACTTGCAGTTTCTCCACGCTAAGTGCACACCAATGTCAGGGTGCAGTAGGTCAATATACACGGGTCTGCACGACGTAATCCCTCGTTGAGCAGATCAGTGTGTTGGCCTACATGTACTCTCTCTATTGGAGTGCACTTACTCTCAAGTACAGGACCGCTCATATGCAAGAGAAGACAAGGAGCATGGAGGATCAAGGAGCAGCTCCTAGGTGGAAGACGAAAAATCGTCCAAGGCAAATTCGACGAGAATCACCAAGTGATTCTCGCCGAATCGGCGAGAATCACTTGGTGATTCTCGCCGAATCGACGAGAATCATCAGTGATTCTCGCCGACTCCTTCTGGCCATCTCAATATGGTGCCAAGCAAGATTCGGCGAGAATCACTTGTAATTCCCGCCGAACCAGTGGTCATGCAGCCCATGAATACCAAGTCCAATTCGTTGAGAATCGAAAAGTGATTCGACGAGAATCACAAACGATTCTCGACGAATCGTCGAGAATCACTTGGTGATTCTCGCCGATTCGTCGAGAATCGTCTGCGATTCTCGCCGATTTTTACTTGGCGTTTCCTCAGATTGCTGCTGGACCGGATTCTGCTTCTGGACTTATTTGAACCGGATTTTGGGGATTTCTTTTGTGGGTCCCACAAACGGTCATATTTGAGAATACTACAGTATAAATACATGAGTATTTTTGAACAGTAGATTACGGATAAGAGAAAAAGAAAAACAAGCGGCGACGTAACCCTAAATCCGCGAACTCGCTCCGCTCCGCCGCCGCCGCTCGCGTCAAGTGGTCGCCGCTGCTGATCGCTCCTCTTTCCGATCTCCGGCGATAGAAGCTTAGCAAGGCTTGTGTCTCACGCGTCTATCCAGAGATCCTTTGTCTCTCGATTCGTTGATCGGAAACACTTCCCATCCGAATCGATCGAGACGACCGATCCTCGTGTGACCGTTGGTAGACCGAGCTTGCTTCGCAACGAAGTTTGGATCTCCAAGTTCAGCGGCTGCTCTTCTTCGTAGCCGCCGATCCCGAAGCTAGCCGCCGCTCGTGTGCCGCCGCCGGTTCCGGGGAGATCTTCTCCAAGCAAGACCAAGGTCGTAGACTCTTCATCGACTTCAAGAACACGTCGTCGACCAAAGAGGAACACCGGAGTCTCCAAGAGAAGTTTGTATCACGTGTACATTCTACTGTTATTTTATTGTAAAGGAACTTTTGTTCCGCGGTGTAAGGGTTGGGTGCAACCCGATTTGTGGGAGTGTTGACTCTCACGTGTGGAAGGGCTCCTTCCGTTAGTGAAGGGATTGGATTTCAATCCCGTTGGAGAAGTGACCGAGTCGTCCCTTGTTGGGGAGATAGGTCGAAGGGGGAAAGTGGATGTACCCAAGTCGGGGAACCACTATAAAATTGCTGTGTATTCTGTGTTCTGTGTTTGTTGCTTTTATTGTGCAGGTACATCTGTGAATTCCGCAAAAGAACCACACGTCACCTATTCCCCCCCCCATAGGTGCACATAGCCGACACTAGGTGGACTTTCAGTAAGACACATAGGGTGCAAGTGGGTCTTCTAGAAGAAGACCGACATGGATGGGAATATACAAACATTCAAAGGGCGACCTGTGGATAAAGGTTTCAAGCAAATTCATGGTGTTGACTATGATGAGACTTTTTCCCCTGTTGTCATGGTTAAGTCCATCAGAATTCTGCTTGTTATTGATGCGTATAATAACTACGAGATCTAGCAGATGGATGTCACAACAGCTTTCCTAAATGGAAACCTCCTTGAGGAAGAGTATATAACACAACCAGAGGGTTTTGTATCTCCAGGTGAATCCACTAAAATATGCAAGATGTAGAGATCAATTTATGGATTGAGACAAACTTCTCAAAGTTTGAATCTTCATTTTTATGAAAAGATCAAAGAGTTTGGTTTTATCAAAATCGAGGATGAACCTTGTATTTATAAGAGGATTAATGGGAGCATTGCAGTCTTCCTGATATTGTATGTAGATGACATACTGTTGATCGGGAATGACAAAATGACCCTGCAAGTTGTTAAGAACAACGTAGGGGACTGCTTTTCGATGAAAGACTTAGGGTATGCGACTTATATACTCAATATTAAGATCTATAGAGATAGATCGAAGAATTTACCGGGTTTGACCCAAAGTACGTACATTGACAAGGTGTTGAAATAGTTCAGCATGCTTGAGTCCAAGAAAGGATTCTTTCCCATGTCTTATGGTATGGGTCTCTCTAAGGACCAGTGTCCTAAGTTATGTGAAGATAAGGACCGCATGAAGTTGATTCCATATGCTTTGACAATTAGGTCAATCAAGTATGCAATATTATGTACTAGACCCGATGTATCTTATACATTGAGCATGACTAGCAGGTATCATTCTGATCCCTATGAAGGTCACTTGATAGTTGTCAAGAATATCCTCAAGTACTTCAGAAGGACTAAGGATAAATTCTTGGTATTCGTCGGAGAGGAAAATCTCGATGTAAGTGGTTACACGGATGCTAGTTTCCAAACTGATAGGGACGATTCAAAGTCTCAGTCAGGATTTGTGTTTTGCCTAAATGAAGGAGTTGTTAGCTAGAAAAGTTCCAAGCAGGATATAGTTGTTGATTCTACTTCTGAGGCCGAGTATATCGCCGCTGCAAATGCAGCAAAGGAGGCTGTATGGATTAGGAAATTCATCAACGAGTTAGATGTATTTGCTAGCATTGTTCGTCCCGTAGATCTCTACTGTGACAACAACGATGCAATTACACTTGCTTCAGAACCTAGATCTCATCAGCTCTCCAAGCACATACTCCAGTGATTCCATCTAATTCGAGAGATTTTCGATCGAGGAGATGTGAGCATATGCAGAGTTTCGACTGAAGAAAACATTGTGGATTCACTAATAAAGCCTCTCATGCAGAGAAAGCATGACGGTCATGTTAGATCTATGGGTATACGATACCTAAATGATCAACTTTAGTTTGAGTCTCGTGGATTGTATGTTTGTTGGCCGTAATATTTCATTTGATGAGTAAAAGTACTATATGCATTTCATTTTATATATTTTGGCAAGTTCTTTTATTATGAAATTATTTCTATTGTGATAGGGAAGTTCAATTTAATAAATGACTTCTAAGTGTTTGCTTCCATTGGTCAAGTAGTGACTTGATGTGAGAACCTATGATCTTTGAAACTTCATTCTTAAAGGTGTATGGTCGTTGTATCATCTTATAAGCTAAGGTTGATGATGTTACCTTTAAGACTAGCATGTGCATTGATTGATGACCCGTCCTCACAGATCATGATATTGTGATATCAAGTCATCACTTTGGTACTTGTTATGAACAGGTTGTACTCACATACCCTCCATGAGAATACTTTATGGATTATTATATGAACCTATCACAAGTATGGCTCAAGTGGCAATGGTGTTTGTTGGGTATATTGGAAAATGTGTACCAGATTTGGAGAAGTCTCACCTAACTCAATGATATTCATCAATGTGTATTTGATGGTGTTTTGAGTTTGATTGTGCGGGTTAAGAAATTGCAAGAAATATTCTCTAAGTACAAGTGTCGACACTTGGGAAAAGCTGTGTCGACACCAGAGGCTAGTTTGTGTCGACACACAGGACTTGTGTCGACACACAGAAAATCTGTCGACAACAACTGTGTCGACATTTGGGAAAAGCTGTGTCGACATCAGAAGCAAGATTGTGTCGACACACAGAACTTGTGTAGACACACGACAAATCTGTCGACACCAACTGAGTCGACACCAGAAGATAGACTGTGTCGACACACAGGACTTGTGTCTACACATTCCAGAATTGTATCAAGACAACCACAGTGTCAAGATAAGAAATATTTGTGTCGACACACAGGACTTCTGTCGACACATTTTACAGGAGCTGTGTCAAGAAGATTAAAGTGTGCTGTGTCGACATTATGGGAGCTGTGTCAACATCATCAAGGATTGTGTTGACACATAGTCTATTTGTGTGACACATTTAAAGGAATGTCTCGACACTTTGCTGACTGAGACTAAGTATAATGAAGTAACTGGTGACTTGACAGCTGTCATGACCAACAAGGCTATTGCATCTGTCAGAGCTGTCAGAAGGTTGTTATGAACCGGATCAGCCGGTAACCTTGGATGAAGCCAATATAAAGACATGTTCTATCATCAGATAGAGAGAGCTGGAAGCATATAAAGACAGAACCAATCTAAGAAGAAGAAGAGAAGTCTTCATCCAGAAGTCATCAAGTCTCTAGCAGATCCTGAACAAGTCTGCAAGAAGAATTCAGATTTAACTCTGAAAAGAAGAAGGAAGCTGGATTGAGCATCAACTCCACTTCACAAGAAAGATCAACCATAGTTTGTTCAAATTCAAGAAGCTTTGAAGAAGTTAAGACAAGTTGATTCTAAAGTTATCTGTTCTTTCAAGAACTGATCAAGAAACCTTCATCTCTTTCTCTCTCTACCTGGGTGAAGGATTTATTATTTTCTATTATCAATTTACTGTAGGATCTACTATAGATCTGAGTTCTAAGCCTAAATTATAAAGGCTGAGGTAGGGCTGAGTGCCTGATGCAGGGGATTAAATTCTCTGAGTTGTAGGCCTGTGGAAGAGGCTGAGGTAGGGCCTGTGTGCCTGAGTTGTAGGAGTGTGGACTCACTCTGAGGTAGGATTTTTTGAGAGAATCTGAGTTGTAGGACTTGCTGAAGTCTGAGTTGTAGGAATCTTTTAAGGTTCTGAGCTGTAAGATCTGAGGATCTGAGAAGGAACAGAAAGTTAGGCTGAATCTAGCATACTTCTAGATATGCGAAGGGGGAAACTGGATGTACCAATAATTTGGGAAACCACTATAAAAATGTGTGTATTCTGTGTGTGTTGTGTTTATTTTTATTTGTGTTGTGACAGTGTGCATAATAGGTCTTATTATTATAAATTTTTCTGCCTAAGCAATAAAATGGAATTGTACCTATTCACCCCCCCCCCCCCCCCTCTAGGTGTTTAGGTCATCTTGAAACCAATTCTTTCAAGTGGTATTAGAGTCAGGTTACTCAAGAAATAGACTTAACCGTCTGAGTAGATATGTAAGGCAGTTAACATTTAGACAAAATGGGTTCTGGAGAAAATCACAAGGAACTTGGATACATGAAATTACCAATCTGTAGGAAAGAAATATTTAGTATTTGGAAAGAGAGATTCAGGTTGCTTATGGAAGCATCTGACCCAAGAATTTATATTACAGTTAAAGAAGGGCCTTTCATTCCAATGAAAATCTCAATTCTTGATGCAAATCTCAGAACTCCAAAAGATTATTCTGAAATGACAAAGGATAAGATCATCTTAGCTACTATGGATAAGAGAGCACAAAATATAATAGTGAGTGCTATAGATGATTCAACCTTCCAAAACTTGATTCACTGCAAGACCTCCAAAGAGATGTGAGACACCTTGATTATCTATATGGAGGGATCAGAAGAAGTGAGGTAAGACAGAAAGTCTATGCTTAATCAGGAGTATGAAAGTTTTAGACAGGCCAAAACTAACATCATAACTGAATGCTACAAGAAGTTTTTCAGAATAGTAAATGAACTGATGTCATATGGAAGAGTTTTTAGCATATATTAGCTCAATGATAAATTCTTTAGATCACTAACTAAAGACTGGGACACCAAGATATGTGCCATCAGGAAAATGGCCAGACTTGCAGAAATTTCTCCTCCTACCCTATTTTTGGAAAACTTCTATCATATGAAATGCAGCTGATGGCCAGGAAAGAGGAAGAGAAAAGCAATAAGGTTGAATATAGAGAAAAGTCAGTGGCCTTCAAGGCTGAAGCCCCAAGAAAGCACAAGAGGATGTCTCCATCTTCTCCTAGAAAAGCTGCTGAAGTTATCTCAGAAAGTTCTGACAATCACACATCATACAGCCATGATTCTTATGTGGACTTTGCTGCTTTCACAAGGCAATTTCAAAGATTCTTAAAGAAAAAATAGTGGAGATCCAAGTCATCCTCCTCACAGTCTAAGGATGATCATTATCAGAAGAGGAGATCTTCAAGAAAGGATAAGTATGGCACTAAACCTAGTAAATTATCTTCTACTAAGATTGTTTGTTATTGTTTCAACAGGCCTGGACATGTAGTTGCTGACTGTCCTGACAACATAAAGGAATCAAATGACAAGAAGAAATTGCAACATAAAGGCAAAAAGGAGAAATCCATTGTAGCAAACAAGGAGAACAGCTGGACAGACTCTTCATCATCAGATTCTGAAGCTGAAGCTGAAGTAGAAGCATACATTGGATTATTTACAACTGAAGAGGATTCAGAAGAGACAGAATTCTTGGAAATAATGGACTCTATCAATGGGATTGAAGAATCTCATTGTAAAGGACTGATGGCTATGACTGATGAAGACTAGTGTCAGGATCAGCCTGGTCCCAGTAAGGTAAACAATATGCCATCAGGTTCTGATTATTATACTGGATCAGAATCAGAAGCATTTGCATCAAGAGATGTGGATGGATCTGAATCTGAATGGGATGTTCATCAAATCATTGATGAATATGGTGATTTGTTGAAAGCACTTAAGAGAAGCAGGAACCTTGTTAAAAGTCAGACTAAGGAAATTCGATCGCTTAAGATGGCTGCATTAGATTCAGAAAAAATGATGGATCTAAAGATGAATAAAGTTGCCAAACTGAAAAACATAACTGTTATTCAGATGGGTACAATTACATTCAAGAATGATCAAATCAAAGTCTGGAAGTCAAACTTCAGAGAGAGAAGGATCTGGTGGCTAAATTCTCTAAGCCAAAATCAGTCTTACCCTTAATTGATGACTTTATTCCCCAAAAGGGTAATACAAGATTAAGCTTTAAGGGAAATGCATGGGCTACCAATTCCAAAAGAAAAGGCAAAGCCCCAGTTCAGCCACTATCCTTCAAACCCCCAATTTCCTTTAGAAATGTGTGGCAGCCAACTAACAGATATGATCATGATACCACACATGGTCATCATGAATCATCAATGGTTGGGACTCCAGCCCAAGCTCTCAAGAATAGAACCATTCAACCTACAATTTTAAAGACTGCTGACAACAATGCTGTTAAAACTGTATTGAAAAGAAGATAAAATAGATATAAGTGCTGGTGTTGTGGCAAGGTGTGCCATTATGCCATTGACTGTTGGTACAACACAACTATTAGGAAGAATGTCAGTTTACTTGTCAAAAAGACTGCTGGTAAGTATGATAGGTTTAAGTCTAACACGAACCTAGGACCCAATAATTATTGCGGTTCTAAGCTTAAGTAATCTTATTTGATGTAGGTGAGTCCAAGTGACCATACCCCTATATGGTACTTGGATAGTGGATGTTCCAGGCACATGACTGGAATAAGAAGAATGTTAAAGGACTACACCCCTATAGGGAATGGACTCAAAGTGATCTTTGGTGGATCTAAAAAAGGGGTCATCAAAAGATTTGGTAACATCTCTAATTGTTCCATCACTATCACTCAAGTGGCTTATGTGAAGGGTCTGAAACATAACCTAATAAGCATAAGCCAACTGAGTGATCTTGGTTATGACACTTCATTTATTAAGAATCGGTGTCAGATTAAAAGGAAAAGTGATCAGAAGGTCATCTTGTCTGGTTATAGAAAAGGAAATGTTTATTGCCTAAATTTTGTGAGTGAGAATAATGATTCTCCTGTTTGTCTTGTTGCTGATGAGAAAGCCTCTTATTGTGTCAAATGGCACAAGAGGATAGCTCATCTCAACTACAAGACTATTGGACAACTCTTTATTAAAGAGTTATTGAGGAATGGTGCTCAAGTCAAGTGCATTAAGGGTGGTATATGTTCAGCTTGTCAAAAAGGCAAGCAGATCAAATCCTCCTTTCACAGTCTTGACACCAAAGACTCAGTGAGGTGTTTGTACCTCTTGCATATGGATCTATTTGGTCCTATATCAGTTCGTAGTCTAGGTAGGAAAGTCTATACCTTTGTGGTTGTTGATGACTATTTTAGATTTACATGGGTTTTCTTCCTGAGGCAGAAATTTGAAACCCCAACTATCTTCCACAATTTTGTTAAACAAATTCAGAATGAACTTAACAATTCAGTGGTCAAAATCAGAAGTGACCATGGAACTGAATTTCAGTCTGAAAGTATGACAAAGTTTTGTGAAGAACTAGAGATTCATCAAGAATTCTCCTCACCTAGAACTCCTCAGCAAAATGGTATTGCTGAAACAAAGAATAGGACACTTATTGAGGTTGGAAGAACACTACTGAGTGATACTTCTCTCCCAGAATATTTCTGGGCTGAGGCAATAAATACTGCATGTCATGTTCTCAATAGAGCTTCCATCACCAAAAGCCACAAAAAGACACCCTATGAAATTATGAAAGGAAGAAAACAAAATATATCCTATTTTAGGATCTTTGGTAGCAAGTGTGATGTACTTAACAATGGCAAGACTTACCTAACTAAGTTGGCTGCCAAATCCCAAGATGGGATATTTATTGGGTACAACAACTATGGTAGGGCATACAGGGTCTACAACTTGACTACACAAGTTATAGAAGAATCTGTTCATGTAGTATTTGATGAATCTAAGCTAATTAACTGTGAGCTGTCTAGCAATTCTTGTAGCTCTACAGGTTTAAAAGAAAATATGGACAAGCTTACCATTAATGAAGACTAACATATAAGGCAGGATGAAGAAAATTATGGCCGCTGTCCAGGGGGAGTAGAAGACCCTCAAGCCGATGAAGAGGACAATGAAGTACAGCATGTTGAAGAGATTGGAGAAAATCAATGTGTAGATGGATTACCTCCAGTAACTAGGCATCTAAAGGATCATCCAGCACACCAAATTATTGGTGATCCAAGACATGGTGTTCAAACTAGAAGCAAGAACATGAACATAGTTCTTTGTTCAAGCTTCATGTCTCAGTTATAACCCAAAAGATTTGAAGAAGTCATACAGGATTCAAACTGGATTGATGCAATGCAGGAGGAGCTGAATCAATTCAGGAGATGTAAAGTATGGAAGCTGGTCCCAAAACCAAAGAATCACAATGTGATTGAAACTAAGTGGATCTATAGGAACAAACTAGATGAAAATGACATCATAGTCAAGAACAAAGCAAGATTAGTTGCCAAGGGCTATAGGCAGGAAGAAGGAATAGACTTTGATCAGACATTTGCTCAAGTGGCAAGATTGGAAGCAATAAGGCTATTCCTCGCCTATGCAGCTTACCAGGGGTTCAAGATATTTCAAATGGATGTCAAGTCAGCATTTCTAAATGGTGACTTAAAAGAGGAAGTCTATGTTGAGCAGCCCTCAGGTTTTGTAGATCCTCTTTATCCTAATTATGTTTATAGGCTTAAGAAAGCCCTATATGGACTGAAACAAGCTCCTAGGGCTTGGTATGAAACTTTATCTACCTTCCTCATTGAGAACAAATTATCAAGGCAGAAAGTAGACAAGACTCTATTCCTTAGGGAATCAAGAGGCAAGATCATCCTATTCCGAATATATGTTGATGACATTATCTTTGGATCAGCAGAAAACAACCTTTGTTGGAAGTTTGCAAAACTTATGCAAGGGAAGTTTGAGATGAGCAGTATGGGTGAGCTTTAATTCTTCTTGGGACTCCAAGTTAGACAGACTGATGATGGCTTGTCCATATCCCAGTCTAAGTTCACCAAGGAGTTAATAAAGAAATATGGTATGGAGTCATCCTCCACTATGAGAACTCCTATGGGGTCAAGTATGCTTATAAGTAAAGATGATGCAGGAAAACCTGTAGATGAGTCTTTGTATAGAGGGATAATTGGCTCCCTTTTATACTAAACTGCTAGTAGACAAAACATCATGAATGTTACCTGTGTCTGTACTAGGTATCAAGCAAGCACTAAAGAATCTCATTATACTGCAGTTAAAAGAATTTTGAGATATCTCAAGAGAACACCTAATCTTGGCCTTTGGTACCCTAAGAATAGAGACTTTCTACTGACAGGTTATTCAGATGCACACTTTGCAGGATGCAAAATAGATAGGAAAAGCACAACTGGCATATGTCAGTTTTTAGGTGGAAGATTGGTGTCCTGGAGCAGTAAAAAGCAGACTAGTGTGGCAATATCCACTGCTGAGTCAGAATATGTTGCTGCAGGCAGCTGGTGTGCTCAGCTATTATGGATTCAACATCAACTTGAAGACTATGGTCTCAAGATATGTAGAACTCTGTTATTTTGTGATTCTACAAGTGTTATTACTATTGCTAAAAATCCTATTTCACATAGTAGAACTAAGCATATAGAAATCAGATTTCACTTCATCAGATATCATGTAGAAAAAGAAGATATATGTTTAGAATTTGTCAATACTAATTATCAAGTTGCTGACATGTTCACCAAACCCCTAGATGACACTAAATTCAATAATTTCAAAATTGAATTAGGTATGCCGAACAAAGAATAGAATGACAAATTTGACTAAGTAATTCTGTGTTGACACATAAAGAAGTCTGTGTCGACACTTACTAGTTGGTGTCAACCCTTCAATAAAGTTGTGTCGACACATCCATAAAGTTATATCGACACTTAGAATTTGGTGTCGACACAGAGAATTTCTGACACTTAGTTTTGTGTCGACACATGAAGTAAATTGTGTCTACATATCAAGAAAGTTGTGTCGACACTCAGTTTGGTGTTGACACATAGTAGTAAATACCTCTGTCGAGACCTTAGAAGTCTGTGTCGATACCATCTCAATAGTGTCGACACATTAAGTGTATTTCCACGCGCCTCTTGACCTTTTGTGTTTAGAAGCATATAAATAGGTCGAAAACAAACCCTGTCGACACGAGAGATCAACCAGCCCTGTTAGCTAGTGAGAGCCTTACAGCGGAATCATCATCGGAGCAAAGGAACTTGGGCTACCACTATAGATCAACCTGCCCTGCCAGCTAGAGGGAGCCTGGCTGCAGAATCATCATCGGAGCGAAGGGACTTGGGCTACCACGAGAGATCAACCTGCCCTGCCAGCTAGTGGGAACCTGGCCGCGAAATCATCATCGGAGCGAAGGGACTTGGGCTACCACGAGAGATCAACCTACCCTGCCAGCTAGTGAGAGCCTGCCTGCGGAATCATCATCGGAGTGAAGGGACTTGGGCTACCACAAGAGATCAACATGCCCTGCCAGCTAGTGCGAGCCTGGACGCGGAATCATCATCGGAGCAAAGGAACTTGGGCTACCACGAGAGATCAACCTGCCCTGCAATCTAGTGGGAGCCTGGTCGCAGAATCATCATCGGAGCGAAGGGACTTGGGCTACCACGAGAGATCAACATGCCCTGCCATCTAGTCAGAGCTTGGCCGCGGAATCATCATCGGAGCAAAGGGACTTGGGCTACCACGAGAGATCAACCTGCCTTGCCAGATAGTGAGAGCTTGGCCGCGGAATCATCATCGGAGCAAAGGGACTTGGGCTACCATGAGAGATCAATCTGCCCTGCCAGCTATTGAGAGCCTGGCCGCAGAATCATCATCGGAGCAAAGAGACTTGGGCTACCATGAGAGATCAACCTGCCCTACCAGCTAGTGAGAGTCTAGTCGCGGAATCATCATCGGAGCAAATGGACTTGGGATACCACGAGAGATCAACCTGCCCTGCCAGCTAGTGGGAGCCTGGCCGCGGAATCATCATCGGAGCAAAGGGACTAAGCATATCAATCAAACCTTACCACATCCTATATCCTCAAACGGGGAAAAATATGAGTTACATAGTCCCCTGACTTCAGCTGGTTAGGGGTAGCACTTGTTACAAGACAAGAAAAAAAAGGAAAGACTTTACTAAGGCGATGCTTCTTCAGGTGGCCTGGGTGTGATGGCCGTCATCCTTCCTCTCAGAGACCTCCATCTTGCTCAGGCTTTCCATGATCCTCTCCATCTCCTCTGCCCTGACCAACCAAGAGATGGTGTTGACGGCCGTGACATAACACTGCCTCGTCATCCTGGAATCTCCCTTGACCCTAACCTGGATTCCCCCTGAGTTGAACTTGAGGCACTGGTGGAACGAAGACCGCACGCAACGGAAGGCGCTGATGAGGGGTCTTCCGAAAATGGCGTTGTAGCTGCTTGGAGCGTTAATAATGACGAACCGGCAATTCCTTGAGACTCCCCCCAATTTTACTTGGAGCCTCACTCCACCCTCGACCTCCTTCCTCTCCCCTGAGAATCCTAACAGGGGTCCGTCCGAGGCCAACACCCTCCTTGGCTCCACCTTCATCTCGTTAAACACCTTCTTGAAAATGACGTTGACGGACCTTCCATTATCAACCAAGATGCGGGAGACGGTGTAGCCTTCGATGGCCATCTGGATGACCAGCGTATCGCAGAACGGATCCTCATGATCCGGCAGGTCCTTCACCGAGAAGGTGATCTTTTCCTCTCGGGGCGGGGTCTGGGAGGTTGAGGCGATGCTCCTTCGGTACATGACATGGAGGCTTGCCTTCCGAGTGGCCTCAACCCCCACTCCACCGTGGATCACTCCTATACCACCTCGGGTTCCCACGTCGACCCGGTCCTCGGATATATCATCACCCCCTTCTCCGTGTAGAACCTCTTCTACCCGCACCGGCGGCTACGGCTGGGCAGGGCCTCTCACCCCCTTACTTCCAAGAACTCGGGGCAGGTAGCTGCGGCGTGCCCCTCCACCTGATGGAAGTCATAGTACATCAATGCTCTTTCTCCCCTCTTTCGGCGGGCTTGGCGTTCTCTCCAGTAACCTCTTCCCCCTCCTATCGCCAAGGCTTGCTGCGGCGGGGGAAAGAGCTGCCTTGGGGCTTGCCTCTGGAAGTTATACCTCCCTTGGCCCCGATGAAAGTTCTCCCCGCCCTGGATGAGAGCTCTTCCTGGACCCTGGGTAGGTCCTCCCTGCGGCCTCCAACCTGGTTCCGGACACTCCTGTCCCTGGAACCCCTGAGCTCTCTGCTCCTCTCCCCGTCTTCCTTCCTGATGTCTCGAGCCTCCTTGCTCCTTCGGCTCCATCTCTGTTAGATTTGTCAATCTCTTGACAAATGCCGGGTTGGCTTCCTCCATGTCAATCTCCTCTGCCGCCCTTTCCATCAGCTACTCGAAGGAAAAGGGGGCCTTCTGAGTCAAGCTCATCTTGAAGAAGCCCTCCTTTAGCCCAACGGTTAAGGCCATCTACAGAGCATACCCTGGCATCTCTTGGACCTCCAGGATCTCTTCTTGGAACATGTCTACATAACGGGCCAGCGACTCCTCGCCCCCCTGCCTTATCAGGAAGATGGACTCAGGACTCCTCTTCCTCTTCTTGGAGGTGGAGAAGCGGAGCTGGAAGCTCCGGCTTAAGTCGTCGAACCCATAGATCGACCTTAGAGGGAGTTGATGAAACCAGTCCCTCGTCTTCTCCTTCAACGTGATCGCAAAGAGGCGACACTTGAAGGCATTTGTCTTCGGCCTAATGGAGACTGCATCCTCGAACCACTGCAGGTGCTGGACGGGATCATCCTTCCTCGTATAGTAAGCCATGTCTGGCTCTCTGAACCCCTCGGGAACGGGAGCTGAGATGATTAGCTCGCTGAAGGGTGACCCCCTAAGGGTGGTCTCGCAACTTCCACTCGCGGGACCTGCTCGCCTGGGAGGTTGGCACTTGCCGGGCTGGAGAACAGCTCCCGTCCGGTGAGGTCTCGCTCGACCCCATCTCCCGTCCTCTCCTTCCCGGGCCTTCTTCCCAGTGCACTTCCTTCTCCCCCTACTGGGGTCATCTCTCCTAGACCCCTGGGAGTCGACTCGTCGAGAGGGGTAGGAGCTAACTCCTGGGGGGTCGGGGTGGAGCTTCCACCCTGAGGAGCAATGCTTTGCAACATCTCCATGATGCCTTGGATGGAGGCCATGAACTCTTGCCTCCCCACAAAGGGTCCTGGGCTGGGGAGCTCGCCGAGATCGTCACTACCTCCCTGACCTCCAATCATGACACTCTCCTGCGATCTTCTGTGTTGGTCACTCTCCACGCTCACCGCACCAAAGTGTTGAAGCCAAAAATGGCCTTTGTGGAGTTTGGGGTCCCAAAAGAGGGGTGACCTCACACCTACTACACTCGGGAGAACGTCACGGACCGGAGACTTAGGAAACTATGAATATACCCTCGGCTCTAATGCGGAGGTCCCACCACATACCTGGAAGGTCACCTGAACTCTTCCCCTCCCTTACCAAAGGGCTAGGCAGGGAGCCTTGGAGAGCTCGCTCTACTCTACCAAGAAGCAGCTAAGGGAGGAGGAAGCTAGGAAAAGTGTCTCCTCCAAAGGCACCCAATAGGGTCTATTTATAATTTTCCAAATCCCATATATCAAAATGCCTGAAATGCCCCTAGGGCCAAAAGCCTTTGGGCCAAAAGAAAACAGCCACGTCGGGGGGTAAAGGAGGAATTCCGCCCCGAGGGTACAACGGTAAAAGCAGGGTCCACAGGGGTCTAGGGGGCGGAGGGCGAACCCTCCACAGACTAGCCTCCTGGGGCGAGAAGGCTGGCCACCCGGTCTCGCCCCGCGGGCTCGCCGCCTGGGGCGAGAGGGCCGACTGCCCCGTCTCGCCTCGCGGGCTTGCCGCCTGGGGAGAGCGAGTCGGCTGCCCCATCTACCCCACGGGCTCGCCGCCTGGGGCGAGAGGGCTGGCCGCCCAGTGTCGCCATGCGGGCTCACCTCCTGGGGTGAGAGGGCTGGCCGACCGGTCTCGTCCCTGCCCAAGGCCAGGGTGTCGGGGGCGGGATCCTGGTCTCCAGCCAGTCCCGCCATCCTATCTCACACCTAGCCAGCCAGGGGGATGCCGGCAATCTTGTCGCACCCGCCCCTCTAAAGGGCCCGGGGGAAGATGCCAATTTTTCCTCCCCCTACTAGTATGTTTCCAAGCCAGAGCCAAAATTGGCCACCGTGAGTGCAAAATCTCCAAAACGCTTAAAAACACGCTTGCCTTATTTGGGGCCCACTCTTCACGAATACGGGGTTGTACACCCAGGTTGGGGAACCACTATAAATTCTTGTGTTATCTGGATGCCCATTTCTTTTGTGTTCTTGTTGTGGCTGTGATTATTAGGACTACAGTTTATATTTACTTAGTTTTATTTTGCACTTCTTAAATTGCAGCAAATGCTGTAAAGATTTTTTAGGAATTAAGAATAGTTTATTCACCCCCCCCCCCCTCTAGAGTATTTATGATCTAACAGCTCACTTTCAGTTTCCTTTCGCAGGGTGGAAAGAATCACTCTCAAATGGGAGATGTGCTCGGCAGTGGTGGTGCTATAAATCAATATGTCGTCAAAATAAACTACCACAAACTTTCCCATGAACGGTTGAAAGACGTGGGTCATCATCCAGGAAAAGGTATTGGGAGCATTGGATAGCCCAAAGGGAATCACAAGCCACTCGTACAGCCCATCCTTAGACTTAAACGCTGTTAACCCCGAAATCGGCGATCCTTCCCAACGCTGTCAGCTCGCTCATCATAGCCTGCCCCGGGTTCCTCCTGGAGGCCGTGATGCCCTAAGTTGGGCGGACAGAATTCTCTGTCTGCTCAGGCCGCGCGGCCTGTGTGGTCTCAGCGGTCTGACACTCAGACTACGTGCCTCTCCTTGGTCGGCAGGGTCTGCAGACTGCTTCCGCTGTCCGCCTCTGCAGGCCGCCCCCCTTTTTGGCTTAACTGTGAGGTTGTATCCGCAGGACTCTCTCTGCCGGACTCAACCACCTGTCTGCTCAGGCCGGCTACAGGTCGCGCAGTCCCCCCTGCAACATGGGCAGCCGACTCCTCCAGTCCGCCTGCAAGGCGCGGACTACAATTCCGGCTATCCGCTAAGACCAGCAGCAACCTCCAAGTCCCTTGCGAGCACGGCGGACTCGAAGTATGATCTAAACTTCCAGTCCACCTTCATTGGTGAACCCTAACAGCCTCAACAGTCAGGCTCCCTCTCCAACATGAGCGGACTCAGCCTAGCAGCAGGCACGAGCTCGGCGGACACCGCTGGCTCGCAATGCAGTCCGCCTCTCCGCCAGCACCAGCCCTTCTCCAGTAGCAGGGTCAGCTTCCTCCTTAGTCCGCAGCCTTCGTGCAGACTCAGTCAGCAGTTGCGGACTCCTTCCAGTCCGCCACTCAGCAAATCCTCCAAAAGGCAGTCCCAGTCTGCATACCCACGTGCCGACTCGCCAGTCTTCGCGGGCACTCTCCAGCTCGCATTCCTTCGCAGCTCGATCGGCTCAGCAGTGGTGGACTCCGCGGATTCTCTTCACAGTCCGCCACATAGCTTCCACCATCCGCCACCACAACAGTGGGCGGACAGTCCCAGCTCAGCAGTGACGGACTCCGCGAACCCGCATCGCAGTCTGCCACTGAGTCTCCCATTTCTGCCAAGCAGCTCCGGCTTCAGTTCCAGTCCCAGTACGCGCGGCCTATTGCGGACTCCGCGGACTCCATTTCCATCTCACTCAAGTTACCGTCTCACCGGGGGTAATATCACCGCAAACCGTTACCTCCTCAGGCCTATAAATAGCCCCTCATGCCTCTCATATGGGCTGAGCTCTCTATGCTGGGAGGATCTCTCTCACGCCCGAAATCAGCCAGCTAGCTCCTGCGGACTGCGATTTTCAGACCGCACCCTCCTCTGCGCCTCTAGTCGCGCGGCTTGCCGACCTAGATCCCCAGTCTGCGCAGTCTGCTTCCTTGTCTTAGCCACACGGTCTGCTAGCCTCCCTGGCTCAATCCGCGTGACCTCTTCTTGCATTCTTCTCCCTTAGCTTCCAGCTTCCCTTTGTACCCCTTTATTGCTTTGTTGTAAAGGTGTACTAGCAAGTTGTAACTCTCGCTATTAATAAAAGGAAAGCCCGTCGCAAGAGTGGCATTCAAGCCGCGGAGGGCGAAGTCTGTTGTTGTCGCTGCTAGCGGCCCCTTCTCCCTCATTCTATCCTAGCTCAGCTCAGCTCTTCTCAGCTCCAACCTGCAAGCTCGACCGTCATATTAACTGTCTGCTCGATAGCTCCTGATCAACCTCCTCCTCTCTTGATCAACCTTCTCTTTTGATCAAGCCTTTCCTCTGCTCTCAGCAGCCTCTCCTCTATCCCCGCAACTCCTCTAACAAGCTGCTTGCTCCACTCTCGAGCACTCAGAAGCTTCCCTCTTCTCCCCTATCCCTGCAACCTTCATCCTCTCCCTCTCCTAGCTTGTGAGATCGAACACCCCCTCCGTGTTAGCTACCCCGGTGCCATTTTCGCGCATTAACAGTTAACACTCAACCTTCAAATCCGGTCATACGGTGAACAGCGACAGTAAACCATGTCAGATCATCACTCCGCCGAGAACCTTGCTCTAAGTCCTAGTGAAGAACCTCTCTGGGAAGCCTTTGAGGAGTCGCGCCGTGAGAACGCTCAACAGTTCCAAGCAATCAACAAAATTCTTGCTGCAATCACGCAGCGGTTAGACGCTCATCCAGCAACAGCTCCAATTGCTTCCGCTGTTCCAGTCAACCCAGCACCAACTTTGGAACATCAGCAAGCTTATCTTCAAGCCTGCCCGCCAGTCTATCCTCCTCCTTACACAGCAACCTTCCTGCAAGGTCCTGCAGCTCCTCTGCGACCTCAAGATGAAGAATTTGCTGCCCGCCAAAACTTCTTCTGGGAAGCAGCCCGGGGAAGCCCTGCCAGATTTCTCAATTTTCAGGGAAGTCATCCTTACCCTGCAGCTCCTGCCTTTGCTCCTCCTACAGCAGCTTTTCCTTTTTACCCTCCTGCTTCTTTTGCAGCTGCAGCTTATGCCCCCTTCTTTCCTTATGCTGTAGGAAAGAAAGAAGAACCTTCACCATTCACAGAGAATGTTCGCCATGAGCCTACTCCAGCAAACTTCAGAGAGCCCCGGTTACCCATCTACACCGGGGAGATTGATCCAGTAAAACACCTTCAAGCTTTTGAGTAAACCGTTGCTCTCAAAACCCTATTAGATGCAACTAAGTGCAAGCTCCTTGTGACAACCTTTGATGGGCAAGTGAGGGACTGGTTCTATGGCCTCCGTCCTTACTCCATCACTTCCTTCGTCGATCTACGAAGGGAGTTTCTTCTCAGATTCTCTACCTCCACCAAGAGAAAGGGCGTTCCTGAAGCCCTCTTTGAGATCAAGCAGCGCAGTGATGAAACTTGGTCTCAGTTTGTTGATCGATTCCAAAGAGAGATTTTGGACATCGAAATTGTTGATCAAGAAATATACTGAGTGGCTCTTATCCACGGTCTCCATGAAGGGCCTCTCAAATTTGAAGACAATGTCCGTGCTTCAAGGACATACCAAGAGTTGATTGCTCTAGCCAACTCTTACATCCGAGGCGAGAAGAGCAATCCAGGCTTCGTATCCAAGCTCTTATCAGAGAAATATCCTTATCATAAGCAGCCTCTGAGGTCTCCTCACCATCATTTCCCATCTCACTCAAGAAAGGAGAGAAGGTTTCAACGCCACCGATACTCCTTCCCGAGCCATGAACGTGCTCAAGGTTCGTTGCTGCCACTAGCTCCGTCTTCTCAAGCAGAAACTGTTCATCAGCATCAAGACAATGACTTGCATGAGTCTGATCTCGACGAGGCCATGCAAGAAGTAGTCCAAATCATGAAAGATAGGGCAAGCTACAAGAAGCCCTATCGGTCAGCCGATTAAAGGTCCAGAGACTTAGAGCCTTATTGCGAGTTCCACAAAGAGTCAGGTCACCTGATTGAAAACTGCCGAGCACTCCGCTAGCTTGTGCAAAGGATGCTCTCGCAGGGCAAGATGCGTGACTTACTTTCCAAAGAAGATCGCTCTGATCCAACAACCGCTAAGGGCAAAGAAATTGCAGACGTTCCTTGCTCCTCAAGGGGAGTGAACCAACTCGAAGAGCCTCCTCTCCTCGTTGTTAACCAAGTTGTTGAATGCTTCGATGCTGACGACGAGGGTGTGCTGGGAAGACTATTCTAAGCAAGCAAAGGACTTCACAGTCCTTCAAATTCTCTGACAACTCTGATGGGTTATCTCGACTCTTGCTCTTATTCTTTTCAAACATTTTCATTTCAAAACACTTCTCAGTGTTCTTTACTTTCTTTTCAACAAAGCTTTTTATTTAGGATCTTATACTGACACAGCTCCCTTTTTGTGATGCTTCTACCTCCTTTTTCTCTTTTCCAAAGAGATCACTACACCAACGAGATATCGCCAAGTCTGGAATGTTGCCTCCATAGATTGTTCTCTGGCACCACCGCTTCGACCACATATGGCGGGAGTATACCCATATGTGTAGTGGGAGTCGTTTAATCTACGATGTAGGGCTTCAGATTTCGGATCCTATCCGGCATCTAACATAGAGTGTGTGCTAGGGGAGCCCCATGTGTTAGCTCTGCTATGCTTCGTAAAGGATACATTATAGTTACGATGATCTTTGCTTGACAAGCAATGGCAATCAAGCGTAGCCTTGTCTCTTCGATCATTTCACAGGTGTGATGGCCGAACACTCTATGGTACTCTCGATCTGTACCTTCGCGGGGTCCCACAATTCCACTGATCAATCCACAGACAAGCAATAGGCCACTTGGCGCAACTAGTCTCATTGATCAGTGATGATTGTACCCAAGGCAAGAGAGCAGTGCATCTAGCGATCCTTCTCAGGATTTTCCCCTTGCTTTTCTCTTTTGTGCCCTCCTAGAGGATGCGCGGCCAGCCCGCTTTGAGTAGGACTATACTCGGGATGATTTTCTCAGGCAAGTGATGCATAAGGCCCACGGGGAACACCTGTGGCAGCATTCAACCTTCTTTAGTCATTCCCAGTATAGACCTCTTTTTTCAGTTGCCTTCTTTCACATGTGAACAGCTTGATCCGACCATCCAAGAGGATTTCCGGCATTCATTTTGCTTATGCTCATCTGATATGCACCACTTGCTCAATCTCCATCTAATGATGACTTACAAGCTCTTTACTTGTACAAGCTCTATTACTTTCATCTTCTATTCATTGCCTGCTTAAGCGCTATCAGATGAAGATTCACAGAGCTATTCGCTACTCTCACTAAAGGCTAATGGCATCAAGCATTGATCAAAGAATCTTATTCTCCTCAATCATCAAGCCATGTTATTACAATCTAGTTAAGATTGGCGGAATTCGTCAAGTTCTTTCTCTGCTAATCTGATCATGTCTATCCAGCCATATCAACAGTTAACGCTCGATTTATTGATCTGGGCTTAATGATAAAGAGTTCATCAGACATTTTCCTTGCCATTTGGTCATGTCCACCTTATCTCATCAATAGTTAACACCTGCAAGCCTCATCCAGGTACTTGCAGTTTAGTTCATTATGTTATGCATACTGCTCACTCTTTTCTCTTTGCAGTGATCAGCAAATACTTGCAAGCCTTCTCCCAGGTACTTACAAGCTCCTTTCATATACATGTTTACCTCTAACTCTTCTTCTTGCAGAGATTAGCAAACACCTGCAAGCCTCATTCAGGTACTTGCAAGTTACTTTCATATACTGCGCATACCTTTAACTCTTCTTTTGTAGAAATCAGCAAAGCCCACCCTAACTTTCCTCTTGCAGGAAAATAGACAGGCAGCACCAAACTCCTAAGGAGAGGCTTCAGGTTCTATCTCTCCATGCCCCTTCTCTTTCCTTTGGGGTGGATCACGATTTTCGCGGGTCTCCAACTTTTTCGAAGTTCTTTTCGGAACTTAAAAAAGTGCGGGGATTATGTTAACCCCGAAATCGGCGATCCTTCCCAAGGCTGTCAGCTTGCTCGTCACAGCCTGCCCCGGGTTCCTCCTGGAGGTCGTGATGCCCTAGGTTGGGCGGACAGAATTCTCTGTCTGCTCAGGCCACGTGGCCTGCGCGGTCTCAGCGGTCTGACCCTCAGACCGCGCGCCTCTCCTTGATCGGCAGGGTTCGCGGACTTCTTCCGCAGACTGCCTCTGTAGGCCGCCCCCCTTTCCGGCTTAACCGCGAGGTTGTATCCGCAGGTCTCTCCCTGCCGGACTCAACCACCTGTCCGCTCAGGTCAGCAACAGGTCGCTCAGTCCACCCAGCAACATGGGCAGCCGACTCCTCCAGTCTGCCTGCAAGGCGCGGACTCCAATTCCAGCTATCCGCTAAGACCAGCAGCAACCTCCAAGTCCCTCGCGAGCTGGGCAGACTCGAAGTATGATCTAAACTTCCCGTCCGCCTTTATTGGTGAACCCCAACAGCCTCAACAGCCAGGCTTCCTCTCCAACATGAGCGGACTCAGCCTAGAAGCAGGCATGAGCTCGACGGACACCGCGGGCTTGCAATGCAGTCGCCTCTCCGCCAGCACCAGCCCTTCTCCAGTAGTATGGTCAGCTTCCTCCTCAGTCTACAGCCTTCATGCGGACTCAGTCAGCAGTTGAAGACTCCTTCCAGTCCGCCACTCAGCAAATCCACCAGAAGGCAGTCCCAGTCCACATACCCACGTGCCGACCCGCCAGACTACGTGGGCACTCTCTAGCTCGCATTCCTTCGTAGCTCGAATGGCTCAGCAATGGCGGACTCCGCGGATTCTCGTCGCAGTCGGCCACAGATCTTCCAGCATCCGCCACCCTAGCAGTGGGCGGACAGTCCCAGCTCAGTAGTGAGGGACTCCGCGAACCTGCATCGCAGTCCGCCACTGAGTCTCCCATTTCTGCCATGCAGCTCCGGCTTCAGTTCCAGTCCCAGTCCGCGCAGCCTGTTGCGGACTCCGCAGACTCCGTTTACATCTAGCTCAAGTTACCGTCTCACCGGGGGTAACGTCACCGCAAGCTGTTACCTCCTCGGGCCTATAAATAGCCCCCCATGCCTCTCATATGGGCTGAGCTCTCTATGCTGGGAGGATCGCTCTCGCGCCCGAAGTCAGCCAGCCAGCTCCTGCGGACTCCGATTTTCAGACCGCACCCTCCTCTACGCCTCTAGTCGTGCGGCCTACTGACCTAGATCCCCAGTCCGCGTGGTCTGCTTCCTTGGCTTAGCCGCGCGGTCTGCTAGCCTCCCTGGCTCAATCCGCGTGACCTCCTCTGGCATTCTTCTCCCTTAGCCGCCAGCTTCCCTTTGTACCCCTTTTTTGCTTTGTTGTAAAGGTGTACTAGCAAGTTGTAAATCTCGTTATTAATAAAAGGAAAGCCCGTCGCAAGAGTGGCATTCAAGCCGCGGCGGGCGAAGTCTGCTGTTGCCGCTGCTAGCGGCCCCTTCTCCCTCCTTCTAGCCTAGCTCAGCTCAGCTCTTCTCGGCTCCAACCTGCAAGCTCGACCATCATATTAACTGTCTGCTCGACAGCTCCTGATCAACCTCCTCCTCTCTTGATCAACCTTCTATGTTGATCAAGCCTTTTCTCTGCTCTCAGCAGCCTCTCCTCTATCCCCGCAACTCCTCTAAAAAGCTGCTTGCTCCACTCTCGAGCACTCAGAAGCTTCCCTCTTCTCCTCTATCCCCGCAACCTTCATCCTCTTCCTCTCCTAGCTTGTGAGATCGAACACCACCTCCGTGTTAGCTGCCCCGGTGCCGTTTTCGTGCATCAACAAGCGCAGTCTTCCATTCATCTCCCTCATGTATCCTAATCTGGTGGTATCCACTACGAAGATCTAATTTGGAGAATATGGTGGCGCTAGATAAGACATCTAAGATATCATCTAAACGCAGGATAGGGAACCTATACTTGATCGTAATCTTGTTGATATCCCGGCTATCTACGCACATCTGTCATGTACTATCCTTCTTGGGGGCAAGTAAGGCTGGTACAGCATATTGACTCATGCTAGTCCTAATGAACCCCTTCTTCAACAGGTCCTCAATCTGGGCCTGTAACTCCTTGTGGGCAGCGGGATGGAGTCGATAATGGGGACGGATGGGCAAAGAGGTGCCCGGGACGAGATCTATCGCGTGCTCAATATCTCTAAGCGGGGGTAATGACGATGGCAACTCCTCCGGGTACACGTCCTTATATTTCTCCAATAGTGCATGTAACGCTCTGGGCAGATCACCCAAAACACTAGAATCAGGCTTCGCTCTCAAGAGAACTAGTGCATACATCATCCCTTTACGAAACGGGTCCTTCACAAAACTCCTTCCTACAAAATAGACTCAACGTCCTCCTCTCTACTAGGATAGTGGTGTCCTTAGCCAAAACTACTGGATCTTATGGGATGGTCGGCCTCAAGGAAATGGTTTTTCCATTGAATTTAAACTCATAAGTGTTGGCTCTACCAAAATGCGTCACATTACGGTCATAAAGCCAAGGGCGCCTAGTAACACGTGACAAGCGTCCATCGGTAGGACATCACACCACACCTCATCAGTATACGATCTGAATCAGAGGGGAACCGGTCATCGATTGGTAACCGGTACGGTGATCTTGTTTATCTAAGCTACCTGATATGGGGTCGGGTGTGGTTCCATGGTCAGGGCCATACGCGTGACGACATTCACACAGCTACCACTATCGATGATCAACTTGCAGAGTTTCTCATTACTCTTAAAATCAGAGAAAATATGCTCATCCTCTTCCAATCATCTAACGGACGAGGAGTGGTCAAGATACAACGCATCACCATAAGGTGGTGATCATCCTCTAAATCACTTGGGACCCCTTCTGGGTCACTCTCCTCAGCAGCCTCATACACTAAATCATCGGGTTCGGAAGTCGTCTCTAATAGGGCTACAACCTTAGTCTTCGTAGGGCATTCAAAGGCATAGTGACCTTGAATGCCGCAAGAATAACATGTGGCGTTGGACTTGCTAACCTTTCCTATGGGGATACGCTCACTCGTGGGATTCCTAGCATTCCTAGTAGTGATCACTACAGACTTCGACTCGGTGAACCTAAACTTTCCCTTATCCGGATATGTGGAAGTAGATGCTCCAGCTGTAGACTTATTCTTCGCATGGGAACAGTGGGAGTGGGCCTTAGAGGCCAGATGTTTTTCAATGTCGAGGGCGGCATTGAAGGTCATATTCAGGTCCGTATGAACATAGCGCAAGAGCTTCCTTTGAATCTCGGGTTGAAGACCATTATGAAATCTAGATAAGGTGACCTCGGGGATCTCCCTAAGATCACAACGCACCATATGGTCCTTCAGCTCTCCCATATATTCATCTACTGAATTTGAGCCCTGCCGCAGGGTGGCAAGCTCGTTTAAGATCTGTGTTCGGTGGTATGTAGGGACGTACTGATCAGATAGCAAATTTTTCATCACCAACCATCCTATAAGTGGGACCCCATGCCCGATTCCTAATCTCTATTCCTCATTCAGCCAATAAGTCTTCGCACGATCTGTTAACTTCATCCTGACAACTTGGACATTTTGAAGGTCCGTAAGGTTGTGCTATTCGAAGTAGCATTCCATATCCACTTCCCAAGTAAGGAAGATATGGGGATCACCCATACCATCGTAAGTGGCGGCATCGATCTTAATGACCGTAGTGATATCGAAGTCACGCTCGTGGTGACGATCTAGATGAGGCATTCGGGGAGAGTTCCCATCAGAGTCAGAATCGATTACCGGTTGGTGCCGGTTGGGCTGTCTCACATTAATGGGTGGAGGTGGTCGTTCTTGGTTCTTTAGGATTTGGGCTAGTATGGTCCTAAGCTCCATCATCTCAGTTCGTTGTCCCTCAATAGCTTCGGTATTTGCATCTCGGTGCTCATTCGCAGTCATTCTAGATGAAGACGGTGTAGTGTACTCAGTTCCTAGTCTAGTGCGCATACATGGTTACAAAAAAATTTTGAAGACGATTTTTTTAGGCTGGTCCTAAAGTTAAACACGATATATTTTTTTTAAATTTTCCTGAAGTGATAGGAACGAGGAACGTTAAAAAAAATTTTATAGTTTCGCAAAAAAATAAAGACTTTAGACCGCTAATTGCAGACCGGAAATGTGTTTTTTGCTTAATACATGCCAACGGAAGAGAGAGAGGACGTTTGCAACATAAAGGTTGAAACGACCGGCTTTGATACCAAAATTGGTGTAGGAAAGTCCGCTAGTCGTAGTTTGACACGAAACAAGGAGATCCTACTACGCCCCACATGGCATGGTTCAACCACACCTACACAAGCATCTATCACCACAATACGGTTCGGCACTAACGCAGCACATAAACCACAAGGAGGAAGGAGCGACTCTAAAATAACGATCAGAAATGAGTCGGATTATTCCCCAAAATTAACATAAAGGTTGCAAATCCCATTTGAGATCGAACCATGGTTATAGGCCAAGATCCGCTCAAGCAAATAGGACCTACCCGATCCGGATTTGTAAAGAAATTCATCAACAATGAAAATGATTCAGAAGTTGCAAGCAATTTTATTCAAATTCACGGAAATAACGGTTGCTCAATCTCCACAAAAACTAAAGCAATAAAACACAAGAGAAGGGAGGAGATGTTACCCAACCCGGATTCACCTTGCACATAAAATATGGTGGGAGAATCACTCTCTCCACGGATCCACCGGCGTCACACCGAATCGGGGTGCAACCTTATTCCTTGGAGTCGCGCCGAAGGAATCCACGCTGGAGTCGCACCGAAGAGGGGTGGAGGAAGCAAGAGATGGATTCACACCACCTAGGGGGCGCCAGCTAGGAGGGATCCTCACTTGGCCGAAATTTTCCTTGGGAGATTTAGGGTTAAACTTCTTCTTGTTCATTAATTCTCATAAAAAGGTCTCCATATATAGGAGTTATAAACACACATTTAACCGTCCAAGATGGAGATGAAATCTCATCCATCGAGGCGGTTAATTACACACCAAATGTTTTAAATGCAGGAAATAAACAAATAAAGTCCTCACATGAATATAAAATTATTACCCAAGCATGGAATAATTTTAAATTCTCAAATATAAAATATAAATATAAATAAAGTAACTAAGAGCATGATTTTAAAATGAGTCTTCAAGTGGGCTTAGCACGCCGCGGCTGGAGGTTGTAACGTTGCCTTCCGTTAGCGTAATCATGGCTCCTAAAGTCTTTATGTTGTAGCGCCTCGGCAACCGGATCATCGTCAAGTAGGGGTGGAGAGGCCGTGACATCAAGGAGACAACAATATCTCTACAGGAATGAATGAAGATGCTTCCAGGCATGTTGAAATAGATGATCACATGCCTACACTTGATGATGCTGAAGTTTCCAGACCTCAGAGTGAGGGGGAGCATCTGCTGGAGTAAGTTGTTGAAATAACTTTCACTAAGGAACAATCTGCAATGGCTGAGGGGGAGCAGCTTGCAGAAGAGATAATGCAAGATGCATTAGTTATGGGGGAGACTCTTTAAGTACCACCCAAGGATAATCAACCTACTGAAGCAGAAATTACTGTTGTCGATCTACATACCAATGAGGGCATGGCAGGGGTTGAGGCGGAGATTAAATCTGAACTCCCTTCTCAGAAGGAAGTTCTTAACATTGATTCCTCAATGTCAGGAAGAGAGTCATATGCTCAAGAAAGTGAATCAGATGCAAATGAGCCTGATTATGATGAGAAGGAAGAGGGCAGGGCAGTTTCTTATGAAGGCACATCAGCTCAAACAAACCAGATTCCACTTGAAAATGTTTTAATTGTCTTACCTAAATCACCTAGAGGGTGTGAATAGGTGAGTTGTGTGTCTTTTTGCGGAATAAAAAATATAACGAGCTATACACAGATAATCAACCAAGCAATCACAGAGGACGCAAAGATTTATAGTGGTTCCCCAACCTTGGGTACATCCACTTTTCACTCACCGATCTAGCAAAGTACTAGACTCGGCTACTCCACTAGTCTCAGATTGAAATCAATCATACACCTCGGAACAACATTCCTACATCTCGATCCCAAATCTGGATCTACACTCAGAAGATAAACACTTCCTACAATATCTTTGAGAAAACAACTCCTACAACTCGGAGAAAGATCTCCTACAAGAATAGAATGAATAAAATAAATACAAACAGTGATTGTTCTCAGATCTGAAATGAATCTGCCTGTTCTTCTTCCTTGGAACTGTGCGGCTTTATAAGAATATGTTGAAGAGGAATCGGCAATTTCTGGATCTAAAAACTTCTGGACTCACATGATCAAGTATATGATTTGTCGTTAGAAACAATCTCGATCTGTGAATCAATCTTCTCTAAATCTCTCTGGAACAAAAGCCTTGGAGAAGAAGAGGAAGATCTGCGGCTCTCGATTTGGAATGAAAAATCGGATTCAGGAAACTTGGAAAATTTCTAGCGGCGGCTGAAAAATTCTTCTTAAAAATTTCTTGAAAACTTCTTAGGGTTAGTCAAAAATGACAAGACCTTTTATAGGATTACCCTAACGATCATAATCATCGTTAATGATATCCATGTGGACCAATCATGCGTTAATCATGTTTGAAATAAACGTTTGTCTGGACTTAGACATTTTTAGAAAAATGGACAAGGGTGTTCTTGAGAACAAAGTTTTTACTCGAGAACTAATGAGTTTTGTTACTCGAGAACAATGAGGCAGTTCTTGAGACGAAGACTTAGAGAAAAATGATATGAAGGAAGAAAATAGCTTTCTCGGGAAAGAAGAAAAGTACTCGAGAAAAATAACGTATAGTTCTCGAGAAGAAACATTTTGTACTCGAGAACATAAAGGTTGTCTCAAGAAAAATACTTAGAAGAATATGTGGAGGTGGAAATATGCAGTTCCAAGAATGACAGGAAGTACTCGAGAACAATGATGTTTTGTTCTCGAGAAAAAATATTCTGGTACTCGAGAACAATTAATCATCTCGAGAACAAAAGTCTAGCTCTCTAAAAAAGTACTCTACTTCTCGATAAATACATTTTGCATCTCGAGAACAAACTATAGTCTTCTCGAGAATAACTTCATTCTTCTCGAGAAAAAGACTTAGAAAAATTTTATCTGGAAAAACAGATATCCCGAGAAGAAATGCCATATATTACTTGAGAACAAAAGCTCTTCTCGAGAATAGCAAGAAGCATTCTCAAGAACAACTTCTGTTACTCGACATGTAGGCAAGTCTTACTCGAGAATTATCATAAGTCCTTCTCGAGTACAACTTATAGTACTCGAGAAAAAGACTTAGAAATTTTTCTGAAAAATTTAAAATCTTCATTCATCATAAAATTCAGCATCCATCTTTTCTCTTGCCCTTAGTCTTGAAAAAGAAGCGTGTTCCAATAGAGAGGCTACACATGAGTCAACACCATGGATCACACAATGAGGGATTACATTATATGGTCCTGTGTTTGGTGACTCATTGTAGACTGATATTGTTCTACACTTAGCAATTTAGTCATGTAAACACTTAACAAAAAAGGCATCAAATACAAACTTAATTCATCTTAGTTTGAGGGTGACTTCATACAAATCTGGGCTATTGTGGATGCAATACCCAACAATCTCCCCCTATTTGTAGAAGTCAGAACCTTCTACACTAAGGTGAATTACATTAAGAGAAAAACACATAAGGATGCTAATAACATGATAATTTAGAGAAAAGCAGTAATATGCAAAAATTAGATCAAAAATAAAAGTTCGTATAAGTAGAATATTGTCCGAGAGAATTAAATTCTAGAATTTCAAAAAAATGAACTTCTATCATCTTCAGGTTACAGATCCTGTGAAGGTCGCTTTCCTTGTCTTTCAAGCTTCTCTTGTTGTCTCTTCTGATAATTATATGGCTTGGAGAAGTACCTTGGTGGTCTAGGTGGTGCCTTGGGGTTGTTTCTACCATATTTTTTGTCATAGATTCTTATCATGGTAAGGGACTTCTCATACAACTCTCATTCCTGAGGGCTATAGTGAAGATTCCTGTCTTCATTAAAATCAATCACTAACTTTAGAGTTTCCAAAATAATGGACTTGGAGGTAGGGCTCCAGACTTCAGTATATTCTTGAGTTCTCTTCCCTTGGGCTTCTAGATGTGGAGTAGATCTGCTGCAGAAACTCCATCACCATACTTTCTTCTCTTAGCTTTTTGATCTTCTAGAGGATGAGGAGGCAGTCCTGTTTGCTCAGATTCTCATACCTGTTCATAGACATCAAGAGGAAGTCCTTCATAGTAATCTGGAGGAGGTCCTTCAAAATGTGCTGGAGGATGTCCTTCAAAATACTCTGGAGGAGGAGAAAATGTAGGCATATTGACATCTAGATTTGCAGGAGGAGGGGCATTGGGATCCATAGCAAATTCAGGAAACAGCTGGTTGTGCATCCAAACTGAAGTACCATAAGTATACAATTTGGTACTCTTTATTTCCTTTAAAACAGATGTCTGAATTTCTTTTAATTGATCTTCCCATTGACTTTTCATAGTTGCAGCTTGTTTTTCTAGCAATTCCTTCACTTTGTCCTCCCCCTTTATGACTTCTACAGAGACGGTGTTAATGACATCTTCTTTGAATTTACCCACTTCTTGACAAGTCTTGAAATTTCTTTCATCTCCTATTTTGTCAAGCAGAATTTGATTATTGGCAAGAGTAACAGATTGCTCCATGGGTGTGCCAATGCTAGTGATAGTGTGGTCAATGACTTTGCCACAAATTTGACGAAGCTTTTTAAACACAACTGTATTTTCTTGGATTTTAGCAAATCCTCGACCCATTTCTTTTTCCAAAGCACTTACTTTATCAGTGACCACTTTTAGAGAATCCTCAAAATACTTTCTCTGTACAGCAAGCATTGCTTTAATTTTATGAAGAATTGTATCTTCAGGGAAGACTTCTTTTTGAGGAGAAGGAGGTGGCTGAATAGGAATTGTCCATGGAAGGATTTCTTCAAGAACAACAGTAGAGGTAGAGGCTTTTCTTTTGTTTACTGTACTGATCTCATCTTCATTGATTGTTGGCAGCAAGGTAGGAATCTAAAAATGAAGACTGGGTAGTCTGTGTTCAGCAGCTTCAACTGGAATTTCTTCATCTGAGTCATGGATAGAGACTACATCATCAGCATGCATATCTTCAGTAGGAGACTTATCATCTTCATGTACTGGAGATTGATCGGCTTCATGTTCTGGAGATATTTCGGGTAGAGCAGGAGACTTTGCTGGAGTCTTGGGAGAATGTGCTGTAGAAGTAGGGAGATCTTCAGGGATATAAAAGGAAGCTTCTTTAGATGTAAGTTCCTCAATCATCTTGTTGATATCTTCTTCAGTAGATAGAATCTCAGCTTCAGTCTGGGCATCTGTCAGGTTTTTAGCATGAGGAATGTCTTCAGCAGCAGTAGGAAGTTCTGTGTCAGAGTGCAGCAAGGAGGAGGAAGCAGCAGTAATAGGAATAGAGGCTGGTATTTCTGAAACAGCAGCAGTAGAGGGAAGATCTGTAACAGCAGGAATCTCTATAGCATGAATCTCTTCTGAAGCTAAATTAGCAGTAGTATGAGTAGCTGGAGGAGGAAATACTATGGCAGCAGCAGCAGGAACTGAGACTGGAGGTGGAAGATCTGATGCAACAAATGGAACATCTTGAGGAGGAATTGATGAGGCAGCAGGAACTGGACGAATTGAGGAGGATGGAACAGGCTCCCCCTCAATAATTGAATCAGTTATTTGGTGTGGAGGAGGAGATGGGGTCCTGTCCACATCTTCTATATCCTTTGGAGATAAGTCTGTCTTCTTTAACTTAACCCCACATCTTTAGATGGAGTGTATAGACACCTTCTTCAAGTGATGGATGGATGTGCCCTTTTTCATGGGAAAGGCAGTGGGATCCATCTGATTGAGATACAAAGAGATTATCCTTCCATACTTGGGGCTCTTAATGCAAGTCTTAATCTTTTCAAATAACATCATTACCCATTGGAATTTCCTTCTACATATAACATTAGTCATAAGATCAAAGAATTCTGGAGTGATATAACTGATAGAACTTGTCTTACACAGCAGAACTTTTCCTAAAATGTCAGCCAAAAGCTTGATCTCTGCATTCATATATGGTCTTCTGATGGTATTAGAGGACTTAGGAATACCACAGAAGCTATAGGCTCTCTCATAATCACTGTCTATAATATCATCTTCTATATCTATAACTGGAAGTTTGAGAATCTGAGAAATAGACTGTGCAGACATCTTTACCTTAACATTCTGAACCTTGGACTTGATTAATTTGTCATTTCTCTTAACCTTGGCATTCTGGAAGAATTCCTCAACTTCAGTAGTGAAAATTCTGCAAGGGTGTTCAAGAACAAATGACAAATCGGTTGTGTCTAGCAAAAGAAGAACATTTCTGAAATCGTCTAATATCTCAGCAATCCCAAAAGAACATAGTTCACTCCCGATCCCTATCTTGGTGGATGAAGCCATTGATGAAGAGAAATCGATCTAAGGCTAGCCGGCGAATGGTAAAAATGACCTGGCGGCAGACGGCGGAGACGGTGAAGACGAAACGGCCTTTTTCTCGAGAAGGGTTTTGAAATCAAGACTAAAGTTCTCTTGGACTTATTTCTATTTATATTTACCGCTAATTATGATGATTAAACATATAAATAAGCATTAAAAGTACCTGGAAAGAGGCGACTAAGCGCCTGTGTACCGATATGAAAATTTGACCTTGAAGAGGAAAAAGACACCACATATCTCGAGAGAATAGATTGTTCTCGAGAAGAAATCCAGTAGCACTCGAGTATAAGAAGCCTTTGTCTCGAGTACAAATAAGTCTTGGACTCGAGTAGAAAACACCTTGTTCTCGAGTAGAGTTAAGTTGTTCTCGAGTAGAACACTTCTTCTCAAAAAATAGTTTCCTTGTACTCGAGAAGTCTTCTAGCAGTTCTCGAGAGGAAGATGTTGTTCTCGAGTAAAATACATGTACTCGTGAAATGAAGTCCAGAATCTGAATTTTTTTGATATTAGAAAAAAAACCAGATCTTGACCTTGCCTAATTCCTTTGTCTTCATTCTCCTTCATCCTTGTTGTGCATGCCAAGTTCTATTTTGAAAAATGAGAACTTAGCCTCGTCTAGCGGCTTTGTGAAGATATCTGCAATTTGCCTATCAGTTGGGACATATTGTAGATCTATGTCCCCATGCTCCACATGCTCCCGGATGAAATGATATCGCAGCTCTATGTGCTTTGTCCGACTGTGAGACACTGGACTATTGGCAATTGCAATTGCACTCTAGGAGTCGCAAAATAACGGGATGTCTTGGACTTTGAGATTGTAATCTTCCAGCCGATTCTTTATCCACGGCAATTGTGCACAATAACTACCGGCAGAAATGTATTCAGACTTGGCTGTTGAAATTGCGTCACAATCCTGCTTCTTGCTACTCCAAGAAATGAGCCTCCTTTCAGGGAATTGGCATGTCCCGTAAAGGCTCATTCTATCATCTTTACTACCTGCAAAGTCTGCATCTGAAAAACCAATTAGTTTGTAGTCATTACTTCTTGGGTTCCATACGCTAAAATTTGGTGTACCTTTAAGGTATCTCAAAATCCACTTTGCAGCAGTGTAGTGAGATTCCTTAGAGTTCACTTGAAATCTAGCACGCACACATGTTGAAAACATTATATCCGGTCTACTAGCAGTAAGGTAAAGCATGGATCCAATTATGCTTCTGTACTTGGTTTCATCGAAAGGTTTCCCTTTCTCATCCTTGTCCAGAGACATAGTTGAACCCATTGGAGGCCTCAAGAGGTTATGTTATCCATTCTAAATTTCTTAATCAATTCCTTTGTGAACTTTGTCTGATAGATGAAAATTCCGTCTTCAGATTCTTTCACTTGAAGTCCTAAGAAATACTTCAGCTCTCCCATACTGCTCATTTCGAAATTCCCTTGCATAAGTTTGGATAACTTTTTGCACTAGCAAAATCTTGCCTTTTATTTTCCTAAGAAATAATGTCTTATCTATCTTTCCTCTTGTGAACTTGTTCTCAAGAAGAAAGTTAGATATTATCTCATACCAAGCTCGAGGAGCTTGTTTCAGACCATATAATGCTTTAAATAAAATATAGACATGATCAAGAAAGTTAGAATCAATGAAACTTTGAGGTTGTTCCACATACACTTCTTCTTTTATGTCACCATTAAGGAAAGCGGACTTCACATCCATCTGATAGATGGTGAAGACCTTAAGTGCAGTATATACTAGGAATAACCTTATTGCCTCCAGCCTTGCCACTAGAGCATATGTCTGGTCGAAGTCGATTCCTTCTTCTTGTCAGTATCCTTTGGCGATGAGTCTAGCCTTATTCTTTATGATGGTCCCATCCTCGTCCATCTTGTTCCTGTAGACCCATTTTGTCCTGATGACATTTTTACCTTTGGGTCTTGGAACAATCTTCCAAACTTGACTACGCTTGAACTGATTCAATTCTTCTTTCATTGTCATTGTCCATGATGTGTCTGAGTTTGTTTCCTCAAACTTCTTCGGTTTAACTTGTGATAGGAAACTCAAAAATAAATTCTCATTAGTTGTACCTCTACGAGTTCTGACACCATCCCGGGAATCTCCTATGATTTGGTCCATCGAGTGATCCTTCAAGTGTCTGAGCTCTAAGGTTCTTGCATCTGGAGCTTCTTTAACCACAGGAGTGACTTCATCAACTTGAATTATCTCCTTATCTTGATCATCAACCTCTCCAATTGGGGTTGGAGTCGTGATCTTGATGAACTTTTCTCCTTTTTCTTCAATTGGCTCATCCAAGTTTAATTCGTTCAGCTTTGAACATGCATCTTCAATATACACGCTAGAAGTGTTTCCTTGCAGCAAGCTCGTCTCATCAAATACAACATCAATAGATTTCTCTACAACCAGAGTTTTTCTATTAAATATCCTATATGTCTTACTATGGATACTATACCCTACAAAATTACCTTCAAAACACTTTTCACTAAATTTGGTAGTGTGATACTTGCCATTGTTATGGGCAAAGCACTTACAGGCAAAGATTCTAAAATATGCAACAGTCGGTTTCCTGCCCTTTAAAAGTTCATAAGGTGTCTTATTATGGTTATTGTTTATGAGTACTTGATTTTGCACATGGCATGTAGTGTTAACGGCTTAAGCCTAGAAGTATTCTGGTAGTGAGGCATCACTCAACATAGTCCTGCAGGCCTCTATAATTGTTCTATTCCTTCTCTCAGCTACTCTATTTTGTTGAGGAGTACGAGGAGAGGAAAACTCATGAAAGATACCTACGCTTTCACAAAATTTTGTCATAGCCCCAGACTTGAACTCTTTTTCATTGTCACTTTTATTTTTGACTATGGAACAGTTGTATTCATTCTGGACTTGCCTGATAAAATTAAAAAAGATGTCAAAGGTATGTGACTTGTGTTTTAGAAAGAACACCCACAAAAAATGCGAGTAATCATCAACAATAACTAATGTATAATCCTTACCTCCCAAACTTCTAACTTGCAATGGACCGAACAAGTCTATATGAAGAAGATGTTAACATCTATTATAATCTTTGCCAATAACGCTTTTAAAGGTAGCCCTTGTTTGTTTGCCTTTTACACATGCGTGGCAAGGTCTATCTTTGACGTACTTGACATTTGGGGCATCACGTACTAAATTGAGTGAAAATAATTTATTAATAGTTTTGAAATTAATATGTGCTAGTCTCTTGTGCCATTAGTCACCAAGATACGCACTATCTTTAGCCAAGAAACACACTGGTATAGAAGAGTCTATACAAATAAAATTCAAACAAAAAATATTTCTACTTCGAGTGCCTGATATAATTGTTTCCATATTGTCAACCGATTTTATCAAGCACTTATCTGCATGAAATTCAACAACATATCCTTTATCACAGAGCTGGCTTATGCTTATGAGATTGTGTTCCAATCCTTCAACATAAGTCACATCTGAAAAGGATACACTACTGTTAGTGATCATACAATAGCCTTTCGTAATTCCTCGGTCTGAACCTCCAAAGATGACCTTTGGCCTGTTCATGACTGGAGAATAGTACTGAAGAAGGCTTCTTGTCCCGGTCATATGCTGAGAGCATCCACTGTCCAAGTACCAGATAGGAGTTTTGGTGGCCTTTGGACATACCTGTAATTACAAATCAATTTGCCTTAGGAACCCAAACATGTTTGGGTCCTTGGTCTCTAGTTAAAACACTCCCCCTATGAGTATTAGCATTATGAGTGGTCTTTCTCGCATTGCTAACTTGAGGAGTTACAAAATTTCTAGAATTAAACCAGCAATCAATGGCAAAGTGAACAATTTTGCCACAGCACCAACAGTCAAACCAGTTGTATCTTTGCCTCAAATTCTCCTGCTTGACCTTTTGAGATTGTGGTCTAGTAGGGGCAACAGTCTTGGAGGAAGAAGCTTCATGGTAATGACAATCACATGTCTTCCTCTCCTTGAGAAGCTTTTCTAAAATAGGCTTTACCTTTGGTGCCTTCTTGATGTTATAACCATAATTATCAGGGCCATAACTCGGAAGAGTAATTTTTTCATAAGGTGCCTTAAAGACACTCTCACCAAAGTTCTGGGGACGAGTCCATCCTTGGTAACGATACTTGGGCTCTACATAAGTAGTCCTAGCAAAGTGACCGTAGGACGAGTCAAGATCAAACTTGTTCATTGGAAATATGACCTTCTTAAAAGAAGTCTGATCTTGAGGAGCTTTCCCTTTTTCTTTGGCCAAAGCCTTCTTGGCCGCCTTATTCTTTCTCTGAGCCTTATTTCTCCTAGAAGATTTACTAGGAGCTTCAACATGGCCTAGCCCAGCACTTTGGCCTTAGCTGAGAATTCAACAATAAAATGAAGGACAGTCTTGGGCTTCGAGAAAGTTTCAACAAGTTTATTTTCTGCTTCAAGTTGTGCTTCCAGTTATTTTATGATCTTCTCCTTTAGGTCTAAGTGCTCGAGATCCTTATTTTATTCTTCAATGGCAACATTGAAGTTCTCTCTGAGTTACTCTGTCTTAGTGACTTCCTCCCTCAAAGTGCTCTCTTCAGCCTTGAGGGACTTTATCTCTTTGGCTTGAGTTTTCACGACTCTACGATATTTGTCGTAAGCCTTGGTCAACTCCTTATACTGGGCCATGAGTTCAGACTCATCATCAGAAGAGTTGTCCTCATGATCATGATCAGAAACATCAAATTCAAAAAGAGGAGTATGAGAATTTACCTTCCTAGTGAACTGGGGTTCTTCTTTGTCATCAGTTTGTGCCATTAGCCCGAAGTGGGCTTCCTCTTCTTCACTTGACTAAGATGAGTCTGAGTCGCTAAGAGTTTTGCCCTTTTGGCTACAAGGCTTCTTTCTGTCCTCTTCTTATTATATGAGGATTTCTTTTCCTCTCTCTTTCCACCCTCCTTCTTCTTATGTGGGCAATCAACAATGACATGACCTGGCTTATTGCAATAGTAGCAAACGATGTTAGTGGAAATATGTTTATTCTATTTAGATTGGTACCTGTCACTGCTGCTTGAGCCTTTTCTTTGTCGATCAACATCATGCCGTGATCTTCAGTGTGAGGTATCCTTGTCTCTCCATTGCTTCTTTTTATTCAAGAATTTCTTGAACTACCTCGAGAGAAGAGAAAACTCTCCTTTAGATAATTCCGAGCCTGAAGTTCTTGGCTCTAAAGTTCCTTCTTCACTGTCTTCTTGTGCAGGAGCAGGTGAAGCAGCTTTAGACTTCCTTGAGCTTTCTGCCTTCAATATGACAGACTTCTCCTTGGAAAACGACCGGCTCTTCTCTTCTTTAGCTTTTCTAGAATCTATCTGCAACTCATATGACATCAGCTTTCCAAAGAGGTTCTGAGGGTCAATCTCAGCCAATTTCCCAAACACCCTGATAGCACAGACTTTATTTGTGTAGACCCGGCCATATACTCTTAGGCCGTTCACAATCTTGAAGAAATTTTCAAATGTATCTGCAATTGAGTCCTTTGATCCTTGTCGGAAGGCTTCATACTTTTGGTTCAATAGGGATCTTCTGTCATCCCTAACTTCTTCAGTGCCTTCCATCAAGGTGATAAGAGACTGCCACATATCCTTAACAGACTAGCAGTGAATCAGATTCCGTAGCATAGAGTCATCGACTGCACTTGCTACAATATTTTTAGCTTTCTTATCCAATGAGACAAGTGCAATCTCATCTTTATCTAGATCCATCAATTTCTTAGGAACCTTTTTAGTTAGATATATAGTGGAGATGGTCATTAGAATATAAGGACCTTCTTCAACAATCATGAAGATCCTTGGATCCACAGCTTCCATAAAGAACTTAATCCTTTCTTTCCACATGGGAAAGTTTGTCTTTGTGCACAAAGGAAGCTTTGCAAAATCCTTTGCCTTGTCCATGCTTGGATAACTCTAAAGGCAACTTAGGGGCAGATCTGTTCAAGGTGTTAACCTTTTTATGAACAACCTGAATCTGATACCAATTGAAATTGTTTTAAGTTGTCTTACCTAAATCACCTAGAGGGGGGTGAATAGGTGAGTTGTGCGTCTTTTTGCAGAATAAAAAATATAACGAGCTATGCACAAATAATCAACCAAGAAATTATAGAGGACACAAAGATTTATAGTGGTTCCCCAACCTTGGGTACATCCACTTTCCACTCACCGATCTAGCAAAGTACTAGACTCGGCTACTCCACTAGTCTCAGATTGAAATCAATCCTACACCTCGGATCAACGTTCCTAAAACTCGATCCCAAATCTGGATCTAGACTCTGAAGATAAACACTTCCTACAATAACTCGTAGAAAACAACTCCTATAACTCGGAGAAAGATCTCCTACAAGAATAGAATAAATAAAATAAATACAAACAGTGATTGTTCTCAGATCTGAAATGAATCTGCCTGTTCTTCTACCTTGGAACTGTGTGGCTTTATCAGAATATGTTGAAGAAGAATCGACAATTTCTTGATCTAAAAACTTCTGGACTCACACGATCAAGTAGAGGATTTGTCGTTGGAAACAATCTCGATCTGTGAATCAATCTTTTCTGAATCTCTCTGGATCAAAAGCCTTGGCGAAGAAGAAGATCTGCGGCTCTCGATTTGGAATAAAAAATCGGATTCAGGAAACTTGGAAAATTTCTAGCGGCGGCTGAAAAATTCTTCTTAAAAATTTATTGAAAACTTCTTAGGGTTAGTCGAAAATGACAAGACCTTTTATAGGATTACCCTAACGGTCATAATCGTCATTAATGACATCCACGTGGAGCAATCACGTGTTTATCTTGTTTGAAATAAACGTCTGTCTGGACTTAGACATTTTCAGAAAAATTGACCAGGGTGTTCTCAAGAATAAAGTTTTTACTCGAGAAGTAATGAGTTCTGTTACTCGAGAACAGTGAGGCAGTTCTCGAGAAGAAGACTTAGAGAAAAATGATATGAAGGAAGAAAATAGCTTTCTCGGGAAAGAAGAAAAGCACTCGAGAAAAATAACTTATAGTACTCGAGAAGAAATATTTTGTAATAGAGAACATCAAGGATGTCTCAAGAAAAATACTTAGAAGAATATGTGGAGGTTGAAATCTGCAGTTTCAAGAATGACAGGAAGTACTCGAGAACGATGATGTTTTGTTCTCGAGAAAAATTATTCTAGTACTCGAGAACAATTAATCATCTCGAGAACAAAAGTCTTGCTCTCGAGAAAAGTACTCTGCTTCTCGACAAATACATTCTGCATCTTGAGAACAAACTACAGTCTTCTCGAGAATAATTTCATTCTTCCCGAGAAAAAGACTTAGAAAAATTTTATCTGGAAAAACAGATATCCCGGGAAGAAATTCCATATATTACTCGAGAACAAAATCTCTTCTCGAGAATAGCAAGAAGCTTTCTCGAGAACAACTTCTGTTACTCGATATGTAGGCAAGTCTTACTCGAGAATTATCATAAGTCCTTCTCGAGTACAACTTATAGTACTCGAGAAAAATACTTAGAAATTTTTCTAAAAAATTTAAATCTTCATTCTTCATAAAATTCAGCAGCCATATTTTCTCTTGCCCTTTGTGCTTGAAAACGAAGTGTGTCCCAATAGAGAGACTACACATGAGTCAACATCATGAATCACATAATGAGGGATTACATTGTATGGTCTTGTGTTTGGTGACTCATTGTAGACTGACATTGGCCTACACTTAGCAATTAAGTATTGTAAACACTTAACAAAAAGAGCATAAAATACAAACTTAATTCATCTTAGTTTGAGGGTGACTTCATACAAATTTGAGCTATTATGGATGCAATACCCAACAGAGATTCAATCTAAACTCCTTGATCAGAAGGAAGTTCTTAACATTGATTCCTCAATGTCAGGAAGAGAGTCAGATTCTCTAGAAAGTGAATCAGATGCAAATGAGCCTGATTCTGATGAGAAGGAAGAGGGCAGGGCAGTTACTGATGAAGGCACATCAGCTCAATCAAACCAGATTCCACCTCAATTCCTTGCATAAATGGAAGGTCTGCTAGATGAGCAAAGGAGGGCACTACAAAATTATGTGGATGATTCCATCAAGGATATTAGAAATGATTTGGCAACTTAGATCAAATCTATAAGATTTGAACTTAATCTGCTGAAAGGAGAAATAATCAAATTCTTCACAAGAGTTGCTGGAGCTGTAGACTTTACAATGGAGAAGTTAGATGTATCAGGACAGAACATTGCTATTATCATAGAAAATCAATTGACTCAGGCCAAGAATAGTGTGACAATCCAGGAAAATGATAAAATTCTGAGAAGTGAACAGAACACTGAAATCTTCACAAAGATGGATGCTTGCACTAAGATGCTTGATAATCACATGTTGTAAGTCAAGAATCATATAGCTGTTGGAGTAAACTACCTGGAAGTAGAAAGAAGCAAACCAAGCAGCTCCCAGACCAGTAAATTAATTGAAGAAGCCAAAAGGGTGGGAGAGAAGCCATAAGGACCAATACTGAAAATGTGGTCTGGGCAACAAATGTTGTGAGAGGCTCACTAGGATTAGAGTCAGTGCAATATGACAATATCGCAATGATGCCTGCTCAAGTGCTAGAGACCTTGAATAGAGAACCTGCTCAAGATAATCAAGAGTATGGGATGTATATAGAAGATTATGATAGTGCTGGTAATCAGTGGGGAGTACAATCCACTACTGCTAAAATTCCCTCCTTCAGCCCCACTATAGACTAGGCACTGCAGACAAGAGAAATGACTGCTGAAACTGTTGAAACTGAAGAGCAAGTCAGGATGTGAAAGAGAAAATATAGAGAAGAAATAGAGAAAAGACTTGATTTCAAGCAGTGGATCCCAGAGTCTAGATCCATCATCTTGCTTTCTTAGGATCAAGTCAAGAATAAGAAATCAGACAAAGGAAAATGGTATAGTAAAACCGAATGGTATAAGATAGAAAAGAGGGACACAGAAAGAAGGATTTTCTAGAGGAACAAAAAGGCCAATGTTCTTACTCCTAATGCTGTTGAACCATCTAAATACTTCCCCAAGCCCTTTAGTTATTTTCAGAGACAGAAGGATAAAGCTGAAGCTGAAGCTGGAAAAGAAAAAGCTACTAAGGCTAAGACTGCTGATGAAGTAGATAAGAAGGGAAAGAAGATAGCTGGAGCAGAAGACAAACGGGCAAAGAAATCCAGAAGTAGTGGTATTATGATAAGGGAACCTGAAACTTGAAAAGTTTTAGGTTCTGCTTACAGGGCTTAGGGATTTAATACTTTTTTTAAATTGCACAAACATTAATTCCCTATATGATTAAATAAAATAATCATTTGCTATAATTATGATTTGTCCTACTCATCAATTGCTATGATTTTGACTTATTTGCTACATCATTTGATATGTCTATGATTTATCTGAATTATGCTGTGATAATGTGTTTTGTATATATATACCATAAGTATGTTAGTGTATACATTGGCTTTGGTTTTGACTTCTTCAATTAGGGGGAGATTTTTGTGTCCATTGATCCCACTGTCCTGGATTTGAAGAAGGGCCAGCAAATAATGTATACACATGTGGTGATCTAACTTGTGTTCAATTTTAATGATTACTGGATGTCCTAGTAGCAATGATGGGACAGATAGCCTATGTGGCTAAGTCGGGTAAGTTCTTACGTAAGTGGTGGAAAGACAGAAAACTATCTAAGTCCATAGGCATTGAGTAAAGATCACTCACTACACGTCAGATAACTTATAAAGCTGAGTAAAGCCTATCCAGTCAAAGCCATGAAGTCGCAAGCTTACAATGTGGCTAAGTCCACGAGCATTGAGTGAAGTCAACTCACTCAACGCCATACAACAAAAAGTTATGATTTAGAATAATACAGTCAAAGCCTAAAGAGAAATGAGCTGAAAAGTGGCTAAGTCCACAGCCGTTGACTGTAGCTCACTTACTCAGTGCCTTAACTTCACAATTGTTGAATAGCTGAGTTCAGAGTTCGTCAAACTAAGCACTCAGTTCGTCGATCTAAGCTTTCACTTATTTGTCAAGCTAAACTCTAAATTCGTGGAACTGAGTTTTTACTTATTTGTTGAGCTGAGCTCAGAGTTCGTCGAACTGCATTCTGAGTTTGTCAAACTCAAAATGAATTCTAAAATAGAAAATCTGGCTAAGGCAGAAAGCATTGAGTGAGGCGTGGTCACTCAACGCTCTCAATGTCATGATACAGAATTAGTTAAAGCAAAAAGTATTGAGTGAGGCATGCTCACTCAATGCTCTCAATATTTAAGATACTGAAGAAGAAGAAATGTCTAAGGAAGTAAGCGTTGAGTGAGGCATGTTCACTCAACACTCTCAACGCCTAAAATGTAGAATGTGGTTAAGGTACAAGGCATAGAGTGAAGTATGTTCACTCAACGCTCTCAATGATATGTTGGCAGAAGTGGCTGCAGAAAGGGTTAAGGCAAAAAGCGTTGATTGAGCTTTACTCACTCAACGCTATCAACGCCTAGATAGACAGAACTGTCTAAGTAATTTGGTGTTGAGTGAAGCTCTTTCACTCAATGCATATTCTACTGATGCTTGAATTTTGACTAATTCTTCAAGTGCTGATGCAAGTAAGTCAAAAAGTCAACCATATTCAAATTATTAGCGGTAAAGCCACAGTACATGACAAAAGGCATTGCAGGCCTACTGTACATTAGTTAGCCATTAAAGCAAGGATGCAGCCAACATTTATGGAGTGGGACCCACTGCTAAAAGATACGTTGTGTTACATTAAATAAAAGGAGACACTCTTTATAGAAAGAGTAGAAATTACAGTAGTTCTTCCCAATCGTCATTATTGTGGGTGTGGCTAAATAACAGAGAGCCCAAGACAAGCAAGTATAGAGGCATATCAAGTTAGCTGTTGATATCAACGTCTTCAACAACAAGATTGCTGGTGCCATCTTCATCTGCACCAGCTAGCAAGCTCAAGGTGATTCACTGAGAAAGAGAAACAGTTAGGGCTGACCCTTTATGCAGGTGCTTCACAGATCCAGCCAACAAATCCTAATGAACATTCTCTTGGGGAGCTGTGAAGAAGGAGATAGGGCTGAGTAGTTTGCTCAGTTCAGAAAGGTGCAGAGAAGTTAATCTGCAAGTTGCTTCCAGCATAATCCAAAGCATCTACATCATTATTGCTGAGAAGAAGAGAGGGCTGAGCTTTTGGTTCAGTTCAGAAATGGGCAGAACAGTATTCTGTAAGTCACTTTCAGCTTAAGTGGATATACTTGCTGCTGTGAAGTAGTTGGGGCTATGGTTTTCTTACTCCAGAAAAGTAGACTCAGGAAAACATTCCTGGTGTAAAACTTGGGCTGTAATATCCCATTTCCAACTAGACCCCTAAGAGTGGTTTTGGCCATGACTAGGTCATGACAAACCCTAAGAAGCCAGAAATGGGCCAAGAGATAGGAGGCCAAGGTGAGGATCACCATGGTCTGCCTATGGCACAACCTCATCCCCAAACCTAGGGTTTGACCCTAGGACTTCACCATGACCCCAAGACCCTACCACAACACCCCCAAACATTTTGGGAGGCCCATTAGAGCCATAAGGACCCATTGGGGTAAATCAAAGAGACTAAGTTTACCCAAGTCAACTTAGACCACTCATCTGGTCAAAGTACCCTTACTAAGGGTAGGTGACCACCAAAGTGTAAGGTAACCCTACATAACCCTTCCTACACCTCAGGGGAAGCCATGGGGTCACCAAGGACCCTTGGGGTCAACCCAAATGGTCATGTTGACCCAAGTTAACTCTAACCCCTAATTTGGACAAAGTGCCCTAACTAAGGGTCAAGTGACCACCAAGGTGCCCAACCAACCTTACTCAGGGCTTCCTAAACCCAAAGTGAGGTCAATGGGTCACTAGGGACCCATTGGAGTCAAACCTAGTGGCCAAGTTGACCCAAGTCAACTCAAGCCCCAAAATGGTCAAAGTGTCCTTACTAAGGGTCAAGTGACCTCCAAGGTGCCAAGTTAACCCTACCCAACCCTACATGGACCTTAGGGGAGGCCAATGGGTCACCAACGACCCAATGGTGTCAACCCAAACGATCAAATTGACCTAAGTTAACCCTAGCCTAAGCCAAGTCAAACCTAGCCCAAATGAGCTAACCCAAGCTCAAGCCATTTTTCCCTTAGGCTAACCTCACTTTTCATAATTATCATGATTAAGTGGGCTACACATATCCTATGGAGTTGAACAGTCAATATAGGTGACTAGGAGAGAGAAAGGGAGCTTCCTTTCATGATAATGGTGGAGAGAGAAAGTTGGGGGAGAGGAAGGGAAGGGTGGGAGCCGGCCAAAGGAGGCCAACAGCCACCCTTTATGGCTGCAATCAACTCCTCTAGGGTAGAGGAGTTGATTCCAGCCATTTCCCGGCCATCAATAGGTAGGTTCAGCCCCCCCCCCCCCCCCCCACACACACACACAACCCGAGCCACACATTAATGGTGTTTGATGCCATTGAAGAACCAGCCGCCCCCCTCCCCAATGGTCCATTTAAACATCATCAGTGGGCAAAGGGGAACAATTTTGAGCTCTTACCTGGAGGGAACAGGCCGTCCCACTGTGTGGTTGCAGAAGCCGAGAGTCTCCGCCGTCGACAATGGAATCCCGTCGTTCCTCCCGCATTCAGGCCTCCAGGAAGGTCCTCCTCCACTCCTTCTCTCATGTATAGATCGTAGCAATCACTAGGTCCAATGTTCGAGCTTAATTGAGCCCAATCCAATTCGGGATTTCCATGAATATTGGCCGAAAATCCTCTTGCTAGAACCGCCGTAATAGTACTTTCCGGTGGCCAAGCCGCCGTCTGGCGACGGCCACCACCTCGACGGAGGTGGTGGGGGCGGTGGCCGGCCGGGGAAGTGGCCGGATCGCCGGCGGCAGCGCTTGGAAGTGGCTCCAGGTGGGATGAATCCTAGTCGTCGGCTCAAGGTGGAAGATGAAGGGATTCCGTTCAGGGGTGCTTCAAGATTCTTGCGGTTATGATATTAAAACTATAGGATATATATTTATAATAATTCGATTTATGTCACAGATTTTGATATTATTGGTGTTAAATTTTAAAAATACTTAGGTCTACCTGATGGGACAACTTTCAATATGAACGTTGTAGCCTTATGGGTGTACTTTAATCCAAAATTGATTTGGACCAATTTGGCCATCTGGTTGGACCAGGGCACCCCTTTTGGTGGGACCTACACCTAGGGCTAGGCAGACATTCAACTGAGTGCCCACACTTCATCCTTGGTCCAAATTAATTGAAATTTTGGCAGGGAGTCCACCCTAGCTATACCTAGGGTCTCCCAAAATTCAGAATTTTTAGAGATAATTTCCCTAAGTTTTTCACTTTTATATAATAATGCTAGGATATTTTAATTAAGTGGTCTAATGACCTCCAAAACCTTCCAAATTTTGGTGAGTGGTCCATGGCATCAATACCTAGCTCTGTACAAACTTTCAACTCATTTGGACAGGTTTTGGTTAGGGAATCACCAAACCCTAGTTTGGCCTTAAGGAGGTATTTTTGACTAAGAGTGCACAATGGGCTTAGGGTGGCCACCTCCCCTCAACAGAGGCTGAGGTTTTGGACACTGACTTAGTATGCCCAATGTCACCCTCTAAAAGAAAATTGGATGATTTAGGCTTGATTTACCCTAGGGTTCAACCTCAAACCCTAAGGAAGGACTTTTGGGGGTTGTGAAGTAAATGGGGGCTAATGCCCTTGTATGGCCTTGAAAACTCAGTATAATTGAAGGTAGAGTAATCTAAGTTCACTCGAAGGAATCTTAGAAGATTTGGAGGAAGGTAGGCACCTCAAAACCCTAACCCTACTTTTAGGGTAGAAGTACAATATTGAAAATTCAGCCACTAAACCTTATCCAAAGCTTGTGAATCTTGGGTAGAGTAAGTTTTAGACCATCTAGATCCCCTAGTAATTTTATTATAATTTTATGGATTATATCTCTGATACTTTATTTGTTAACTATCAAAAGGCCAAAAATGGTTTTCTAATTAATTTGATTATTCTGTTCATTTGAATCTGATGAGAGTTGGTCAGAAGATAATCTTGGTCTAAGTCAATATCCCTGAATTTTATTACAATTTTTAATTGAATATATTTGGTACTTCCTTCACTAATTTCAAACAGGGGCTTTCGTGGAATAAAATTATTTATAGATGATATAATTGTTGAAAAATCATGAGACTTAGGAGCTGATTAGTTCAGGCCAAACTATACTTGTAGGAATTTATTCATAATTTTTATAGGGTTGTTTACAGTACTTCCTTTACAAGTCCATAATATTGAGATTTTGATAATTAATTTATTCAGAGAATAATTCTTGCTGAAAAATTATGAAACTTGGCCAATGCTACTTTTAAGGTTTTATCTGCCTAGTATAATTAAGTTATAATTTTTGGATGGATATTTCCTATACTTGGTTCATAAATAACGGAAGATAGAAAATATTGCAAAAATAATTTTACTGCCCTTTTGTTGATGGAAAAATTGTGATAATATGGATTTACTATATTGAGGTAACCTAATATTTATCGTAATTTTGTTAGGCATCTTTCATGTGTACTTAGGGTAGTTCATGTTCAAACTAGTAGACTTTGGAAGCTTTAAGGAAAATAATTAAATACCAGATAAGTTAGGAAAATTATAATTTCCTGGATTTAGTCTACTCGTGTCATGATAAGTCTCCAGTAAATAAGGTAGGCCATTTGGATGATTATTTGGATTATCTCCTGTCCGGGCCGACAAATAGCCTAGGATGACCTGCATGGGTAAATTGCAATAAGTCACAATGGGACATGGTGAAGGAGTTAGTCCTTTTGGATAGAGGTGGGTGAGTTCACCATAGAAGGATGGGAAGAGTGGTGAGGAATTATTTTGGCTAGAGTTTAGAGGCGCTCGGGTTCGACGAAAGATCGTCCTTCCCGAGGTGAGGTAGAGTCAAATCACCCTAGGATTAGCCTATCGTAATATGAGAAGGTAATGGGTAAGGGAATAAACCAATAATAATAAGTACCTTGCGAAAGGGAACGCTGGGCGTAATCCCAACATAGTTCCTAGTGCCCCTTGAGAGCCCTTCACAGGGAATACCGGGGGCAGTCCTGGGTTAACGTAAACTGTATTAATAGGTTGAAAGAGTAACTTAGTAATTAGGGTTGCACAATTCACGAACACTGATAGCACTGGAAGATAGTTGGAAGCTTCGGCTTGGATGGTTAAGAGACGGACGTTTGGGTCCGGGGAGCTTCGGCTCGATTGTTTGAGACGAAAATTTTTAGTCCAGGGTGCTCCGGCTCGGTTTTTGGATACGTTAAAATTTGCATGTGCATAAAAGGAAAGAAATTTAAGGTGGTGGGTCTTCGGTATTGGAGGGTCGATGCACCGACGCCAATACGCTGACTCGGCAAGTGTGGCTAGCACTTCGCCAACAGAAGTCCGGTGCGCGAGCCGACAAGAGTACACAGGAGTCCGCTTCGTGCACCAAGCATTGAGGCGTACGATAGGTCTAACCGGTAGTGCTTTACTGGTTTAGAGGTGGGCGAGTCCCAACCCACCGCTTCCGTCTGCCACTACGGAGGTATCCTGGGAGGTTACGGCTCTAGAAAGGGGGAACTAAAGGTCTGTGTGCACAGAGTCGGGTGTGTGTGTTGCACTTGCATGATCCATCATATCCACTTGCATGTCATAGCATAATCGATTCATTTAACCCTGACACCTAAAGTATAAGTGGAATGGGACGCTTATACTTTAGGCCCTGCAAAACGACCCCTTGGCCTATAAGCTTGTGTGGGCAAGTTTATAAATTATGGTCAATTTTGATATATATTTACTATTATTTGATAACCGACATCCCAACGTATAAATTGGTATGGGACTATTTATACGATGGGAGCCTTGCAGAAGACCCCTTGGCTTATGTGTTCTCACATAAGTGAAGTTTACTTTTCATGTTTCAGTTTATTATCCATACCTATTACAGTAGTGCTAGTATAGGTCCGCTGCCATCTGTTTTTGATTATTCTCCACCTTCAAGTCCTCCCCTTTCTTCCTCTCTGCTCGGTGCCTTGGAGCATGGGGGAAGGGGTGGGGGATGATAGGACTTAGTCTTTTAGACTAACGGTTTTCGAACCGAATCATTTTAGGGAATCGTGGAGCACAGCATGGAGGAGCAGCCCCAGAGACCGGTCCGCATGGAGATGGGGCAGTCTAGCACTGGAGTTGGACCGTGAGTCTCGACCATGAGTAGATCTTTAGCATTTGCTTCCGCATGAGTGATTTATAGTGAGGACATTATGTACCGAGCATAAGCCCGTATTTTTCTATTCTGATGTGTTTTTTCTGTGGACACTCCCTTCGTGGAGATTATCTTTATGATAGGTGATTATCTGTGGACTGCTAGTTTGCGTTTACATTGTTTTGCTACTTTTCTGTGATTGAATTGGCCGGCAGAATCGGCGCTTTGTGGTGATGACCCTTCAAGGCGTGAAGGAGTCATCGCGAAACGGCGGTTCTGGGCCTAAGACCCCGGTGCTCTATAGAAAAAAGGGGTCTTACAAGTGTATTAGAGGCAGACCTCGATCAAAAAGTAGCAGTCCACAACCCTAGGTCACCCCCGCGCGAGTTTAGATTGGGGACAAAATAAGCAGCGGAAGCAGTGGTGTGCCCATATGAGGGATCACATGTAAATTGTCCACTTCTTATTAGGTATTGAGTCGATTACCTACTAATGTAGTTCGTTTTGCAGCCCCCAGCTCAGCCCACCCCACAAGGCGGAGCTCGGCAGACTCCGGACATTGCACCACCTCCCCTGGTCCCACTCCTTTCCTTCAGTCAAATATGGGGCAAACTCTTACCGCTATCCTTGAGGCCTTCCGGGCTCAACAGGCTCCGTCCCCGCAGCCAAACCCGGGTGCCAACTAGATGAGCACCTTTCGAGGACTCTCTCCCTCGTCCTACTTACGGACAGAGTCGGCAGTACGGACATAGGAGTGGCTGGATATTATGTACGAGATGTTGACCAGGATACGGTGCCCCTGGGAGGAGAGAGTGGCTTTGGTGGTATCTTGCTTGGAGTCCCATGCCAAGAGGTGGTGGAAGACGCTGTTGGACACGACGTTTGCCGATAGGGAGGTTGCGGAAATTACCTGGGGGGAATTCAGGGCCACGCTGCTGGAGCATTTTGTTCCGCAGTCGGCCAGGGATGAGTTGGAGGAGCGGTTCTTACAGCTAAAGCAGGGCACCCGGATGGTGGTGGAGTACCATCGAGAGTTTGACCATTTGGCTCGATATGCAGGTTCGTACCAGCTGGACGAAGCAGGATACATCAAAAGATTCTATAAGGGTATGAAAGAGGAGTTGAGGGAGGCCTTGTTTTTTGTATCTGACGGACCTATCTCCCGGATTTTGGATATGGTAAAGAGGATTGAGGCTGATTGGCACACCACTCGGGGTCGGAAGTGGAAAGCGGAGGATCAGGGTCGGAGAGCCAGAAATGACCAGCGGCGAGGTGTTATACCAGATGGGAGAAGAACAGAGGACCAGCCTCATCAGGAAGTGAGGCAGGAGCCGAGGGAGCAGGTGATATTGTCCCCTCAACCTCTTCGGATACAGGAGATGCCGAGACCCGGTGGTATGGCGTATCCCCCACCGGAGTTCTTCCATTATCATCAGGTTGGACACCTCCGGAGAAACTACCCCATGAGGGGGGCACCACCTCCAGCTCCACAGGGTGGCCCACCTGCTCAGCATTTCGGAGGCCGATGACGCGGCCGAGGACGTGGTTACCAGGGAGGGGATCGAAGACAAGAAAGGGAGCAGGTGTATGCTTTGGACCTGGCACAGCCTCGGAACCCAGAGCAGGTCATAGCAGGTACGCCAAGATGTTTAAATTGTTTAAATTGAATTCCCTTTCTCAATTGCCCAACAAGTAGAACTGCCCTAAGTAGAATAAATAGGAAAGAAAATTCGTTATAAAATACTAAGACATTTAACCGTCCCAGGTATAGTCTTCATCAGCGGCAAGCCCGCCTATACTCTGTTCGACATAGGTGCCTCGCACTCGTTTGTGTTGGAGGCCTTTCTGGAAGGGATGGAAGGAGTGGAGCGGTTCACAGGCCGGATGAGGAGGGTACGTCTACCGGACGGATCGGAGATACTCACCTCTGCCCACTGCAGCATGGAGGCGGAAATTGGAGGAAATTCATTCGAACTATCGGCTACGATCCTGAGGATACCAGTCTTCGAGCTGATCCTGGGTATGACTTGGTTACACTGGAACCATGCCTAGATTGATTGTCAAGAAAAGAGGATCGCCGTCAGGCACGGGAACTCTGTCATCATCATCAAAGGTATAACACCTGCCTCTCGTATACCCTTATCTTCAGTACATGTTGTTAAGCCCTATTTACAGGAAGAGGAGGTCTATGAGGTGCTGTTTGAAATGGCAAAGGCCACGGATTCTATAACGAATATCCCGGTGGTGCGGGATTTTGCGGACGTCTTTCCAGAAAAATTACTCGGATTACCCCCGTACAGGGACAGGACTTTCAGATACAGCTTGTGTCGAGGGCCAAGCTGGCATCTAAGGCCCCTTACCGGATGGCCCCAAGGGAATTGACGGAGTTTCGGAGCCAGCTTCAGGAGCTAGTGGAAGCCGGATTTGTCCGGCCAAGCTCTTCACCATGGGGAGCTTCGGTATTGTTCGTCAAAAAGAAAGACGGGACACTCAGATTATGCATCGACTACCGAGCACTAAATCGGCTGACGGTCCAGAACACCTATCCACTGCCAAGGATAGACGAGCTATTCGACCAGCTGCAGGGAGCGCAGTTGTTTTTGAAATTAGATTTGAGGTCGGGTTACTACCAGCTTCGGATTCGAGAGGAGGATATTCAGAAGACTGCTTTTAGTAGCAGATATGGATTATTTGAGTTTACGGTGATGCCCTTCGGGCTCACAAATGCAACATCAGCGTTCATGACCCTCATGAACTAGGTTTTCAAGGAGTATCTAGATGTGTTTGTCATTGTGTTTATCGATGACATCCTCATCTACTCGAGGATGGAGGAGGAGCATACTCGCCATCTGGCACTAACCCTACAGAGACTGCGGGAGAATCATTTATATGAAAAGTTTAGCAAATGTCTGTTCTGGTTGAAGGAGGTGGGTTTCTTATGCCATATTATCAGTGGAGCCGGGTTGGCAGTGGATCCGGCAAAGATTCGGGCAGTTCGGGATTGGCCGCAGTTGAAGGCAGCCACCGACGTACGAAGTTTCCTAGGACTTGTCGGTTATTACCGGAAGTTTGTGGAGGGATTCTCTCGAATCGCCCTCCCACTCACATCTTTGATGAATAAGGAGGTACCTTTCGTGTGGACCACGCAGTGCCAGGCAGCTTTCCAGGAGCTGAAGGATCGACTCACCTCGGCTCCCATACTTGCTCTCCCCTTGGGGAGAGAAGGATTTCAGGTCTACCCTGATGCTTCCTACCAAGGTATGGGAGTTGTACTGATGCAGAAGGGTCATGTGATTGCTTATTCGTCTCTCTAGTTGAAGAAGCACGAACAGAACTATCTGGTGCACGACCTTGAGATGGGGGCGGTCATTTTTGCTTTGAAGGTCTGGAGCCACTATCTTTATGGAGTCCACTGCGAAATCTACTCCAACCACAAGAACCTGAAATAAGTGGACACGCAGAAGGAACTGAAATCAGGCAGAGGCGCTGGGTGGCATTCTTAGCAGATTATCAGTATGAGATGCACTACCATCCAGGAAAGCAAATGTGGTGGCTGACGCGTTGAGTCGGAGAGCTGCCACTACCGAAGCCGGGCCCCAGGTTATGTCTATGGAGCTGGTGAGGAGATTGGACGATATGCACATCACACTAGTGTCATCCGAGGACCCCGAGCTTAACATGGAGTATTTAACTGCGGTGAGTGCAACAGTCGATATCCGGGACCGAGTCAGAGAGGGACAGAGGTGAGATGTCAAATTGGAGTCGATATTCTGGGCCTTGGATAATGGTGCAGCAGGAGATTACACGATGATGGATGGCGTGGTATGCTTTAGAGGTCGGACTTATATGCCGGAAGGAGGCCAGGTCCGGGAAGATATTATGGCGGAGGACCACCACAGCAGATACTCGGTGCACCCGGGGATCACGAAGATGACTTCGGGTTTGTTGCAACCACTCCTAGTACCGGAGTGGATGTTTGAAGACATCGTGATGGACTTTATTCATGGACTTCCCCGATCACGGACGGGAAACGACTCAATTTGGGTCATCGTCGATCGGTTGACAAAGGTGGCCAGGTTCATTCCGATCAGGAAGGACGACTCTGTGGGAGTATTAGTGCGGAGGTTTGTGGAGCAGTTTGTTCGATATCACGGGGTGCCTAATACGATCGTGTCGGATCGGGATGGTCGGTTCACTTCCAGGGAGTGGAGATCCGTGCAAGCTTACTTAGGCACGCGATTGACCTTCAGCACCGCATTCCATCCCCAGATGGATGGGCGGACAGAACGCACCAACTGGACGCTGGAAGATCTTTTGAGGCTATGTATTTTGGACCGCGGGGAACCGTGGGAGAAGCTCTTACCCCTGGTCGAGTTCTCCTATAACAACAACTACTAGTCCAGCATCAGGATGGCGCCTTACGAAGCCTTGTACAGAAGGAAATGTCGGACCCCGCTTTCTTGGATTCAGGACGAGGATCCGAAGGTGTTGGGATCAGATTTTGTTGAAGACACCGAGGCTCAGGTGAGGCTGATCAGAGACAGGATGTTAGAGGCGCAGAGCAGACAGGCTAAGTACTATGATGCCCGGCATTGTCAGGTGGAGTTGCAAGTGGGGGACCGAGTGTTTTTGAAGATCCGGCCCATGCATGGAGTTTCACGGGTGCGTGGTCGGAGGAAGAAGCTCAGCCCGAGGTATATGGGCCCTTACAGGATGCTGGAGCGGATCGGGCCCCTAGCCTACAGGCTGGAGTTGCCACCAGAGCTGGCAACTCTACACGACGTCTTCCACATTTCTTCACTGAGGAGGGCTCTGCTATGCCCGGAGCAGCAGATTTTGACCACCGAAGGGCCGGTAGCTTCAGACCGGTCAGTTTGCTTAGAGCCGGTTCGGATCGACGACCGAGGAGTACGGATCTTGCATCGCAAGATGGTTCCCTTAGTCAAAGTCCTGTGGAGGAACCACGGCCAGGAGGAGCACACCTGGGAACAGCAGGACCTGATGCGACAAAGATACCCAGAGCTGTTCAGCCAGGTATACCTCACAACCCCTCAAGATGTTTAATTTATTTTCCTACTTTAAACTAGTAAGGCTTCTCCCGGAAGAGTAAAGGCTAATCTTTTGTTTATTGGGATCTTGGCTTCACCAATTAGGCGAATTAGGTATAGATTTAGGTTTCCCTTAAAACCTAATTTAGCAAACATGGCGTCGTGATGGGATGTTACAAGTTTCTTTTCTTCGGTAGAAATTCCCGTAGGCTTAACCTTGATTTCGGGGACGAAATCTTTGTTTTCTTTATTGGTATTTGTAACATCTCATTTCCAACTAGACCCCTAAGAGTGGTTTTGGCCATGACTAGGTCATGACAAACCCTAGGAAGCCAGAAATGGGCCAAGAGATAGGAGGCCAAGGTGAGGATCACCATGGTCTGCCTATGGCACAACCTCATCACCAAACCTAGGGTTTGACCCTAGGACTTCACCATGACCCCAAGACCCTACCACAACACCCCCAAACATTTCGGGAGGCCCATTAGAGCCATAAGGACCCATTGGGGTCAATCAAAGAGACTTAGTTGACCCAAGTCAACTTAGACCCCTCATCTGGTCAAAGTACCCTTACTAAGGGTAGGTGACCTCCAAAGTGTAAGGTAACCCTACATAACCCTTCCTAGACCTCAGTGGAATCCATGGGGTCACCAAGGACCCTTGGGGTCAACCCAAATGGTCATGTTGACCCAAGTCAACTCTAACCCCTAATTTGGACAAAGTGCCCTAACTAAGGGTCAAGTGACCACCAAGGTGCCCAACCAACCTTACTCAGGGCTTCCTAAACCCAAAGTGAGGTCAATGGGTCACTAGGGACCCATTAGAGTCAAACCTAGTGGCCAAGTTGACCCAAGTCAACTCAAGCCCCAAAATGGTCAAAGTGCCCTTACTAAGGGTCAAGTGACCTCCAAGATGCCAAGTTAACCCTACCCAACCCTACATGGACCTTAGGGGAGGCTAATGGGTCACCAACGACCCAATGGGGTCAACCCAAACGATCAAATTAACCTAAGTTAACCTTAGCCTAAGCCAAGTCAAACCTAGCCCAAATGGGCTAACCCAAGCTCAAGCCATTTTCCCCTTAGGCTAACCTCACTTTTCATAATTATCGTGATTAAGTGGGATACACATATCCTATGGAGTTGAACAGTCAATATGGGTGACTAGGAGAGAGAAATGGAGCTTCCTTTCATGATATTGGTGGAGAGAGAAAGTTGGGGGAGAGGAAGGGAAGGGTGGGAGCCGGCCAAAGGAGGCCAACAGCCACCCTTTATGGCTGCAATCAACTCCTCTAGGTAAGAGGAGTTGATTCCAGCCATTTCCCGGCCATCAAGAGGTAGGTTCAGCCCCCCCCCCCCCCCCCCCCCCCCACTCAACCCGAGCCACACCATTAATGGTGTTTGATGTCATTGAAGAACCAGCCGCCCCACTCCCCAATGGTCCATTTAAACATCATCAGTTGGCAGAGGGGAACAATTTCGAGCTCTTACCTGGAGGGAACAGGCCGTCCCACTGTGTGGTTGCAGAAGCTGAGCGCCGCCGTCGTCGAAAATGGCATCCCGTCGTTCCTCCCGCATTCAGGCCGCCAGAAAGGTCCTCCTCCACTCCTTCTCTCATGTATAGATCATAGCAATCACTTGGTCCAAGTTTCGGGCTCAATTGAGCCCAATCCAATTCAGGATTTCCATGAATATTGGCCGAAAATCCTCTTGCTAGAACCGCCGTAATAGTACTTTCCGGCGGCCAAGCCGCCGTCTGGCGACGGCCACCACCTCGACGGAGGTGGTGGTGGCGGTGGCCGGCCGGGGAAGTGGCCGGATCGCCGGCGGCAGTGCTTGGAAGTGGCTCCAGGCGGTATGAATCCTGGTCGTCAGCTCAAGGTGAAAGATGAAGGGATTCCGTCCAGGGGTGCTTCAAGATTCGTGCGGTTATGATATTAAAACTATAGGATATATATTTATAATAATTCGATTTATGTCACAGATTTTGATATTATTGGTGTTAAATTTTAAAAATACTTAGGTCCACCTGATGGGACAACTTTCAATATGAACGTTGTAGCCTATGGGTGTACTTTAATCAAAAATTGTTTTTTACCAATTTGGCCCTCTGGTTGGACCAGGGCACCCCTTTTGGTGGGACCTACACCTAGGGCTAGGCAGACATTCAACTGAGTGCCCACACTTCATCCTTGCTCCAAATTAATTGAAATTTTGGCAGGGAGTCCACCCTAGCTATACCTAGGGCCTCCCAAAATTCAGAATATTTAGAGACAATTTCCCTAATGTTTTCACTTTTATATAATAATGCTAGGGTATTTTAATTAAGTGGTCTAATGACCTCCAAACCCTTCCAAATTTTGGTGAGTGGTCCATGGTATCAATACCTAGCTCTGTATAAACTTTCAACTCATTTGGACAGGTTTTGGTTAGGGAATCACCAAACCCTAGTTTGGCCTTAAGGAGGTATTTTTGACTAAAAGTGCACCATGGGCTTAGGGTGGCCACCTCCCCTCAACAGAGGCTGAGGTTTTGGACACTTACATAGTATGCCCAATGTCACCCTCTAAAAGAAAATGGGATAATTTATGCTTGATTTACCCTAGGGTTCAACCTCAAACCCTAAGGAAGGACTTTTGGGGGTTGTGAAGGAAATGGGGGCTAATGCCCTTGTATGGCCTTGAAAAATCAGTATAATTGAAGGTAGAGTAATCTAAGTTCACTCGAAGGAATCTTAGAAGATTTGGAGGAAGGTAGGCACCTCAAAACCCTAACCATAATTTTAGGGTAGAAGCACAATATTGAAAATTCTGCCACTAAACCTTATCCAAAGCTTGTGAATCTTAGGTAGAGTAAGTTTTAGACCATCTAGATCCCCTAGTAATTTTATTAGAATTTTATGGATTATATCTCTAATACTTTATTTGTTAACTATCAAAAGGCCCAAAATGGTTTTCTAATTAATTTGATTATTCTGTTCATTTGAATCTGATGAGAGTTGGTCAGAAGATAATCTTGGTCTAAGTGAATATCCCTGAATTTTATTACAAGTTTTAATTGAATATATTTGGTACTTCCTTCACTAATTTCAAACAGGGGCTTTCGTGGAATAAAATTATTTATAGATGATATAACTGTTGAAAAATCATGAGACTTAGGAGCTGATTAGTTCAGGCCAAACTATACTTGTATGAATTTATTCATAATTTTTAGAGGGTTGTTTACAGTACTTCCTTTACAAGTCCATAATATTGAGATTTTGATAATTAATTTATTCAGAGAATAATTCTTGCTGAAAAATTATGAAACTTGGCCAATGCTACTTTTAAGGTTTTATCTGCCTAGTATAATTAAGTTATAATTTTTGGATGGATATTTCCTATACTTGGTTCATAAATAACGGAAGATAGTAAATATTGCAAAAATAATTTTAGTGCCCTTTTGTTGATGGAAAAATTGTGATACTATGGATTTACTATATTGAGGTAACCTAATATTTATCGTAATTTTGTTAGGCATCTCGCATGTGTACTTAGTGTATTTCATGTTCAAACTGGTAGCCTTTGGAAGCTCTAAGGAAAATAATTAAATACCAGATAAGTTAGGAAAATTATAATTTCCTGGATTTAGTCTATTTGTGTCATGATAAGTCTCCAGTAAATAAGGTCGGCCATTTGGATGAGTATTTGGATTATCTCCTGTCCGGGCCGACATATAACCTAGGATGACCTGCATGGGTAAATTGCAATAAGTCACAATGGGACATGGTGAAGGAGTTAGTCCTTTTGGATAGAGGTGGGTGAGTTCACCATAGAAGGATGGGAAGAGTGGTGAGGAATTATTTTGGCTAGAGTTTAGAGGCGCTCGGGTTCGACGAAAGATCGTCCTTCCCGAGGTGAGGTAGAGTCAAATCACCCTAGTATTAGCCTATCGTAATATGAGAAGGTAATGGGTAAGGGAATAAACCAATAATAATAAGTACCTTGTGAAAGGGAACACTGGGCGTAATCCCAACATAGTTCCTAGTGCCCCTTGAGAGCCCTTCACAGGGAATACCGGGGGCATTCCTGGGTTAACGTAAACTGTATTAACAGGTTGAAAGAGTAACTTAGTAATTAGGGTTGCACATTTCATGAACACTGATAGCACTGGAAGATAGTTGGAAGCTTCGGCTTGGATGGTTAAGAGACGGACGTTTGGGTCCGGGGAGCTTCGGCTCGATTTTTTGAGACGGACATTTTTAGTCCGGGGAGCTTCGGCTCGGTTTTTGGATACGTTAAAATTTGCATGTGCATAAAAGGAAAGAAATTTAAGGTGGTGGGTCTTCGGTATTGGAGGGTCGATGCACCGACGCCAATACGCTGACTCGGCAAGTGTGGCTAGCACTTCGCCAACAGAAGTCCGGTGCGCCAGCCGGAAAGAGTACGCAGGAGTCTGCTTCGTGCACCAAGCATTGAGGCGTACGATAGGTCTGACCGGTAGTGCTTTACTGGTTTAGAGGTGGGCGAGGCCCAACCCACCGCTTCCGTCTTCCACTACGGAGGTATCCGGGGAGGTTACGGCTCCAGAAAGGGGGAACTAAAGGTCTGTGTGCATAGAGTCGGGTGTGTGTGTTGCACTTGCATGATCCATCATACCCACTTGCATGTCATAGCATAATCGATTCATTTAACCCTGACACCTAAAGTATAAGTGGAATGGGACGCTTATACTTTAGGCCTTGCAAAACGACCCCTTGGTCTATAAGCATGTGTGGGTAAGTTTATAAATTAAGGTCAATTTTGATATATATTTACGGTTGTTTGATAACCGACACCCCAACGTATAAATTGGTATGGGACTATTTATACGATGGGAGCCTTGCAGAAGACCCCTTGGCTTATGTGTTCTCACATAAGTGAAGTTTACTTTTGATGTTTCTATTTATTATCCATACCTATTATAGTATTGCTAGTATAGGTCAGCTGCCATTTGTTTTTGATTATTCTCCACCTTCAAGTCCTCCCCTTTCTTCCTCTCCGCTCGGTGCCTAGGAGCATGGGGGAAGGGGTGGAGGATGATAGGACTTAGTCTTTTAGACTAACGGTTTTCGAACCGAATCATTTTAGGGAATCATGGAGCCCAGCATGGAGGAGCAGCCCCAGAGACCGGTGCGCATGGAGATGGGGCAGTATAGCACTGGAGTTGGACCGTGAGTCTCGACCTTGAGTAGATCTTTAGCATTTGCTTCCGCATGAGTGATTTGTAGTAAGGACATGATGTACAAGGCATAAGCCCGTATTTTTCTATTCTGATGTGTTTTTTCTGTGGACACTCCCTCCGTGGAGATTATCTTTATGATAGGTGATTATCTGTGGACTGCTAGTTTGCGTTTACATTGTTTTGCTACTTTTCTGTGATCGAATTGGCTGGCAGAATCGGCGCTTTGTGGTGATGACCCTTCAGGGCGTGAAGGAGTCATTGCAAAACGGTGGTTCTGGGCCTAAGACCCCGGTGCTCTAAAGAAAAAAAAGGGTCTTACAAGTGTATTAGAGGCAGACCTCGATCAAAAAGTAGCAGTCCACAACCCTAGGTCACCCCCGCGTGAGTTTAGTTTGGGGACAAACTAAGGAGCGGAAGCAGTGGTTTGCCCATATGAGGGATCACATGTAAATTGTCCACTTCTTATTAGGTATTGAGTCGATTACCTACTAATGTAGTTCGTTTTGCAGCCCCCAGCTCAGCCTACCCCACAAGGCGGAGCTCAGCAGACTCCGGACATTGCACCACCTCCCCTGGTCCCCACTCCTTTCCTTCAGTCAAACATGGGGCAAACTCTTACCGCTATCCTTGAGGCCTTCCGGGCTCAACAGGCTCCGGCCCCGCAGCCAAACCCGGGGGCCAACTAGATGAGCACCTTCCGAGGACTCTCTCCCTCGTCCTACTTGCGGACAGAGTCAGCAGTACGGACAGAGGAGTGGCTGGATATTATGTACGAGATGTTGACCGGGATACGGTGCCCCTGGGAGGAGAGGGTGGCTTTGGTGGTATCTTGCTTGGAGTCCCATGCCAAGAGGTGGTTGAAGATGCTGTTGGACACGACGTTTGCCGATAGGGAGGTTGCGGAAATTACCTGGGAGGAATTCAGGGCCACGCTGCTGGAGCATTTTGTTCCGCAGTCGGCCAGGGATGAGTTGGAGGAGCGGTTCTTACAGCTGAAGCAGGGCACCAGGACGGTGGTGGAGTACCATCGAGAGTTCGACCATTTTGCTCGATATGCAGGTTGGTACCAGCTGGACGAAGCAAGATACATCAAAAGGTTCTATAAGGGTCTAAAAGAGGAGTTGAGGGAGGCCTTATTGTTTGTATCCCACGGACCTATCTCCCGGATTTTGGATATGGTAAAGAGGATTGAGGCTGATTGGCACACCACTCGGGGTCGGAAGTGGCAAGCGGAGGATCAGGGTCGGAGAGCCAGAAATGACCAGCGGCGAGGTGCTATACCAGATGGGAGAAGAACAGAGGACCAGCCTCATCAGGAAGTGAGGCAGGAGCCGAGGGAGCAGGTGATATTGGCCCCTTAACCTCTTCGGATACAGGAGATGCCGAGACCCGGGGGTATGGCGTATCCCCCACCGGTGTTCTTCCATTGTCATTAGGTTGGACACCTTCGGAGAAACTACCCCATGAGGGGGGCACCACCTCCAGCTCCATAGGGTTGCCCACCTGCTCAGCATTTCGGAGGCCGAGGACGCAGCCGAGGACGTGGTTACCAGGGAGGGGATCGAAGACAAGAAAGGGAGCAGGTGTATGCTTTGGACCTGGTACAGCCTCGGAACCCAGAGCAGGTCATAGCAAGTACGCCAAGATGTTTAAATTGTTTAAATTGAATTCCCTTTCTCAATTGCCCAACAAGTAGAACTGCCCTAAGTAGAATAAATAGGAAAGAAAATTCGTTATAAAATACTAAGACATTTAACCGTCCCAAGTATAGTCTTCATCAGTGGCAAGCCCGCTTATACTCTGTTCGACACAGGTGCCTCGCACTCGTTTGTGTCGGAGGCCTTTCTGGAAGGGCTGGAAGGAGTGGAGCGGTTCACAGGCCGGATGAGGAGGGTGCGTCTACCCGACGGATCGGAGATACTCACCTCTGCCCACTGCAGCATGGAGGCGGAAATTGGAGGAAAGTCATTCGAAGTATCGGCTACGATCCTGAGGATACCAGTCTTCGAGCTGATCCTGGGCATGACTTGGTTACACTGGAACCATGCCCAGATTGATTATCAAGAAAAGAGGATCACCGTCAGGCACGGGGACTCTGTCATCATCATCAAAGGTATAAGACCTGCCTCTCGTGTACCCTTATCTTCAGTACAGGCTGTTAAGGCCTATTTACAGGGGGAGGAGGTCTACGAGGTGCTGTTTGAAATGGCGAAGGCCACGGATTCTATAACGAATATCCCGATGGTGCGGGATTTTGCGGACGTCTTTCCATAAAAATTACCTGGATTACCCCCGCACAGGGAACAGGACTTTCAGATACAGCTTGTGCCGGGGGCCAAGACGGCATCTAAGGCCCCTTACCGGATGGCCCCAAGGGAATTGACGGAGTTTCGAAGCCAGCTTCAGGAGCTAGTGGAAGCCGGATTTGTCCGGCCAAGCTCTTCACCATGGGGAGCTTCAGTATTGTTCGTCAAAAAGAAAGACGGGACACTCAGATTGTGCATCGATTACCGAGCACTTAATCGGCTGACGGTCTGGAACACCTATCCACTGCCAAGGATAGACGAGATATTCGACCAGCTATAGGGAGCGCAGTTGTTTTCGAAATTAGATTTGAGGTCGGGCTACTACCAGCTTCGGATTCGAGAGGAGGATATTCAGAAGACTGCTTTTAGTAGCAGATATGGATTATTTGAGTTTACGGTGATGCCCTTCGGGCTCACAAATGCACCATCGGCGTTCATGACCCTCATGAACCAGGTTTTCAAGGAGTATCTAGATGTGTTTGTCATTGTGTTTATCGATGACATCCTCTTCTACTCAAGGACGGAGGAAGAGCACACTCGCCATCTGGCACTGGCCCTACAGAGACTGCGGGAGAATCATTTATATGCAAAGTTTAGCAAATGTCAGTTCTGGTTGAAGGAGGTGGGCTTCTTAGGCCATATTATCAGTGGAGCCGGGTTGGCAGTGGATCCGGCAAAGATTTGGGCAGTTCGGGATTGGCCGCAGTTGAAGGCAGCCACCGACATACGAAATTTCCTAGGACTTGCCGGTTATTACCGGAAGTTCATGGAGGGATTCTCTCGAATCGCCCTCCCACTCACATCTTTGACGAAGGAGGTACCTTTCGTGTGGACCCCGCAATGCCAGGCAGCTTTCCAGGAGCTGAAGGATCGACTCACCTCGGATCCCATACTTGCTCTCCCCTTGGGGAGAGAAGGATTTCAGGTCTACACCGATGCTTCCTACCAGGGTATGGGAGTTGTACTGATGCAGAAGGGTCACGTGATTGCTTATGCGTCCCGCCAGTTGAAGAAGCACGAACAGAACTATCTGGTGCACGACCTTGAGATGGGGGCGGTCGTTTTTGCTTTGAAGGTCTGGAGCCACTATCTTTATGGAGTCCACTGCGACATCTACTCCGTCCACAAGAACCTGAAATACGTGGACACGCAGAAGGAACTGAAATCAGGCAGAGGCGCTGGGTGGAGTTCTTAGCAGATTATCAGTATGAGATGCACTACCATCCAGGGAAGGCAAACGTGGTGGCTGACGCGTTGAGTCAAAGAGCTGCCACTACCGAAGTCGGGCACCATGTTATGTCTATGGAGCTGGTGAGGAGATTGGAGGATATACACATCACACTAGTGTCATCCGAGGACCCCGAGCTTTACATGGAGTATTTAGCTGCGGTGAGTGCAACAGATGATATCCGGGACCGAGTCAGAGAGGGACAGAGGAGAGATGTCAAATTGGAGTCGATATTTTGGGCCTTGGAGAACGGTGCAGCAGGAGATTACATGATGAGGGATGGCGTGGTATGCTTTAGAGGTCGGACTTATATACCGGAAGGAGGCCAGGTCTGGGAAGATATTATGGCGGAGGACCACAACAGCAGATACTCGGTGCACCCGGGGATCACGAAGATGACTGCGGATTTGAAGAAGACTATGTACTGGCCAGGCATGAAGAAGGATATCACTCAGTTTGTGACCCACTGCGAAGCGTGCCAGCTAGTGAAGGCGGAGTACAAAAACCCCGCGGGTTTGTTGCAACCACTCCCGGTACCGGAGTGGATGTTTGAAGACATCGTGATGGACTTTATTCATGGACTTCCCCGATCACGGACGGGAAACGACTCGATTTGGGTCATCGTCGATCGGTTGATAAAGGTGGCCAGGTTCATTCAGATCAGGAGGACGACTCTGTGGGAGTATTAGTGCAGAGGTTTGTGGAGCAGTTTGTTCGATATCACGGGGTGCCTAAGACAATTGTGTCGAATCGGGATGGCCGGTTCTCTTCCAGGGATTGGAGATCCGTGCAAGCTTACTTAGGCACGCGATTGACATTTAGCACCGCATTCCATCCCCAGACGGATGGGCAGACAGAACGCACCAACTGGACGCTGGAAGATCTTTTGAGGCTACGTATTTTGGACTGCGGGGAACCGTGGGAGAAGCTCTTACCCCTGGTCGAGTTCTCCTATAACAATAGCTACCAGTCCAGCATCAGGATGGCGCCTTACGAAGCCTTGTATGGAAGGAAATGTCGGACCCCGCTTTCTTGGATTCAGGACGAGGATCCGAAGGTGTTGGGATCAGATTTTGTTGAAGACACCGAGGCTCAGGTGACACTGATCAGAGACAGGATGTTAAAGGCGCAGAACAGACATGCTAAGTACTATGACGCCCGGCATCTTCAGGTGGAGTTTCAACTGGGGGACCGAGTGTTTTTGAAGATCCGGCCCATGCATGGAGTTTCACGGGTGCGTGGTCGGAGGAAGAAGCTCAGCCCGAGGTATATGGGCCCTTACAAGATCCTGGAGCGGATCGGGCCCCTAGCCTACAGGCTGGAGTTGCCACCAGAGCTGGCAACTCTACACGACGTCTTCCACATTTCTTCACTGAGGAGGGCTCTGCTACGCCCGGAGCAGCAGATTTTGACCACCGAAGGGCCGGTAGCTTCAGACCGGTCAGTTCGCTTAGAGCCGGTTCGGATCGACGACCGAGGAGTACGGATCTTGCGTCGCAAAGAGGTTCCGTTAGTCAAAGTCCTGTGGAGGAACCACGACCAGGAGGAGCACACCTGGGAACAGCATGACCTGATGCGACAAAGATACCCAGAGATGTTCAGCCAGGTATACCTCACAACCCCTCAAGATGTTTAATTTATTTTCCTGCTTTAAACTATTAAGGCTTCTCCCAGAAGAGTAGAGGCTAATCTTTTGTTTATTGGGATCTTGGATTCACCAATTAGGCGAATTGGGTATAGATTTAGGTTTCCCTTAAAACTTAATTTAGCAAACATGGTGTCGTGATGGGATGTTACAAGTTTCTTTTCTTCGGTAGAAATTCCCGTAGGCTTAATCTTGATTTCGGGGATGAAATCTTTGTTTTGTTTATTGGGATTTGTAACATCCCATTTCCAACTAGACCCCTAAGAGTGGTTTTGGCCATGACTAGGTCATGACAAACCCTAGGAAGCCAGAAATGGGCCAAGAGATAGGAGGCCAAGGTGAGTATCACCATGGTCTGCCTATGGCACAACCTCATCACCAAACCTAGGGTTTGACCCTAGGACTTCACCATGACCCCAAGACCCTACCACAACACCCCCAAACATTTTGGGAGGCCCATTAGAGCCATAAGGACCCATTGAGGTCAATCAAAGAGACTCAGTTGACCCAAGTCAACTTAGGCCCCTCATCTGGTCAAAGTACCCTTACTAAGGGTAGGTGACCTCCAAAGTGCAAGATAACCCTACATAACCCTTCCTATACCTCAGGGGAAGCCATGGGGTCACCAAGGACCGCTTGGGGTCAACCCAAATGGTCATGTTGACCCAAGTCAAATCTAACCCCTAATTTGGTCAAAGTGCCCTAACTAAGGGTCAAGTGACCACCAAGGTGCCCAACCAAACTTACTCAGGGCTTCCTAAACCCAAAGTGAGCTCAATGGGTCACTAGGGACCCCTTGGAGTCAAACCTAGTGGCTAAGTTGACCCAAGTCAACTCAAGACCCAAAATGGTCAAAGTGCCCTTACCAAGGGTCAAGTGACCTCCAAGGTGCCAAGTTAACCCTACCCAACCCTACATGGACCTTAGGGGAGGCCAATGGGTCACCAAGGACCCAATGGGGTCAACCCAAATGATCAAATTGACCTAAGTCAACCCTAGCCTAACCCAAGTCAAACCTAGCCCAAATGGGCTAACCCAAGCTCAAGCCATTTTTCCCTTAGGCTAACCTCACTTTTCTATAATTATCATGATTAAGTGGGCTGCACATATCCTATGGAGTTGACCCGTCAATATGGGTCACTAGGAGAGAGAAAGGGAGCTTCCTTTCATGATAATGGTGGAGAGAGAAAGTTGGGGGAGAGGAAGGGAAGGGTGGGAGCCGGCCAAAGGAGGCCAACAGCCACCCTTTATGGCTGCAATCAACTCCTCTAGGGAAGAGGAGTTGATTCCATCCGTTTCCCGGCAATCAAGAGGTAGGTTCAGCCCCCCCCCCCCCCCCCCCCCCACACACACACACACACACTCAACCCGGGCCACACCATTAATGGTGTTTGATGGCATTGAAGAACCAACCGCCCCCCTCCCCAATGGTCCATTTAAACATCTTCAGTTGGCAGAGAGGAACATTTTCGAGCTCTTACCTAGATGGAAAAAGTCGTCCCACTGTGTGGTTGCAGAAGCTGAGCGTCGCTGCCATCGACAATGGCATCCTGCCGTTCCTCCCGCATTCAGGCCGCCAGGAAGGTCCTCCTCCACTCCTTCTCTCATGGATAGATCATAGACATCACTAGGTCCAAGGTCCGGGCTCAATTGAGCCCAATCCAATTCCAGATTTCCATGAATATTGGCCGAAAATCCTCTTGCTAGAACCGCCGGAATAGTACTTTCCGGCGGCCAAGCCGCCGTCTGGTGACGGCCCCCACCTCAAAGGAGGTGGTGGTGGCGGTGGCCGGCCGGGGAAGTGCCCGGATAGCCGGCGGCAGCGCTTGGAAGTGGCTCTAGGAGGGATGAATCCTGGTCGTCGGCTCAAGGTGGAAGATGAAGGGATTCCGTCCAGGGGTGCTTCAAGATTCGTGCGGTTATGATATTAAAACTATAGGATATATATTTATAATAATTCGATTTATGTCACAGATTTTTGGTATTATTGGTGTTAAATTTTAAAAATATTTGGGCCACCTGATGGGAAAACTTTCAATATGAAAATTGTATCCCTATGGGTGTACTTTAATCCAAAATTGATTTGGACCAATTTGGCCCTCTGGTTGGAACAGGGCACCCATTTTGGTGGGACCTACACCTAGGGCTAGACAGACATTCAACTGAGTGCCCACACTTCATCCTTGGTCCAAGTTAATTGAAATTTTGGCAGGGCATCCACCCTAGCTATACCTAGGGCCTGGCCAAAATTCAGAATTTTTAGAGACACTTTGCCAAACGTTTTCACTTTTATTTAATAATGCTAGGGTATTTTAATTAAGTAGTCTAATTACCTCCAAGCCCTCCCAAAGTTTGGTGAGTGGTCCCTGACATTAATAACTAGCTTTGTACAAACTTTCAACTCATTTGGATAGGTTTTGGTTATGGAATCACCAAACCATAGTTTGGCCGGATGAGGAGGGTACGTCTACCCGACGGATCGGAGATACTCACCTCTGCCCACTGCAGCATGGAGGCGGAAATTGGAGGAAATTCATTCGAACTATCGGCTACGATCCTGAGGATACCAATCTTCGAGCTGATCCTGGGTATGACTTGGTTACACTGGAACCATGCCCAGATTGATTGTCAAGAAAAGAGGATCGCCGTCAGGCACGGGAACTCTGTCATCATCATCAAAGGTATAACACATGCCTCTCATATACCCTTATCTTCAGTACATGTTGTTAAGCCCTATTTACAGGAAGAGGAGGTCTATGAGGTGCTGTTTGAAATGGCAAAGGCCACGGATTCTATAACGAATATCCCGGTGGTGCGGGATTTTGCGGACGTCTTTCCAGAAAAATTACTCGGATTACCCCCGTACAGGGACAGGACTTTCAGATACAGCTTGTGCCGAGGGCCAAGCCGGCATCTAAGGCCCCTTACCGGATGGCCCCAAGGGAATTGACGGAGTTTCGGAGCCAGCTTCAGGAGCTAGTGGAAGCCGGATTTGTCTGGCCAAGCTCTTCACCATGGGGAGCTTCGGTATTGTTCGTCAAAAAGAAAGACGGGACACTCAGATTATGCATCGACTACTGAGCACTAAATCGGCTGACGGTCCAGAACACCTATCCACTGCCAAGGATAGACGAGCTATTCGACCAGCTGCAGGGAGCGCAGTTGTTTTTGAAATTAGATTTGAGGTCGGGCTACTACCAGCTTCGGATTCGAGAGGAGGATATTCAGAAGACTGCTTTTAGTAGCAGATATGGATTATTTGAGTTTACGGTGATGCCCTTCGGGCTCACAAATGCAACATCAGCGTTCATGACCCTCATGAACTAGGTTTTCAAGGAGTATCTAGATGTGTTTGTCATTGTGTTTATCGATGACATCCTCATCTACTCGAGGATGGAGGAGGAGCATACTCGCCATCTGGCACTGACCCTACAGAGACTGCGGGAGAATCATTTATATGCAAAGTTTAGCAAATGTCTGTTCTGGTTGAAGGAGGTGGGTTTCTTAGGCCATATTATCAGTGGAGCCGGGTTGGCAGTGGATCCGGCAAAGATTCGGGCAGTTCGGGATTGGCCGCAGTTGAAGGCAGCCACCGACGTACGAAGTTTCCTAGGACTTGTCGGTTATTACATGAAGTTTGTGGAGGGATTCTCTCGAATCGCCCTCCCACTCACATCTTTGATGAAGAAGGAGGTACCTTTCGTGTGGACCCCGCAGTGCCAGGCAGCTTTCCAGGAGCTGAAGGATCGACTCACCTCGGCTCCCATACTTGCTCTCCCCTTGGGGAGAGAAGGATTTCAGGTCTACCCTGATGCTTCCTACCAAGGTATGGGAGTTGTACTGATGCAGAAGGGTCATGTGATCGCTTATTCGTCTCTCTAGTTGAAGAAGCACGAACAGAACTATCCGGTGCACGACCTTGAGATGGGGGCGGTCATTTTTTCTTTGAAGGTCTGGAGCCACTATCTTTATGGAGTCCACTGCGAAATCTACTCCAACCACAAGAACCTGAAATAAGTGGACACGCAGAAGGAACTGAAATCAGGCAGAGGCGCTGGGTGGCATTCTTAGCAGATTATCAGTATGCGATGCACTACCATCCAGGGAAAGCAAATGTGGTGGCTGACGCGTTGAGTCGGAGAGCTGCCACTACCGAAGCCGGGCCCCAGGTTATGTCTATGGAGCTGGTGAGGAGATTGGACGATATGCACATCACACTAGTGTCATCCGAGGACCCCGAGCTTTACATGAAGTATTTAACTGCGGTGAGTGCAACAGTCGATATCCGGGACCGAGTCAGAGAGGGACAGAGGCGAGATGTCAAATTGGAGTCGATATTCTGGGCCTTGGATAATGGTGCAGCAGGAGATTACATGATGATGGATGGCGTGGTATGCTTTAGAGGTCGGACTTATATACCGGAAGGAGGCCAGGTCCGGGAAGATATTATGGCGGAGGACCACCACAGCAGATACTCGGTGCACCCGGGGATCACGAAGATGACTTCGGGTTTGTTGCAACCACTCCTAGTACCGGAGTGGATGTTTGAAGACATCGTGATGGACTTTATTCATGGACTTCCCCGATCACGGACGGGAAACGACTCAATTTGGGTCATCGTCGATCGGTTGACAAAGGTGGCCAGGTTCATTCCGATCAGGAAGGACGACTCTGTGGGAGTATTAGTGCGGAGGTTTGTGGAGCAGTTTGTTCGATATCACGGGGTGCCTAATACGATCGTGTCGGATCGGGATGGTCGGTTCACTTCCAGGGAGTGGAGATCCGTGCAAGCTTACTCAGGCACGCGATTGACCTTCAGCACCGCATTCCATCCCCAGATGGATGGGCGGACAGAACGCACCAACTGGACGCTGGAAGATCTTTTGAGGCTATGTATTTTGGACCGCGGGGAACCGTGGGAGAAGCTCTTACCCCTGGTCGAGTTCTCCTATAACAACAACTACTAGTCCAGCATCAGGATGGCGCCTTACGAAGCCTTGTACAGAAGGAAATGTCGGACCCCGCTTTCTTGGATTCAGGACGAGGATCCGAAGGTATTGGGATCAGATTTTGTTGAAGACATCGAGGCTCAGGTGAGGCTGATCAGAGACAGGATGTTAGAGGCGCAGAGCAGACAGGCTAAGTACTATGACGCCCGGCATTGTCAGGTGGAGTTGCAAGTGGGGGACCGAGTGTTTTTGAAGATCCAGCCCATGCATGGAGTTTCACGGGTGCGTGGTCGGAGGAAGAAGCTCAGCCCGAGGTATATGGGACCTTACAAGATGCTGGAGCGGATCGGGCCCCTAGCCTACAGGCTGGAGTTGCCACCAGAACTGGCAACTCTACACGACGTCTTCCACATTTCTTCACTGAGGAGGGCTCTGCTATGCCCGGAGCAGCAGATTTTGACCACCGAAGGGCCGGTAGCTTCAGACCGGTCAGTTTGCTTAGAGCCGGTTCGGATCGACAACCGAGGAGTACGGATCTTGCATCGCAAGAAGGTTCCCTTAGTCAAAGTCCTGTGGAGTAACCACGGCCAGGAGGAGCACACCTGGGAACAGCAGGACCTGATGCGACAAAGATACCCAGAGCTGTTCAGCCAGGTATACCTCACAACCCCTCAAGATGTTTAATTTATTTTCCTACTTTAAACTAGTAAGGCTTCTCCCGGAAGAGTAAAGGCTAATCTTTTGTTTATTGGGATCTTGGCTTCACCAATTAGGCGAATTGGGTATAGATTTAGATTTCCCTTAAAACCTAATTTAGCAAACATGGCGTCGTGATGGGATGTTACAAGTTTCTTTTCTTCGGTAGAAATTCCCGTAGGCTTAACCTTGATTTCGGGGACGAAATCTTTGTTTTCTTTATTGGTATTTGTAACATCTCATTTCCAACTAGACCCCTAAGAGTGGTTTTGGCCATGACTAGGTCATGACAAACCCTAGGAAGCCAGAAATGGGCCAAGAGATAGGAGGCTAAGGTGAGGATCAGCATGGTCTGCCTATGGCACAACCTCATCACCAAACCTAGGGTTTGACCCTAGGACTTCACCATGACCCCAAGACCCTACCACAACACCCCCAAACATTTCGGGAGGCCCATTAGAGCCATAAGGACCCATTGGGGTCAATCAAAGAGACTCAGTTGACCCAAGTCAACTTAGACCCCTCATCTGGTCAAAGTACCCTTACTAAGGGTAGGTGACCTCCAAAGTGTAAGGTAACCCTACATAACCCTTCCTAGACCTCAGTGGAATCCATGGGGTCACCAAGGACCCTTGGGGTCAACCCAAATGGTCATGTTGACCCAAGTCAACTCTAACCCCTAATTTGGACAAAGTGCCCTAACTAAGGGTCAAGTGACCACCAAGGTGCCCAACCAACCTTACTCAGGGCTTCCTAAACCCAAAGTGAGGTCAATGGGTCACTAGGGACCCATTAGAGTCAAACCTAGTGGCCAAGTTGACCCAAGTCAACTCAAGCCCCAAAATGGTCAAAGTGCCCTTACTAAGGGTCAAGTGACCTCCAAGATGCCAAGTTAACCCTACCCAACCCTACATGGACCTTAGGGGAGGCTAATGGGTCACCAACGACCCAATGGGGTCAACCCAAACGATCAAATTGACCTAAGTTAACCTTAGCCTAAGCCAAGTCAAACCTAGCCCAAATGGGCTAACCCAAGCTCAAGCCATTTTCCCCTTAGGCTAACCTCACTTTTCATAATTATCATGATTAAGTGGGATACACATATCCTATGGAGTTGAACAGTCAATATGGGTGACTAGGAGAGAGAAATGGAGCTTCCTTTCATGATATTGGTGGAGAGAGAAAGTTGGGGGAGAGGAAGGGAAGGGTGGGAGCCGGCCAAAGGAGGCCAACAACCACCCTTTATGGCTGCAATCAACTCCTCTAGGTAAGAGGAGTTGATTCCAGCCATTTCCCGGCCATCAAGAGGTAGGTTCAGCCCCCCCCCCCCCCCCCCCCACTCAACCCGAGCCACACCATTAATGGTGTTTGATGTCATTGAAGAACCAGCCGCCCCACTCCCCAATGGTCCATTTAAACATCATCAGTTGGCAGAGGGGAACAATTTCGAGCTCTTACCTGGAGGGAACAGGCCGTCCCACTGTGTGGTTGCAGAAGCTGAGCGCCGCCGTCGTCGACAATGGCATCCCGTCGTTCCTCCCGCATTCAGGCCGCCAGAAAGGTCCTCCTCCACTCCTTCTCTCATGTATAGATCATAGCAATCACTTGGTCCAAGTTTCGGGCTCAATTGAGCCCAATCCAATTCAGGATTTCCATGAATATTGGCCGAAAATCCTCTTGCTAGAACCGCCGTAATAGTACTTTCCGGCGGCCAAGCCGCCGTCTGGCGACGGCCACCACCTCGACGGAGGTGGTGGTGGCGGTGGCCGGCCGGGGAAGTGGCCGGATCGCTGGCGGCAGCGCTTGGAAGTGGCTCCAGGCGGTATGAATCCTGGTCGTCAGCTCAAGGTGAAAGATGAAGGGATTCCGTCCAGGGGTGCTTCAAGATTCGTACGGTTATGATATTAAAACTATAGGATATATATTTATAATAATTCGATTTATGTCACAGATTTTGATATTATTGGTGTTAAATTTTAAAAATACTTAGGTCCACCTGATGGGACAACTTTCAATATGAACGTTGTAGCCTATGGGTGTACTTTAATCAAAAATTGTTTTTTACCAATTTGGCCCTCTGGTTGGACCAGGGCACCCCTTTTGGTGGGACCTACACCTAGGGCTAGGCAGACATTCAACTGAGTGCGCACACTTCATCCTTGCTCCAAATTAATTGAAATTTTGGCAGGGAGTCCACCCTAGCTATACCTAGGGCCTCCCAAAATTCAGAATATTTAGAGACAATTTCCCTAATGTTTTCACTTTTATATAATAATGCTAGGGTATTTTAATTAAGTGGTCTAATGACCTCCAAACCCTTCCAAATTTTGGTGAGTGGTCCATGGTATCAATACCTAGCTCTGTATAAACTTTCAACTCATTTGGACAGGTTTTGGTTAGGGAATCACCAAACCCTAGTTTGGCCTTAAGGAGGTATTTTTGACTAAAAGTGCACCATGGGCTTAGGGTGGCCACCTCCCCTCAACAGAGGCTGAGGTTTTGGACACTTACATAGTATGCCCAATGTCACCCTCTAAAAGAAAATGGGATAATTTATGCTTGATTTACCCTAGGGTTCAACCTCAGACCCTAAGGAAGGACTTTTGGGGGTTGTGAAGGAAATGGGGGCTAATGCCCTTGTATGGCCTTGAAAACTCAGTATAATTGAAGGTAGAGTAATCTAAGTTCACTCGAAGGAATCTTAGAAGATTTGGAGGAAGGTAGGCACCTCAAAACACTAACCCTAATTTTAGGGTAGAAGCACAATATTGAAAATTCAGCCACTAAACCTTATCCAAAGCTTGTGAATCTTAGGTAGAGTAAGTTTTAGACCATCTAGATCCCCTAGTAATTTTATTAGAATTTTATGGATTATATCTTTAATACTTTATTTGTTAACTGTCAAAAGGCCCAAAATGGTTTTCTAATTAATTTGATTATTCTGTTCATTTGAATCTGATGAGAGTTGGTCAGAAGATAATCTTGGTCTAAGTGAATATCCCTGAATTTTATTACAAGTTTTAATTGAATATATTTGGTACTTCCTTCACTAATTTCAAACAGGGGCTTTCGTGGAATAAAATTATTTATAGATGATATAACTGTTGAAAAATCATGAGACTTAGGAGCTGATTAGTTCAGGCCAAACTATACTTGTATGAATTTATTCATAATTTTTAGAGGGTTGTTTACAGTACTTCCTTTACAAGTCCATAATATTGAGATTTTGATAATTAATTTATTCAGAGAATAATTCTTGCTGAAAAATTATGAAACTTGGCCAATGCTACTTTTAAGGTTTTATCTGCCTAGTATAATTAAGTTATAATTTTTGGATGGATATTTCCTATACTTGGTTCATAAATAACGGAAGATAGTAAATATTGCAAAAATAATTTTAGTGCCCTTTTGTTGATGGAAAAATTGTGATACTATGGATTTACTATATTGAGGTAACCTAATATTTATCATAATTTTGTTAGGCATCTCGCATGTGTACTTAGTGTATTTCATGTTCAAACTGGTAGCCTTTGGAAGCTCTAAGGAAAATAATTAAATACCAGATAAGTTAGGAAAATTATAATTTCCTGGATTTAGTCTATTTGTGTCATGATAAGTCTCCAGTAAATAAGGTAGGCCATTTGGATGAGTATTTGGATTATCTCCTGTCCGGGCCGACATATAGCCTAGGATGACCTGCATGGGTAAATTGCAATAAGTCACAATGGGACATGGTGAAGGAGTTAGTCCTTTTGGATAGAGGTGGGTGAGTTCACCATAGAAGGATGGGAAGAGTGGTGAGGAATTATTTTGGCTAGAGTTTAGAGGCGCTCGGGTTCGACGAAAGATCGTCCTTCCCGAGGTGAGGTAGAGTCAAATCACCCTAGGATTAGCCTATCGTAATATGAGAAGGTAATGGGTAAGGGAATAAACCAATAATAATAAGTACCTTGTGAAAGGGAACACTGGGCGTAATCTCAACATAGTTCCTAGTGCCCCTTGAGAGCCCTTCACAGGGAATACCGGGGGCATTCCTGGGTTAACGTAAACTGTATTAACAGGTTGAAAGAGTAACTTAGTAATTAGGGTTGCACATTTCATGAACACTGATAGCACTGGAAGATAGTTGGAAGCTTCGGCTTGGATGGTTAAGAGACGGACGTTTGGGTCCGGGGAGCTTCGGCTCGATTTTTTGAGACGGATATTTTTAGTCCGGGGAGCTTCGGCTCGGTTTTTGGATACGTTAAAATTTGCATGTGCATAAAAGGAAAGAAATTTAAGGTGGTGGGTCTTCGGTATTGGAGGGTCGATGCACCGACGCCAATACGCTGACTCGGCAAGTGTGGCTAGCACTTCGCCAACAGAAGTCCGGTGCGTCAGCCGGAAAGAGTACGCAGGAGTCTGCTTCGTGCACCAAACATTGAGGCGTACGATAGGTCTGACCGGTAGTGCTTTACTGGTTTAGAGGTGGGCGAGGCCCAACCCACCGCTTCCGTCTTCCACTACGGAGGTATCCGGGGAGGTTACGGCTCCAGAAAGGGGGAACTAAAGGTCTGTGTGCATAGAGTCGGGTGTGTGTGTTGCACTTGCATGATCCATCATACCCACTTGCATGTCATAGCATAATCGATTCATTTAACCCTGACACCTAAAGTATAAGTGGAATGGGACGCTTATACTTTAGGCCTTGCAAAACGACCCCTTGGTCTATAAGCATGTGTGGGTAAGTTTATAAATTAAGGTCAATTTTGATATATATTTACGGTTGTTTGATAACCGACACCCCAACGTATAAATTGGTATGGGACTATTTATACGATGGGAGCCTTGCAGAAGACCCCTTGGCTTATGTGTTCTCACATAAGTGAAGTTTACTTTTGATGTTTCTGTTTATTATCCATACCTATTATAGTATTGCTAGTATAGGTCAGCTGCCATTTGTTTTTGATTATTCTCCACCTTCAAGTCCTCCCCTTTCTTCCTCTCCGCTCGGTGCCTAGGAGCATGGGGGAAGGGGTGGAGGATGATAGGACTTAGTCTTTTAGACTAACGGTTTTCGAACCGAATCATTTTAGGGAATCATGGAGCCCAGCATGGAGGAGCAGCCCCAGAGACCGGTGCGCATGGAGATGGGGCAGTCTAGCACTGGAGTTGGACCGTGAGTCTCGACCTTGAGTAGATCTTTAGCATTTGCTTCCGCATGAGTGATTTGTAGTGAGGACATGATGTACAAGGCATAAGCCCGTATTTTTCTATTCTGATGTGTTTTTTCTGTGGACACTCCCTCCGTGGAGATTATCTTTATGATAGGTGATTATCTGTGGACTGCTAGTTTGCGTTTACATTGTTTTGCTACTTTTCTGTGATCGAATTGGCTGGCAGAATCGGCGCTTTGTGGTGATGACCCTTCAGGGCGTGAAGGAGTCATCGCAAAACGGCGGTTCTGGGCCTAAGACCCCGGTGCTCTAAAGAAAAAAAAGGGTCTTACAAGTGTATTAGAGGCAGACCTCGATCAAAAAGTAGCAGTCCACAACCCTAGGTCACCCCCGCGCGAGTTTAGTTTGGGGACAAACTAAGGAGCGGAAGCAGTGGTGTGCCCATATGAGGGATCACATGTAAATTGTCCACTTCTTATTAGGTATTGAGTCGATTACCTACTAATGTAGTTCGTTTTGCAGCCCCCAACTCAGCCTACCCCACAAGGCGGAGCTCAACAGACTCCGGACATTGCACCACCTCCCCTGGTCCCCACTCCTTTCCTTCAGTCAAACATGGGGCAAACTCTTACCGCTATCCTTGAGGCCTTCCGGGCTCAACAGGCTCCGGCCCCGCAGCCAAACCCGGGGGCCAACTAGATGAGCACCTTCCGAGGACTCTCTCCCTCGTCCTACTTACGGACAGAGTCAGCAGTACAGACAGAGGAGTGGCTGGATATTATGTACGAGATGTTGACCGGGATACGGTGCCCCTGGGAGGAGAGGGTGGCTTTGGTGGTATCTTGCTTGAAGTCCCATGCCAAGAGGTGGTTGAAGATGCTGTTGGACACGACGTTTGCTGATAGGGAGGTTGCGGAAATTACCTGGGAGGAATTCAGGGCCACGCTGCTGGAGTATTTTGTTCCGCAGTCGGCCAGGGATGAGTTGGAGGAGCGGTTCTTACAGCTGAAGCAGGGCACCAGGACGGTGGTGGAGTACCATCGAGAGTTCGACCATTTTGCTCGATATGCAGGTTGGTACCAGCTGGACGAAGCAGGATACATCAAAAGGTTCTATAAGGGTCTAAAAGAGGAGTTGAGGGAGGCCTTATTGTTTGTATCCCACGGACCTATCTCCCGGATTTTGGATATGGTAAAGAGGATTGAGGCTGATTGGCACACCACTCGGGGTCGGAAGTGGCAAGCGGAGGATCAGGGTCGGAGAGCCAGAAATGACCAGCGGCGAGGTGCTATACCAGATGGGAGAAGAACAGAGGACCAGCCTCATCAGGAAGTGAGGCAGGAGCCGAGGGAGCAGGTGATATTGGCCCCTTAACCTCTTCGGATACAGGAGATGCCGAGACCCGGGGGTATGGCGTATCCCCCACCGGAGTTCTTCCATTGTCATTAGGTTGGACACCTTCGGAGAAACTACCTTATGAGGGGGGCACCACCTCCAGCTCCATAGGGTGGCCCACCTGCTCAGCATTTCGGAGGCCGAGGACGCAGCCGAGGACGTGGTTACCAGGGAGGGGATCGAAGACAAGAAAGGGAGCAGGTGTATGCTTTGGACCTGGTACAGCCTCGGAACCCAGAGCAGGTCATAGCAAGTACGCCAAGATGTTTAAATTGTTTAAATTGAATTCCCTTTCTCAATTTCCCAACAAGTAGAACTGCCCTAAGTAGAATAAATAGGAAAGAAAATTCGTTATAAAATACTAAGACATTTAACCGTCCCAGGTATAGTCTTCATCAGTGGCAAGCCCGCTTATACTCTGTTTGACACAGGTGCCTCGCACTCGTTTGTGTCGGAGGCCTTTCTGGAAGGGATGGAAGGAGTGGAGCGGTTCACAGGTCGGATGAGGAGGGTGCGTCTACCCGACGGATCGGAGATACTCACCTCTGCCCACTGCAGCATGGAGGCGGAAATTGGAGGAAAGTCATTCGAAGTATCGGCTACGATCCTGAGGATACCAGTCTTCGAGCTGATCCTGGGCATGACTTGGTTACACTGGAACCATGCCCAGATTGATTATCAAGAAAAGAGGATCACCGTCAGGCACGGGGACTCTGTCATCATCATCAAAGGTATAAGACCTGCCTCTCGTGACCCTTATCTTCAGTACAGGCTGTTAAGGCCTATTTACAGGGGGAGGAGGTCTACGAGGTGCTGTTTGAAATGGCGAAGACCACGGATTCTATAACGAATATCCCGATGGTGCGGGATTTTGCGGACGTCTTTCCATAAAAATTACCTGGATTACCCCCGCACAGGGAACAGGACTTTCAGATACAGCTTGTGCCGGGGGCCAAGACGGCATCTAAGGCCCCTTACCGGATGGCCCCAAGGGAATTGACGGAGTTTCGAAGCCAGCTTCAGGAGCTAGTGGAAGCCGGATTTGTCCGGCCAAGCTCTTCACCATGGGGAGCTTCAGTATTGTTCGTCGAAAAGAAAGACGGGACACTCAGATTGTGCATCGATTACCGAGCACTTAATCGGCTGACGGTCTGGAACACCTATCCACTGCCAAGGATAGACGAGATGTTCGACCAACTACAGGGAGCGCAGTTGTTTTCGAAATTAGATTTGAGGTCGGGCTACTACCAGCTTCGGATTCGAGAGGAGGATATTCAGAAGACTGCTTTTAGTAGCAGATATGGATTATTTGAGTTTACGGTGATGCCCTTCGGGCTCACAAATGCACCATCGGCGTTCATGACCCTCATGAACCAGGTTTTCAAGGAGTATCTAGATGTGTTTGTCATTGTGTTTATCGATGACATCCTCTTCTACTCAAGGACGGAGGAAGAGCACACTCGCCATCTGGCACTGACCCTACAGAGACTGCGGGAGAATCATTTATATGCAAAGTTTAGCAAATGTCAGTTCTGGTTGAAGGAGGTGGGCTTCTTAGGCCATATTATCAGTGGAGCCGGGTTGGCAGTGGATCCGGCAAAGATTTGGGCAGTTCGGGATTGGCCGCAGTTGAAGGCAGCCACCGACATACGAAATTTCCTAGGACTTGCCGGTTATTACCGGAAGTTCATGGAGGGATTCTCTCGAATCGCCCTCCCACTCACATCTTTGACGAAGGAGGTACCTTTCGTGTGGACCCCGCAGTGCCAGGCAGCTTTCCAGGAGCTGAAGGATCGACTCACCTCGGATCCCATACTTGCTCTCCCCTTGGGGAGAGAAGGATTTCAGGTCTACACTGATGCTTCCTACCAGGGTATGGGAGCTGTACTGATGCAGAAGGGTCACGTGATTGCTTATGCGTCTCGCCAGTTGAAGAAGCACGAACAGAACTATCTGGTGCACGACCTTGAGATGGGGGCGGTCGTTTTTGATTTGAAGGTCTGGAGCCACTATCTTTATGGAGTCCACTGCGACATCTACTCCGTCCACAAGAACCTGAAATACGTGGACACGCAGAAGGAACTGAAATCAGGCAGAGGCGCTGGGTGGAGTTCTTAGCAGATTATCAGTATGAGATGCACTACCATCCAGGGAAGGAAAACGTGGTGGCTGACGCGTTGAGTCAGAGAGCTGCCACTACCGAAGTCGGGCACCATGTTATGTCTATGGAGCTGGTGAGGAGATTGGAGGATATACACATCACACTAGTGTCATCCGAGGACCCCGAGCTTTACATGGAGTATTTAGCTGCGGTGAGTGCAACAGATGATATCCGGGACCGAGTCAGAGAGGGACAGAGGCGAGATGTCAAATTGGAGTCGATATTTTGGGCCTTGGAGAACGGTGCAGCAGGAGATTACACGATGAGGGATGGCGTGGTATGCTTTAGAGGTCGGACTTATATACCGGAAGGAGGCCAGGTCTGGGAAGATATTATGGCGGAGGACCACAACAGCAGATACTCGGTGCACCCGGGGATCACGAAGATGACTGCGGATTTGAAGAAGACTATGTACTGGCCTGGCATGAAGAAGGATATCACTCAGTTTGTGACCCACTACGAAGCGTGCCAGCTAGTGAAGGCGGAGTACAAAAACCCCGCGGGTTTGTTGCAACCACTCCCGGTACCGGAGTGGATGTTTGAAGACATCGTGATGGACTTTATTCATGGACTTCCCCGATCACGGACGGGAAACGACTCGATTTGGGTCATCGTCGATCGGTTGATAAAGGTGGCCAGGTTCATTCAGATCAGGAAGGACGACTCTGTGGGAGTATTAGTGCAGAGGTTTGTGGTGCAGTTTGTTCGATATCACGGGGTGCCTAAGACAATTGTGTCGAATCGGGATGGCCGGTTCTCTTCCAGGGAGTGGAGATCCGTGCAAGCTTACTTAGGCATGTGATTGACCTTTAGCACCGCATTCCATCCCCAGATGGATGGGCAGACAGAACGCACCAACTGGACGCTGGAAGATCTTTTGAGGCTACGTATTTTGGACCGCGGGGAACCGTGGGAGAAGCTCTTACCCCTGGTCGAGTTCTCCTATAACAATAGCTACCAGTCCAGCATCAGGATGGCACCTTACGAAGCCTTGTATGGAAGGAAATGTCGGACCCCGCTTTCCTGGATTCAGGACGAGGATCCGAAGGTGTTGGGATCAGATTTTGTTGAAGACACCGAGGCTCAGGTGACGCTGATCAGAGACAGGATGTTAAAGGCGCAGAACAGACATGCTAAGTACTATGACGCCCGGCATCTTCAGGTGGAGTTTCAAGTGGGGGACCGAGTGTTTTTGAAGATCCGGCCCATGCATGGAGTTTCACGGGTGCGTGGTCGGAGGAAGAAGCTCAGCCCGAGGTATATGGGCCCTTACAAGATCCTGGAGCGGATCGGGCCCCTAGCCTACAGGCTGGAGTTGCCACCAGAGCTGGCAACTCTACACGACGTCTTCCACATTTCTTCACTGAGGAGGGCTCTGCTACGCCCGGAGCAGCAGATTTTGACCACCGAAGGGCCGGTAGCTTCAGACCGGTCAGTTCGCTTAGAGCCGGTTCGGATCGACGACCGAGGAGTACGGATCTTGCGTCGCAAAGAGGTTCCGTTAGTCAAAGTCCTGTGGAGGAACCACGACCAGGAGGAGCACACCTGGGAACAGCATGACCTGATGCGACAAAGATACCCAGAGCTGTTCAGCCAGGTATACCTCACAACCCCTCAAGATGTTTAATTTATTTTCCTGCTTTAAACTATTAAGGCTTCTCCCAGAAGAGTAGAGGCTAATCTTTTGTTTATTGGGATCTTGGATTCACCAATTAGGCGAATTGGGTATAGATTTAGGTTTCCCTTAAAACTTAATTTAGCAAACATGGTGTCGTGATGGGATGTTACAAGTTTCTTTTCTTCGGTAGAAATTCCCGTAGGCTTAATCTTGATTTCGGGGATGAAATCTTTGTTTTGTTTATTGGGATTTGTAACATCCCATTTCCAACTAGATCCCTAAGAGTGGTTTTGGCCATGAATAGGTCATGACAAACCCTAGGAATCCAGAAATGGGCCAAGAGATAGGAGGCCAAAGTGAGGATCACCATGGTCTGCCTATGGCACAACCTCATCACCAAACCTAGGGTTTGACCCTAGGACTTCACCATGACCCCAAGACCCTACCACAACACCCCCAAACATTTTGGGAGGCCCATTAGAGCCATAAGGACCCATTGGGGTCAATCAAAGAGACTCAGTTGACCCAAGTCAACTTAGGCCCCTCATCTGGTCAAAGTACCCTTACTAAGGGTAGGTGACCTCCAAAGTGCAAGATAACCCTACATAACCCTTCCTATACCTCAGGGGAAGCCATGGGTTCACCAAGGACCGCTTGGGGTCAACCCAAATGGTCATGTTGACCCAAGTCAAATCTAACCCCTAATTTGGTCAAAGTGCCCTAACTAAGGGTCAAGTGACCACCAAGGTGCCCAACCAAACTTACTCAGGGCTTCCTAAACCCAAAGTGAGCTCAATGGGTCACTAGGGACCCATTGGAGTCAAACCTAGTGGCTAAGTTGACCCAAGTCAACTCAAGACCCAAAATGGTCAAAGTGCCCTTACCAAGGGTAAAGTGACCTCCAAGGTGCCAAGTTAACCCTACCCAACCCTACATGGACCTTAGGGGAGGCCAATGGGTCACCAAGGACCCAATGGGGTCAACCCAAATGATCAAATTGACCTAAGTCAACCCTAGCCTAACCCAAGTCAAACCTAGCCCAAATGGGCTAACCCAAGCTCAAGCCATTTTTCCCTTAGGCTAACCTCACTTTTCTATAATTATCATGATTAAGTGGGCTGCACATATCCTATGGAGTTGACCCGTCAATATGGGTCACTAGGAGAGAGAAAGGAGCTTCCTTTCATGATAATGGTGGAGAGAGAAAGTTGGGGGAGAGGAAGGGAAGGGTGGGAGCCGGCCAAAGGAGGCCAACAGCCACCCTTTATGGCTGCAATCAACTCCTCTAGGGAAGAGGAGTTGATTCCATCCGTTTCCCGGTAATCAAGAGGTAGGTTCAGCCACCCCCCCCCCCCCCCCCCACACACACACACACACTCAACCCGGGCCACACCATTAATGGTGTTTGATGGCATTGAAGAACCAACCGCCCCCCTCCCCAATGGTCCATTTAAACATCTTCAGTTGGCAGAGAGGAACATTTTCGAGCTCTTACCTAGATGGAAAAAGTCGTCCCACTGTGTGGTTGCAGAAGCTGAGCGTCGCTGCCGTCGACAATGGCATCCTGCCGTTCCTCCCGCATTCAGGCCGCCAGGAAGGTCCTCCTCCACTCCTTCTCTCATGGATAGATCGTAGAAATCACTAGGTCCAAGGTTCGGGCTCAATTGAGCCCAATCCAATTCCAGATTTCCATGAATATTGGCCGAAAATCCTCTTGCTAGAACCGCCGGAATAGTACTTTCCGGCGGCCAAGCTGCCGTCTGGTGACGGCCCCCACCTCAAAGGAGGTGGTGGTGGCGGTGGCCGGCCGGGGAAGTGCCCGGATAGCCGGCGACAGCGCTTGGAAGTGGCTCTAGGAGGGATGAATCCTGGTCGTCGGCTCAAGGTGGAAGATGAAGGGATTCCGTCCAGGGGTGCTTCAAGATTCGTGCGGTTATGATATTAAAACTATAGGATATATATTTATAATAATTCGATTTATGTCACAGATTTTTGTATTATTGGTGTTAAATTTTAAAAATATTTGGGCCACCTGATGGGAAAACTTTCAATATGAAAATTGTATCCCTATGGGTGTACTTTAATCCAAAATTGATTTGGACCAATTTGGCCCTCTGGTTGGAACAGGGCACCCATTTTGGTGGGACCTACACCTAGGTCTAGACAGACATTCAACTGAGTGCCCACACTTCATCCTTGGTCCAAGTTAATTGAAATTTTGGCAGGGCATCCACCCTAGCTATACCTAGGGCCTGGCCAAAATTCAGAATTTTTAGAGACACTTTGCCAAAAGTTTTCACTTTTATTTAAAAATGCTAGGGTATTTTAATTAAGTAGTCTAATTACCTCCAAGCCCTCCCAAAGTTTGGTGAGTGGTCCCTGACATTAATAACTAGCTTTGTACAAACTTTAAACTCATTTGGATAGGTTTTGGTTATGGAATCACCAAACCATAGTTTGGCCTTAAGGAGGTATTTTTGACTAAAAGTGCACCATGGGCTTAGGGTGGCCACCTCCCCTCAACAGAGGCTGAGGTTTTGGACACTGACTTAGTATGCCCAATGTCACCCTCTAAAAGAAAATGGGATGATTTAGGCTTGATTTACCCTAGGGTTCAACCTCAAACCCTAAATAAGGACTTTTGGGGTTGTGAAGGAAATGGGGGCTAATGCCCTTGTATGGCCTTGACAACTCAGTAGAATTGAAGGTAGAGTAACCTAAGTTCTCTAGAAGGAATCTTAGAAGATTTTGAGGAAGGTAGGCACCTCAAAACCCTGACCCTAATTTTAGGGTAGAAGCACAATATTGAAAATTCAGCCACTAAATCTTATCCAAAGCTTGTGAATCTGGGGTAGAGTAGGTTTTAGATCATCTAGATCCCCTAGAAATTTTATTAGAATTTTATGGATTATATCTCTGGTACTTTATTTGTTAATTTTCAAAAGGCCCAAAATGGTTTTCTAATTAATTTGATTATTCTGTTCATTTGAATCTGATGAAACTTGATCAGCAGATAATCTAGGTCTAAGTGAATATCCCTAAATTTTGTTACAATTTTTAATTGAATATATTTGGTACTTCCTTCACTAATTTCAAACAGGGGCTTTCGTGGCATAAAATTATTTATAGATGATATACCTGTTGAAAAATCATGAGACTTAGGACCTGATGCTTTCAGGCCAAAATATACTTGTAGGAATTTATTCATAATTTTTAGAGGGTTGTTTACAGTACTTCCTTTACAAGTCCATAATATTGAGATTTTGATAATTAATTTATTCAGAGAATAATTCTTGCTGAAAAATTATGAAACTTGGCCAATGCTACTTTTAAGGTTTTATCTGTCTAGTATAATTAAGTTATAATTTTTGGATGGATATTTCCTATACTTGGTTCATAAACAACAGAAGATAGTAAATATTGCAAAAATAATTTTAGTGCCCTTTTGATGATGGAAAAATTATGATACTATGTATTTACTATATTGAGGTAACCTAATATTTATCATAATTTTGTTAAGCATCTTTCATGTGCACTTAGGGTAGTTCATGTTCAAACTAGTAGCCTTTGGAAGCTTAAAGGAAAATAATTAAATACTAGATAAGTTAAGAAAATTATAATTTCCTGGATTTAGTCTATTTGTGTCATGATAAGTCTTCAGTAAATAAGGTAGGCCATTTGGATGAGTATTTGGATTATCTCCTGTCCGGGCCGACATATAGCCTAGGATGACCTGCATGGGTAAATTACAATAAGTCACAATGGGACATGGTGAAGGAGTTAGTCCTTTTGGATAGAGGTGGGTGAGTTCACCATAGAAGGATGGGAAGAGTGGTGAGGAATTGTTTTGGCTAGAGTTTAGGGGCGCTCGTGTTCGACGAATGATCGTCCTTCCCGAGGTGAGGTAGAGTCAAATCACCCTAGGATTATCCTATCGTAATATGAGAAGGTAATGGGTAAGGGAATCAACCAATAATAATAATAAGTACCTTGCGAAAGGGAACGTTGGGCGTAATCCTAACATAGTTCCTAGTGCCCCTTGAGAGCCCTTCACAGGGAATACCGTGGGCAGTCCTGGGTTAACGTAAACTGTATTAACAGGCTGAAAGAGTAACTTAGTAATTAAGGTTGCACATTTCACGAACACTGATAGCACTGGAAGATAGTTGGAAGCTTCGGATTGGATGGTTAAGAGACGGACGTTTGGGTCCGGGGAGCTTCGGCTCGATTGTTTGAGACGGATATTTTTAGTCCGGGGAGCTTCGACTCGGTTTTTAGATACGTTAAAATTTGCATGTGCATAAAAGGAAAGAAATTTAAGGTGGTGGGTCTTCGGTATTGGAGGGTCGATGCACCGATGCCAATACGCTGACTCGGCTAGTGTGGCTAGCACTTCGCCAACAGAAGTCCGGTGCGCCAGCCGGCAAGCGTACGCAGGAGTCCTCTTCGTGCACCAAGCATTGAGGCGTACGATAGGTCTGACCGGTAGTGCTTTACAGGTTTATAGGTGGGCGAGGCCCAACCCACCGCTTCCGTCTGCCACTATGGAGGTATCCTGTGAGGTTACGGCTGCAGAAAGGGGGAACTAAAGGTCTACGTGCACAGAGTCAGGTGTGTGTGTTGCACTTGCATGATCCATCATACCCACTTGCATGTCATAGCATAATCGATTCATTTAACCCTGACACCTAAAGTATAAGTGGAATGGGACGCTTATACTTTAGGCCCTGCAAAATGACCCCTTGGTCTATAAGTTTGTGTGGGCAAGTTTATAAATTAAGGTCAATTTTGATATATATTTTTTGCTGTTTGATAACCGACACCCCAACGTATAAATTGGTATGGGACTTTTTATACGATGGGATCCTTGCAGAAGACCCCTTGGCTTATGTGTTTGCACATAAGTGAAGGTTACTTTTCATGTTTCAGTTTATTGTCCATACCTATTATAGTATTGCTAGTATAGGTCCGCTGCCATCTGTTTTTGATTATTCTGCACCTTTAAGTCCTCCCCTTTCTTCCTCTCCGCTCGGTGCCTAGGAGCATGGGGGAAGGGTTGGGGGATGATAGGACTTAGTCTTTTAGACTAACGATTTTCGAACCGAATCATTTTAGGGAATTGTGGATCCCAGCATGGAGGAGCAGCCCCAGATACCGTTGTGCATGGAGATGGGGCAGTCTAGCTCTGGAGTTCATACAGCCGGGACCGTGAGTCTCGAACTTCAGTAGATCTTTAGCATTTGCTTCTGCATGTGTGATTTGTAGTGAGGACATGATGTACTAGGCATAAGCCCGTATTTTTCTACTCTGATGTGTTTTTTCTGTGGACACTCCCTTCGTGGAGATTATCTTTATGATAGGTGATTATCTGTGGACTGCTAGTTTGCGTTTACATTGTTTTGCAACTTTTCTGTGATTGAATTGGCCGGCAGAATCGGCGCTTTATGGTGATGACCCTTCAGGGCGTGAAGGAGTCACCGCAAAACGGAGGTTCTGGGCCTAAGACCCCAGTGCTCTAAAAGAAGGGAGGGTGGTCTTACAAGTGGTATCAGAGGAAGACCTCGATCGAAAAGTAGCAGTCCACAACCCTGGGTCACCCCCGCGCGAGTTTAGTTTGGGTACAAACTAAGCAGCTGAAGCAGTGGTGTGCCCATATGAGGGATCACATGTAAATTGTCCACTTCTTATTAGGTATTGAGTCGATTACCTACTAATGTAGTTCATTTTGCAGCCCCCAGCTCAGCCCACCCCACAAGGCGGAGCTCAGCAGACTCCAGACATTGCGCCACCTCCCTTGTTCCCCACTCCTTTCCTTCAGTTAGACATGGGGCAAACTCTTACAGATATCCTTGAGGCCTTCCGGGCTCAACAGGCTCCGGCCCCGCAGCCAAACCCGGGGGCCAACTGGATGAGCACCTTCCGAGGACTCTCTCCCCCATCCTACTTGGGGACAGAGTCGGCAGTACGGACAGAGGAGTGGCTGGATATTATGTACGAGATGTTGACCGGGATACTGTGCCCCTGGGAGGAGAGGGTGGCTTTGGTGGTATTTTGCTTGGAGTCCCATGCCAAGAGGTGGTGGAAGACGTTGTTGGACACGACGTTTGCCGATAGGGAGGTTGCGGAAAATACTTGGGAGGATTTCAGGGCCACGCTAAGATGTTTAAATTGTTTAAATTGAATTCCCTTTCTCAATTGCCCAACAAGTAGAACTGCCCTAAGTAGAATAAATAGGAAAGAAAATTCGTTATAAAATACTAAGACATTTAACCGTCCCAGGTATAGTCTTCATCAGCGGCAAGCCCGCCTATACTCTGTTCGACATAGGTGCCTCGCACTCGTTTGTGTCGGAGGCCTTTCTGGAAGGGCTGGAAGGAGTGGAGCGGTTCAAAGGCCGGATGAGGAGGGTACATCTACCCGACGGATCGGAGATACTCACCTCTGCCCACTGCAGCATGGAGGCGGAAATTGGAGGAAAGTCATTCGAAGTATCGGCTACGATCCTGAGGATACCAGTCTTCGAGCTGATCCTGGGCATGACTTGGTTACACTGGAATCATGCCCAGATTGATTGTCAAGAAAAGAGGATCACCGTCAGGCACGGGGACTCTGTCATCATCATCAAAGGTATAAGACCTGCCTCTCGTATACCCTTATCTTCAGTACAGGTCATTAAGGCCTATTTACAGGGGGAGGAGGTCTACGAGGTGCTGTTTGAAATGGCGGAGTCCCCGGATTCTATATCGAGTATCCCGGTGGTGCGGGATTTTGCGGACGTCTTTCCAGAAAAATTACCCGGATTACCCCCGCATAGGGAGCAGGACTTTGAGATACAGCTTGTGTCAGGGGCCAACCCGGCATCTAAGGCCCCTTACCGGATGGCCCCAAGGTAAATGACGGAGTTTCGGAGCCAGCTTCAGGAGCTAGTGGAAGCCGGATTTGTCCAGCCAAGCTCTTCACCATGGGGAGCTCTGGTATTGTTCGTCAAAAAGAAAGACGGGACAATCAGATTATGCATCGACTACCGAGCACTAAATCAACTGACGGTCCGGAACACCTATCCACTGCCAAGGATAGACGAGCTGTTCGACCAGCTGCAGGGAGCGCAGTTCTTTTCGAAATTAGATTTGAGGTCGGGCTACTACCAGCTTCGGATTCGAGAGGAGGATATTCAGAAGACTGCTTTTAGTAGCAGATATGGATTATTTGAGTTTACGGTGATGCCCTTCGGGCTCACCAATGCACCATCGGCGTTCATGACCCTCATGAACCAGGTTTTCAAGGAGTATCTAGATGTGTTTGTCATTGTGTTTATCGATGACATCCTCATCTACTCGAGGACGGAGGAGGAGCACACTCGCCATCTGGCACTGAACCTACAGAGACTGCGGGAGAATCATTTATATGCAAAGTTTAGCAAATTTCAGTTCTGGTTGAAGGAGGTGGGCTTCTTAGGCCGTATTATCAGTGGAGCCAGGTTGGCAGTGGATCCGGCAAAGATTCGGGCAGTTCGGGATTGGCCGCAGTTGAAGGCAGCCACCGACGTACGAATTTTCCTAGGACTTGCCGGTTATTACCGGAAGTTCGTGGAGGGATTCTCTCGAATCGCCCTCCCACTCACATCTTTGACGAAGAAGGAGGTACCTTTCGTGTGGACCCCACAGTGCCAGGCAGCTTTCCAGGAGCTGAAGGATCGACTCACCTCGGCTACCATACTTGCTCTCCCCTTAGGGAGAGAAGGATTTGAGGTCTACACCGATGCTTCCTACCAGGGTATGGGAGATGTACTGATGCAGAAGGGTCATGTGATTGCTTATGTGTCTCGCCAGTTGAAGAAGCACGAACAGAACTATCTGATGCACGACCTTGAGATGGGGGCGGTCGTTTTTGCTTTGAAGGTCTGGCGCCACTATCTTTATGGAGTCCACTGCGACATCTACTCCGACCACAAGAATCTGAAATACGTGGACACGCAGAAGGAACTGAACATCAGGCAGAGGCGCTGGGTGGAGTTCTTAGCAGATTATCAGTATGAGATGCACTACCATCCAGGGAAGGAAAACGTGGTGGCTGACGCATTGAGTCGGAGAGCTGCCACTACCGAAGTCGGGCCCCAGGTTATGTCTATGGAGCTGGTGAGGAGATTGGAGGATATGCACATCACACTGGTGTCATCTGAGGACCCCGAGCTTTACATGGAGTATTTAGCTGCTGTGCGTGCTACAGACGATATCCGGGAATGAGTCATAGAGGGACAGAGGCGAGATGTCAAATTGGAGCCGATATTCTGGGCCTTAGAGAACGGTGCAGCAGGAGATTACATGACGAGGGATGGCATGGTATGCTTTAGAGGTCGGACTTATATACCGGAAGGAGGCCAGGTCCGGGAAGATATTATGGCGGAGGCCCACCATAGCAGATACTCGGTGCACCCGGGGATCACGAAGATGACTGCGGATTTGAAGAAGACTATGTACTGGCCTGGCATGAAGAAGGATATCACTCAGTTTGTGACCCACTGGAAGCGTGCCAGCTAGTGAAGGCGGAGTGCAAAAACCCCGCGGGTTTGTTGCAACCACTCCCGGTACTGGAGTGGAAGTTTGAAGACATCGCGATGGACTTTATTCATGGACTTTCCCGATCACGGACGGGAAACGACTCGATTTGGGTCATTGTTGATCGGTTGACAAAGGTGGCCAGGTGCATTCCGATCAGTAAGGACGACTCTGTGGGAGTATTAGTGTGGAGGTTTGTGGAGCAGTTTGTTCGATATCACGGGGTGCCTAAGACGATCGTGTCGGATCGGGATGGCCGGTTCACTTCAAGGGAGTGGAGATCCATGCAAGCTTACTTAGGCACGCGATTGACCTTCAACACCGCATTCCATCCCCAGATGGACGGGCAGACAGAACGCACCAACCGGACGCTGGAAGATCTTTTGAGGCTATGCATTTTGGACCGCGGGGAACCGTGGGAGAAGCTCTAACACCTGGTCGAGTTCTCCTATAACAACAGCTACCAGTCCAGCATCAGTATGGCACCTTATGAAGCCTTGTACGGAAGGAAATGTCGGACCCCGCTTTCTTGGATTCAGGACGAGGATCCGAAAGTGTTGGGATCAGATTTTGTTGAAGACACCGAGGCCCAGGTGAGGCTGATCAGATACAGGATATTAGAGGCACAGAGCAGACAGGCTAAGTACTATGACGCCCGGCATCGTCAGGTGGAGTTTCAGGTGGGGGACCGAGTGTTTTTGAAGATCCAACCCATGCATGGAGTTTCACGGGTGCGTGGTCGGAGGAAGAAGCTCAGCCCGAGGTATATGGGCCCTTACAGTTTCCTGGAGCGGATCGGACCTCTAGCCTACAGGCTGGAGTTGCCACCAGAGTTGGCAGCTCTACACGACATCTTCCACATTTCTTCACTGAGGAGGGCTCTGCTACGCCCGAAGCAGCAGATTTTGACCCTTGAAGGGCCGGTAGCTTCAGACCGGTCAGTTCGCTTAGAGTCCGTTCGGATCGACGACCGAGGAGTACGGATCTTGCGTCGCAAGAAGGTTCCGTTAGTCAAAGTCCTGTGGAGGAACCATGGCCAGGAGGAGCACACCTGGGAACTGCAGGACCTGATGCGACAAAGATACCCAGAGCTGTTCAGCCAGGTATACCTCACAACCCCTCAAGATGTTTAATTTATTTTTCTGCTTTAAACTAGTAAGGCTGCTCCCGGAAGAGTAGAGGCTAATCTTTTGTTTATTGGGATCTTGGATTCACCAATTAGGTGAATTGGGTATAGATTTAGGTTTCCCTTAAAACCTAATTTAGCAAATATGGCGTCGTGATGGGATGTTACAAGTTTCTTTTCTTTGGTAGAAATTCCCGTAGGCTTAACCTTGATTTCGGGGACGAAATCTTTGTTTTGTTTATTGGGATTTGTAACATCTCATTTCCAACTAGACCCCTAAGAGTGGTTTTGGCCATAACTAGGTCATGACAAACCCTAGGAAGCTAGAAATGGGCCAAGAGATAGGAGGCCAAGGTGAGGATCACCATGGTCTGCCTATGGCACAACCTCATCACCAAACCTAAGGTTTGACCCTAGGACTTCACCATGACCCCAAGACACTACCACAACACCCCCAAACATTTTGGGAGGCCCATTAGATCCATAAGGACCCATTGGGGTTGAAAGATATAGTACCTAAACACCTAGAGGGGGGGGGGTGAATAGGTGACCAATTTCTTTTTAGACTTTAATGGCAGCAATCAGTTAATATCAGAGAATTCTAACTACTTTTGCACAGCAATCATACAGCATACACAGCAAAGCACAGCATAGCACAGCAGACACAGAGTTTTATAGTGGTTCCCCAAGATTTGGGTACATCCACTTTCCCCCTTCGCCTATCTAGCAGTGTACTAGATTCGGCCAAACTTCACCACTGTCTCAGAACCCAAACTGGTTCCTACACCTCAGGCGCAAGGCCCTACAACTCAGCTTTTCCACAAAGCCTACACTCAGCCACAAAGGCCTACACTCAGCCACAAAGGCCTACACTCAGCCAACAAGGCCTACACTCAGCCACCAAGGCCTACACTCAGAGATTTCAATCTCCTACACTCAGGCTCTCAAGCCCTACCCTCAGCCTTTATAATTACAGGCTTACAATCACTCAGATCCAAAGGATCCTACAAGATAAAAATGATTTTACAAATATTAACTCAACAACCCAAAGAAAAGAGAGGGGATTTGTGAGTTTCTTGATGAGTTCTTGGAAGAACTCAGATGGATTCAATCTGACTTAGCTTTCTTCAAAGCTTCTTGAAAGTAGAACTGAATAAGACTGATTCCTTCTGCAGTTGATCCTTGACCTCTGCTTCTTAAGATCCAGAATGAATCTGAATCCTTCTTCTCAGCCTAGTTCCAATGGCTGATTTCTTGGATGGAGCCCTCCCTCTCCAACTTCTTAGATCTGCACTTGGACTGCAAGATCTTCTTGTCTTGATACTTGATCAATAACTCTATGAACAACTTGTTGAATTACTTCAATTACTTGAACAACAGTTTCTGTAGACTGTATGAGCCTATTTATAGGCCTTCTTCATGGTAACCGGCTGCTCCGGTTCATAACTGTCTTCTGACATCTCTGACAGGTGCTGTAGACCGGCTGGAACGGCAGCTGTCAAGTCATCCAGTCAGTTCTTGAAAGTTCTCTAACTGTCTGAAAGTGTCGAGACTTTCTGTCTTTAAGTGTCGACACTTATAGACCAAGTGTCGACACAAGTTGTGTAAGTGTCGACACAAGTCTACAAGGTGTCGACACAACTCCTTGTGTTGTAGATTCTATGTATCGACACAGTTTCTTCTGCATGTGTCAACACTGAAATTGAGTGTCGACACAAGTACTTGATCTTTTATCTTTTGCTGAATTCTTCTAAGTGTCGACACATCTCCTTTGTGTCGACACATCTTCATGTGTTGAATCTATCAAGTGTCGACACTACTTCTTGGTGTCGACACATAGTCTTCAATGTTGATACTTGATGAGTGTCGACACAGCTCCTTGTGTCGACACTTGATTCTTCTGTTGAGACTTCAGCTGAGTGTCGACACATTCCCTTAGTGTCGACACTTGTACTTAGAATATTTTGTTGATCTTTCTGTTCTTTGCTAAGTGTCGACACAGCTCCATGTGTCGACACTTTCTTCAAGTGTTGAGTCTTCAGCTGAGTGTCGACACATTGTTCTGGGTGTCGACACTTACTTCAAGTGCTGACTCTTCTGTTGAGTGTCGACACATTGTTCTGGGTGTCGACACTTATACTTAGTCTCTGCTGACTTTTGCTGAGTGTCGACATAGCTCCAAGTGTCGACACTTTCTGGTGTAGACACAGCTTCACTGGGTGTCGACACTGCTGTTAAGTGTCGACACTGCTTTACTGTACTTTCTTCATTGAGTGTCGACACAGCTCCTTGTGTCGACACTTTGTGTCTGGTGTCGACTCTGCATCCCAGGTGTCGACACAATGACTCCAAGTGTCGACACTGCTTGTCTGGGTGTCGACACAAGCTTTCTTAAGTGTCGACACTTTCCCTCTGGGTGTCGACACATGGACTTATAAATTTTTTACTTCAGTCCTGCAAATACTTAGCCTGCACAAGTAACTCAAAAACATATCAAATACATTATGATGTATATCATTGAGTTGGGTGAGGCTTCTTCAAATCAGGTACATTTAACCAATGTACCCAACAGGGGTCAAGCAAAGAGACTCAGTTGACCCAAGTCAACTTAGGCCCCTCATTTGGTCAAAGTCCCTTACTAAGGGTAGGTGACCTCCAAAGTGCAAGGTAACCCAACATAACCCTTCCTAGACCTTAGGGGACGCCATGGGGTCACCAAGGACCCCTTGGGGTCAACCCAAATGGTCATGTTGACCCAAGTCAACTCTAACCCCTAATTTGGTCAAAGTGCCCTAACTAAGGGTCAAGTGACCACCAAGGTGCCCAACCAACCTTACTCAGGGCTTCCTAAACCCAAAGTGAGGTCAATGGTTCACTATGGACCCATTAGAGTCAAATCTAGTGGCTAAGTTGACCCAAGTCAACTCAAGCCCCAAAATGGTCAAAGTGCCCTTACAAGGGTCAAGTGACCACCAAGGTGCCAAGTTAACCCTACCCAACCCTACATGGACCTTAGGGGAGGCCAATGGGCCACCAAGGACCCAATGGGGTCAACCCAAACAATCAAATTGACCTAAGTCAACCCTAGCCTAAGCCAAGTCAAACCTAGCCCAAATGGGCTAACCCAAGCTCAAGCCATTTTTCCCTTAGGCTAACCTCACTTTTCATAATTATCATGATTAAGTGGGCTGCACATATCATATTTAGTTGACTAGTCAATATGGGTGACTAGGAGAGAGAAAGGTAGCTTCCTTTCATGATAATGGTGGAGAGAGAAAGTTGGGGGAGAGGAAGGGAAGGGTGGGAGCCGACCAAAAGAGACCAACGGGCACCCTTTATGGCTGAAATCAACTCCTCTAGGGAAGAGGAGTTGATTCCAGCCGTTTCCCGACCATCAAGAGGTAGGTTCAACCCCCACCCCCCCCCCCCCCCCCCCCCCCCCCTCACCCCCCCCCCCCCCCCCACTCAACCCGAGCAACACCATTAATGGTGTTTGATGGCATTGAAGAACCAGCCACCCCCTCCCCAATGGTCCATTTAAACATCATCAGTGGGCAGAGGGGAACATTTTCGAGCTCTTACCTGGAGGGAACAGGCCGTCCCACTGTGTGGTTGTAGAAGCCGAGCGCTGCCGCCGTCGACAATGGCATCCCGCCGTTCCTCCCGCATTCAGGCCGCCAGGAAGGTCCTCCTCCAATCCTTCTCTCATGTATAGATCATAGCAATCACTAGGTCTAAGGTTCGGGCTCAATCCAATTCGGGATTTCCATGAATATTGGCCGAAAATCCTCTTGCTAGAACCTCCTGAATAGTGCTTTCCGGCAGCCAAGCCGCCGTCTGGCGACGGCCTCCACCTCAACGGAGGTGGTGGTGGCGGTGGCCGGCCGGGGAAGTGGCCGGATCGCCGGCGGCAGCGCTTGGAAGTGGCTCCAGGCGGGATGAATCCTGGCCGTCGGCTCAAGGTGGAAGATGAAGGGATTCTGTCCAGGGGTGATTCAAGATTCGTGCGGTTATGATATTAAAACTATAGGATATATATTTATAATAACTTGATTTATGTCACAGATTTTTGTATTATTGGTGTTAAATTTTAAAAATACTTAGGTCCACCTGATGGGAAAACTTTCAATATGAAAGTTGTAGTCCTATTGGTCTACTTTAATTCAAAATTGATTTGGACCAATTTGGCCCTCTGGTTGGACCAGGGAACCCATTTTGGTGGTACCTACACGTAGGGCTAGGCAAACATTCAACTGAGTGCCCACACTTCATCCTTGGTCCAACTTAATTGAAATTTTGGCAAAGAGTCCACCCTAGCTATACCTAGAGCCTTCCTAAAATTCAGAATTTGTAGAGACACTTTGCCTAAAGTTTTCACTTTTATTTCATAATGCTAGGGTATTTTAATTAAGTGGTCTAATGACCTCCAAACCTTCCCAAATTTTTGTGAGTGGTCCCTGGCATCAATACCTAGCTCTGTACAAACGTTCAACTCATTTGGATAGGTTTTGGTTAGGGAATCACCAAACCCTAGTTTGGCCTTAAGGAGGTATTTTTGACTAAAAGTGCACCATGGGCTTAGGGTGGCCACCTCCCCTCAACAGAGGCTGAGGTTTTGGACACTGACTTAGTATGCCCAATGTCACCCTCTAAAAGAAAATGGGATGATTTGGGCTTGATTTACCCTAGGGTTCAACCTCAAACCCTAAGGAAGGACTTTTGGGGGTTGTGAAGGAAATGGGGGCTAATGCCTTTGTATGGCCTTGAAAACTCAGTAGAATTGAAAGTAGAGTAATCTAAGTTCACTGGAAGGAATCTTAGAAGATTTGGAGGAAGGTAGGCACCTCAAAACCCTAACCCTAGGTTTAGGGTAGAAGAACAACATTGAAAATTCAGTCACTAAACCTTATCCAAAGCTTGTGAATCTTGGGTAGAGTACGTTTTAGACCATCTAGATCCTCTAGTAATTTTATTAGAATTTTAAGGATTATATCTCTGGAACTTTATTTGTTAACTATCAAAAGGCCCAAAATGGTTTTCTAATTAATTTGATTATTCTGTTCATTTGAATCTGATGAGACTTGGTTCGAAGATAATCTAGGTGTAAGTGAATATACCTGAATTTTGTTACAATTGTTAATTGAATATATGTGGTACTTCCTTCACTAATTTCAAACAGGGGCTTTCGTGGCATAAAATTATTTATAGATGATATAGCTGTTAACAAATCATGAGACTTAGGAGCTGATGATTTCAGGCCAAAATATACTTGTAGGAATTTATTCATAATTTTTAGAGGGTTGTTTATAGTACTTCCTTTACAAGTCCATAATATTGAGATTTTGATAATTAATTTATTCAGAGAATAATTATTGCTGAAAAATTATGAAACTTGGTCAATGCTACTTTTAAGGTTTTATCTGCCTAGTATAATTAAGTTATAATTTTTGGATGGATATTTCCTATACTTGGTTCATAAACAACAGAAGATAGTAAATATTGCAAAAATAATTTTAGTGCCCTTTTGATGATGGAAAAATTGTGATACTATGGATTTACTATATTGAGGTTACCTAATATTTATCATAATTTTGTTAGGCATCTTGCATGTGTTCTTAGGGTAGTTCATGTTCAAACTAGTAGCCTTTGGAAGCTTTAAGGAAAATAATTAAATACCAGATAAGTTAGGAAAATTATAATTTCCTGTATTTAGTCTATTCGTGTCATGATAAGTCTCCAGTAAATAAGGTAGGCCATTTGGATGAGTATTTGGATTATCTCTTGTCTGGGCCGACATATAGCCTAGGATGACCTGCATGGGTAAATTGCAATAAGTCACAATGGGACATGGTGTAGGAGTTAGTCCTTTTGGATAGAGGTGCGTGAGTTCACCATAGAAGGATGGGAAGAGTGGTGAGGAATTGTTTTGGCTAGAGTTTAAAGGCGCTCGGGTTCGACGAAAGATCGTCCTTCCCGAGGTGAGGTAGAGTCAAATCACCCTAGGATTAGCCTATCGTAATATGAGAAGGTAATGGGTAAGGAAATCAACCAATAATAATAAGTACCTTGCGAAAGGGAACGCTGGGCGTAATCCCAACATAGTTCCTAGTGCCCCTTGAGAGCCCTTCACAGGGAATACCGGGGGCAGTCCCGGGTTAACGTAAACTGTATTAACAGGGTGAAAGAGTAACTTAGTAATTAGGTTTGCACATTTCACAAACACTGATAGCACTGGAAGATAGTTGGAAGCTTCGGCTTGGATTATTAAGAGACAGACGTTTGGGTCCGAGGAGCTTCAGCTCGATTGTTTGAGATGAACATTTTTAGTCAGGGGAGCTTCGGCTCGGTTTTTGGATACGTGAAAATTTACATGTGCATAAAAGGAAAGAAATTTAAGGTGGTGGGTCTTCGGTATTGGAGGGTCGATGCACCGACGCCAATACGCTGACTCGGCAAGTGTGGCTAGCACTTCGCCAACAGAAGTCTGGTGCGCTAGCCGGCAAGAGTATGCAGGAGTCTGCTTCGTGTACCAAGCGTTGACGCTTATGATAGGTCTGACCGGTAGTTCTTTACTGGTTTAGAGGTGGGAGAGGCCCAACCCACCGCTTCCGTCTGCCACTACGGAGATATCCTGGGGGGTTACGACCCCGGAAAGGGGGAACTAAAGGTCTGTGTGCATAGAGTCGGGTGTGTGTGTTGCACTTGCATGATCCATTATACCCACTTGCATGTCATAGCATAATCGATTCATTTAACCCTGACACCTAAAGTATAAGTGGAATGGGACGCTTATACTTTAGGCCCTGCAAAACGACCCCTTGGTCTATAAGTTTGTGTTGGCAAGTTTATAAATTAAGGTCAATTTTGATATATATTTACTATTGTTTGATAACAGACACCCCAACGTATAAATTGGTAAGGGACTTTTTATACAATGGGAGCCTTGCAGAAGGCCCCTTGGCTTATGTGTTCTCACATAAGTGAAGGTTACTTTTCATGTTTCAGCTTATTGTCCATACCTATTATAGTTTTGCTAGTATAGGTCCGCTGCCATCTGTTTTTGATTATTCTCCACCTTCAAGTCCTCCCATTTCTTCCTCTCCGCTCGGTGCCTAGGAGCATGGGGGATGGGGTGGGGGATGATAGGACTTAGTCTTTTAGACTAACGGTTTTCGAACTGAATCATTTTAGGGAATCATGGAGCCCAGCATGGAGGAGCAGCCCTAGAGACTGGTGCGCATGGAGATGGGGCAGTCTAGCTCCGAAGTTCATACAGCCGGGACCTTGAGTCTCGACCTTGAGTAGATCTTTAGCATTTGCTTCCGCATGAGTGATTTGTAGTGAGGACATGATGTACCGGGCATAAGCCCGTATTTTTCTACTTTGATGTGTTTTTTCTGTGGACACTCCCTTCGTGGAGATTATCTTTATGATAGGTGATTATCTGTGGACTGGTAGTTTGCGTTTACATTGTTTTGCTACTTTTCTGTGATCAAATTGGCCGGCAGAATCGGCGCTTTGTGGTGATGACCCTTTAGGGCGTGAAGGAGTCACCGCAAAACGACAGTTCTGGGCCTAAGTCCCCCGGTGTTGTAAAAGAAAAAATAGGGGGGGGGGGGTCTTACATGGGCTGAGTCTAACTCAGTCAAGGTAGATTGGCATAGAGGAATTCCTCTTATGTCTAATCAAGAACCACAACAACCCACTTCTACCTTGTAGGATGCTTTGTGGATCTGGAGGTAGGAGCAAACATGCTCTGAGGTAGGTGAGTTTTACACACTATGAAGTAGGGCAATATTGCCTGAGCTGTAGGAGAGTGAATCTCTCTGAGTTGTATGAGCAAGTTTGCTCTGAGGTAGGTCTATCTTCCACAACCTGAGTGATAGGTCTTAATTGCCTGATGTAATTGATACTTGTATCACTGAGTGTAGGCCCTTGTGGCTGAGGTGTAAGTCTTGGATGAGACTGAGAGATTCTGAGGGATCTGAGGTGTAAGCTCCTTGGAGCAGTGTTTTGGAGAATTGTCTTGACCAATAGGAAGTTGTCAAGGTGGGAGGAGAGTGGATGTACCCAAAGATTGGGGAACCAGTACAAGTCTTTGTGTACTCTGTTGTGTTACTTTTCTTTGTACAAGTAGATCTTCTTGAAAGAAAAACTAAATCTACCAAAAAAGCAGCTAACTAAAAGAGATTTAAAAAATAGTCACTAAGGACTAAGAAATCTATTCACCCCCCCCCCCCTCCCTCTAGGTGATTTAGCTATCCTTGAAATAAAGACTTTCAAATAGGTTTATTGATGTCTTACGACTTTCTTTTAGTTTCTTCTTTAGTTACTTAGTGTGTTGGCCATTATTAGCTTTAAAAAACCTGCAAAAGGAAAACAACACAGAAAAGCACACACATAAATTATAGTGATTCCCCAGGTTATGAGTGCATCCACTCTCCTCCCACTTTTCCAACTTTCAGTTAGACAAGGCACTTCTCCGAAACTCAGCTCAAAGTTATTATACCTCAGATCTCTCAAAATCTCTCAGTCTCCTCCAAGACTTACAGCTCAGGCATAAGTGCCCTACAACTCAGTGATTAGCAGATCACCTACCTCAGGCCAAAGGCCCTATAACTCATGCTGGGAGGACAACCATATATCAGATCCATAAAGGATCCTACCTTAGAGAAAATGACTCTACTACCTCATGTTGTTAAGCCCTACGTCAAATTAAAAGTGTAACACCCCCTATCCGTCACATAGCATATAGCAGTAGGTCCGGCCGGGGCCCGACGTTGTATGCCACAGACAGACCAGGTGGTTACTCATGGAAACCATCCAACCAATCATAACGTCCCACACAGAGCATTCTAGCGGAAGCAGTTTATAAAAGTTGCAATAAAGAACCCAGCTCTATAGCATGAATGTCCACTAATACCAAAATAGGAATGTTATACATACACTAGTACAAGCCTTAAGGCTTTACAAAATTATTCACTTCATATTACATGTTTTACAAACCACGGCACGCAGGCCGGTCATACATGAATAAAACAGTAAACACTCCAATTAGGCCTTTGAGGGCCGGCTTCGCAAATTGGGCTTTAGCCCGCTATTGACTGCTTGGTCCAGCAGCACCTGCAAGCAACAAACCACCGCACGGTGGCAAAACAAGGCAACAGTCAGCAATGCTGACCAAATTATAACGATCCCGCCCCCAACTCGGGGCGGCGATGCTCCTTCCCTGCATTTCATTAGCATAAGCGAGCAATATATCAATATTCATTTCATCACAGGCATAGGCTCATACGGCCACACACCCCGTGCACTTAGGGCACATTCTCGGTGAACACAGTCTAAGTCTGCCGACTCACCACCATCCCTTTGGACGGCCAATCAATGAGCAGTTTGTCTTCCCGGCAAGGGTCACGGTAATTAAAACCATAGACTGCCGAAGACTCTCATCTATGCCAACGGCTCTAATCCGAACGACATAGAACGGGTACGGTTCCATCTAACCCGTGCTCACAACACAATGGTAATTTAAACCATATGCGCCCACAACGGTAATTTAAACCATATGCGCAGGTCAAACTTCTCCCGAGTCCCGTTTCCATCACAGTTCACATAACTCGGTTATGTTCAAGTTGGCTCTCAGGCCACCAAGTTGTCAAGATCACGCATCTGCCCAGTTTTCTAGGTGCACCTTTGGGTTAATCCCCAAGGCTCCCTGTTGCAATCTACCGTGTAGAAAACCCGAAAAACAATCAATAGCACGGAGTCTTCTCCGGCATTATGCAATGCAACATCACCGATCCAGACCAACATATCCGGGTAGGCTTCACACATCATGCCTATGTCCGTTCTCGCTTACGGACTCTAAACAACGGGGACTTCACATATCTACCCGAAGGAACGCCTCCAACTCACCGCAAACTCGCGAGAGCGGGCTTCCTATGCAAAGAAGGAGAGCTACTCATGCTCAAGAAGAGAATCGTTACCCTTGTGTTCTTATTTGGCGCCATGGAAAAGTAAGCGGATGAAAACCACCGCACTAGCTTTGCCTCTGTGGATCCGGAGTCGGCTCGCGATTTGGAGCTTCGAAGCTCCTCCAATGGCCGAATCTAGCTTCTTCTTCCTTCCTTGGCTCTCCTCTCTCTCTAAGCTTTTAGAAAGATAACCACTCATGAAAAGTAAGGGTTTCTAAGTCCAATCACGGGTATATCTCATCAAGAACAACTCCCAGCCGTTGGATCCCAAAATAAAGGAACGAACGGCTTTGATTCGGGACTGAAATGCCCAATCTGGATCGTACACGGCCTGACACACGACCGTGTCCAGGGCCGTGTGCCTCATTCGCCGTCAAAATCGACTCGCCTGGAACAACACACGGGCATCGAACACGCCCGTGTTCTACCTGACATGCCCGTGTTCCACCTGACACGGCCGTATGGCCGGCCGTGTACCCCCATCGATTTTCCCCGAAAACAACCTGAGCACTGCACGGGTTCTAGGACACGCCCGTGTCCTTGCCTGTGTCTACCTTAACACACCTGGGCTCTAGGCCATGTACACGGTCTCGATACTCGACACTTCGTCGAGCGAAGGTCGTCGACCTGATGATACGGCCTTGGACACGCCCGTGTCCTAGGCCGTGTGCCTTATCTCGACACATCATCGAGCAAAGTTTGTCGACTCCCCGGGACGAGTGTCGACACGGGTCGACACGCCCTGCGACACGCCCGTGTTGCAGGCCGTGTGCCATATCTCGACACTTCGTCGATCGCAGAGTGTCGACTTCGCGGGCTGAGTGTCGACACGAGTCGACACGCCCTGCGACAAGCCCGTGTCGCAGGCCGTGTGCCCAGACTCGACACAATGTCGAGAGCAAAATGTCGACTTCGCCGGCTGAGTGTCGACACAAGCTTGACACGCCCTGGGACACACTCGTGTCCTAGGCCGTGTGCCTTCTACCAGAACCCAAAACTGGCCCAAAACGTCCCCCGTCGCTCCTTTGAGTTTCGGGGCATTACAACTCTCCCCCACTTAAAAGAATTTCGTGCACGAAATTATATAAAGGAAAGACATGTACAAAACCAAAATTTATACCTGAGCGGAACAACTCCGGATACTCGTCAAGCATAGTCTGCTCGCCCTCCCAAGAGATCTCTTCACGATTGTAATTGTCCCACCGGACCTTGACCATCCTGATCTCTTTATTGCGTAGCCGCTTGACCTCCGAGTCCTCAATCCGCACGGGCTTGACCTTTGTCGTCAGCCCACTATCCACCGGTACTTGATCAACCGCGATCACTTGCGTAGGCTCTTGCACTGCCTTCCGAAGCACCGAAATATGGAATACATCGTGTAATCCACCAAGCTCCACTGAAAGCTTCAACCGATAGGCTGCTTCACCAACTCGCTCCAAAACCTCAAACGGCCCAAGGTACTTTAGGCTTAGCTTTTTCAATCGCTGCACCCGCGAGACACCCTTGAACGGCTTGATCTTTAAGTACACATAGTCGCCCACAGCGAACTCCACGTTCCTGTGCTTGGCATTATAGTACTTCGCTTGCCGGTCCTGAGCGATAAGCAACCTCTCCCGAATGGTTCTCACAAAAGAAGTAGCATCCTCCACTTCCAATCGCTTATACAACTTTGATTCACCCGTTTCTAACCAAGACAACGACGTGCGACATTTTCTATCATATAGGGCCTCGAAGGGCGCCATTTGAATACTCGCTTGGTAGCTATTGTTGTATGCAAACTCCACCAAATAAAGGTGGTCTTCCCATTGCTTTCCGAAATCCAAGACACACATGCGGAGCATGTCTTCCATAGTTCTATTGACCCTCTCGGTCTGCCCATCTGTTTGCGGATGGAAAGCTGTGCTGAATCTCAACTTTGTTCCCAACATTTGTTGCACAAGCCTCCAATCATTGGACGTGAACCGCCCATCTCGGTCGCTCACGATGTTGCGGGGCACACCATGAATCCGTACTATGTTATCCACATAACGTTTTGCCAACTTCTCTACCGGATCATCCTTCTTATGCGGAATAAAATGTGACACCTTCCTTAGCCGATCAACAACCACCCAAATGGCGTCGTTCCCATTTTGCGACCTTGGCAAACCGTGCACAAAGTCCATAGAGATGTCGTCGAATTTCCACTCCGGAATAGGCAAGGATTTAAGAAATCCTCCCGGCTTTTGGAACTCCGCCTTCACCAAGGCGTAAGTTTGGCACTTCGCCACGTAGAGCACGACATCTTTCTTCAAACCCGGCCACCAAAACAGTTTCTTGACATCACGGTACATCTTCGTGCTCCCCGGGTGAATCGAGTACTCGGTATGGTGCGCCTCATACAACAATTCCGCCCGCAAATTGCCCACACTTGGGACGCACAGACGACCGTCTTTCCAAAGCAATCCGTCCTCCACATAGAATAGGGAATTTGACCCATCCAGAGCCTCTACCATGAACTGCTTCATATGAGCATCCATATCCAAAGCCTGCCGAATACGATCAGCCAGGTCATATTGGACTTCAGTCCAATTCAGAACTGCTTCAGCACTTGATTGCCTATCCACACAAACAATCTCCAACGCCTCCAACTCCCGCACCAACCGCTCATCATGCACCGATAGCCAATTGTCTTGAGCTGGGGCTCGGCGACTCAACGCGTCTGCAACCGCATTCCCTTTACCAGGCACGTATTGGATCTTGAATGTATAGTCCCCCAGGAACTCCATCCATCTACGCTGCCGCATATTCAGATACTTCTTATCAATCAGATACTTCAGGCTCGTATGATCGGTGTAGATATCAATCTTCACACCGTACAAATAGTGTCTCCATAGCTTCAAGGCAAAAATCACGGCCGCTAACTCCAAGTCATGGACCGGATAGTTCCTCTCGTGCACTTTTAGCTGTCTCGAGCCATAAGCTATCCCACTTCCGTGTTGCAGTAGCACGCAACCCAAACCGCTTCCCGAAGCATCACTGTAAATCTCATAGCCTTCGGTCCCACATGACGAACTCGGCACAGGCGCCGTGGTGAACCGCCACTTCAACTCCTCAAAAGCTCGCGTGCACTCCGACATCCAAACGAACTTATGCTCCTTCCTCATCAAAGTAGTGAGATTTAATGCTATCCGCGAGAAGTTCTCTACGAAGCGCCTATAATAGCCGGCAAGCCCCAGAAAGCTCCGGACTTCCACTACCGTAGCAAGCTCAGGCCACTCCCGTATCGCAACAATCTTCGCCAGATCCACTGCAATACCCTCTCCACTCACTATATGACCGAGGAATGCCACTGAGGATAACCAAAACTCACACTTCGAGAACTTGGCATACAGTTGATTCCTCCTTAGCGTCTCCAAAACTAAATGAAGATGCTTGAAGTGATCTTCGTCACTTTGCAAGTACACCAAAATATCGTCGATGAAGACGATCACAAAATGGTCCAAGTACTCCCTGAAAGTCTTGTTCATCAAATCCATGAACACTGACGGCGCATTAGTCAGCCCAAACGGCATGAACGTAAACTCGTAATGCCCGTATCTCGTACTAAACGCTGTCTTCAGGATGTCACTCTCCCTTATTCGCAGCTGATAGTACCCAGCCTTGAGATCCAACTTCGAGTACACCGTCGACCCGACCAACTGATCAAAAAGATCATCAATCTGGGGGATCGGGTACTTGTTCTTCTCCGTCAACTTGTTGAGCTCCCGATAATCAATACATAGCCTCAAGCTTCCGTCCTTATTCTTAACAAAGAGGACCGGTGCGCTCCAAGGCGAAGAACTCGTGCGCATATACCCTTGCTCCAACAACTCTTGCAGTTGAACTTTCAGCTCCGCCATTTCCTTAGGCGCTAGCCGATACGGAGATCGTGACACAGGCTTTGCACCTGGCACTAGCTTAATCATAAAATCTATCTCCCGCTAAGGCGGGGCTCCAGGAAGATCTGCGGGGAACACATCAGGGTATTTCGATACCACTGAACTACAATCCAACGTGGGCTTCGGCTTTGCAACCTCCACTAGTGTAAAGAACAGTTCTGCACCAGCACGAACCGCCTTCACCACCTGAAGAGCAGACATCAACGTCTTGCTCGACCCCTTTAAGCCCGTAAAAGTCGTTTCACGACTTGCTCCCAGCTTGACTTCCTTGCGACCGCAGTCAATATATGCCCGCTGCTCCGAGATCCAGTCCATGCCAAATATAACGTCGAACTCCACTAACGGAAGTAACAACGCCTGCAGATCGAACTCCTGCTTCCCAATACGAATCTTAACATCGCAGATTCTATCCGCGCGCATCGAACACCCATTGGGCAACAACACATCCAACTTATCCTTCGCCATCGAAGAAGGGACTCCGATGCGTGATATGAATCCCTCGGACAAGAAGGAGTGTGAAGCTACCGTATCGAAGTGTGCTCTTGCCGGATTTTCACAAATCAAAACAAATCCTAAACAAGCAGTGGTAAGGTAACATGTGCATAACAATTTTTTAAAGAAATTAACTTGCTATAAATTAAACCGTACCTGTCACCACATCAGCCTGTTTGATGGCCTCCTGTTGGCCAAGATTGTACACCCTTGGTTGGGCCGGAGCATAGTGGGACGCGGTCGACTCCACCGCCTTGCCCTTCACTTCATAAATAGCTCCCGGCTTTCTCTCCTCCTCCCCTTCCAACAGTCACGGGTAAAGTGCCCGTCTTTCATAAGTAAAACATGCCCCTCCCATACGTGCCCCCCCAGCCCCCAGAAGGAGCACCTGAAGAATGCCTCTTTCCTTATTTGATCTCAGACTTTGATGTAGTCGTCACCTTGAAACCCCCTTTCTTCTCACCTGTTCCTCTTTGGGAACATCTTTTCCTCTTCCCCCCTTTCCAAGGACAAGGTCAAGACCCTGTCAAGACCCGTGTAGTAACCCCTCTAACCTCCAACCCTTCTCTCATCTTCGTCCGTCCTCCCCTCCGCTCCGCTCCCCGATGGTGGCCTTTTCGACCTCAAACG